>VXAL01000791.1:83507-106595 GCA_013399475.1 Chauna torquata | reverse complement strand
AAAAAAAAAAAAAAAAAAAAGGTTTACAGGTCCATAGTGTGGGATGTGTTGTAAAAATGAAAATGAATCCATACTATATCATACTAATCCATACTATAATATACGTTACTTACCTAGGAAATAATACATCTGGGATCAAACCTATAGCCTGTGTGAAGAAGAGCAAGGATTTGAACCCATTCTCTTGAATGCTCAGTAATAGCACATTCTATTGAGCATCTCTCTTTCTTACCAAAAAAAAAAAAAAATTAACATCTAAGTTTAGAAGATTATTTGTGCAGCACGATGTATTTTCTAACCACTCTTCCAATTTAAAAACTACAAATGGGAGCTTTCTCAAATACGTGGATTTTTGAAACTCTATTGTGTAATTGTTCTGAATAATTCTTGGCCTGCAGATTAGTTGCAATTAGTGTGTTGTGACTGTCGTGTATTCAAAGAGAGAAGTTTGAGTTGTTTTGATTATATGAGGTGGGAGAAATAAGTCACTTCCATTCTGACTGGCTGAGGTCTATGCTCAGACCCAGGTGCCTGTTTTGGAACTCGTATTCTGCACAGTTAATGACTACCAGCCTGTAATTTGGCTTTTCTGTTTGAAAATATCTGACAGTAAAATTGTTTGCTTGAACAGAAGAGGATGTAAGCAGAGTCATTTTTTTTTTCTAAACCTTTGCCTGATTACTTTTGCAAATTCTGTTTGCAATGATTTCTTAGACTGTTTAACATCCAGATAAAGCTCATTGAACTTCGGGATGGGAACTCAGTATGAGGAGACATTAAGGGAGAGAATGCAGATGTAGAAATAGATTTGAGGCAATGAAAATGAGATGGAAGCCAGTTTATCCAGATCCTCTGCCTGCCCAGTGGATATCAGTCCATGTCCTGCTATGTAAGACTTTAGCTATGCTGCATGGCTGAGACAATGTAAAGATAACCTGGGGCTACTCAAGTCTCTGGGACCAGGCAGACACCTCTGGAGGTGTTTCTGTTACTGCAAAATGACTGACATGATCAGACTCCACTCACATTTATTCCAGACACAGTGTATGGAACCTGCTTCGGAAGCACTGCAGTGCTTGAGCAGAAGCCACTTGGTACCCTGAAAGAGTAGAGCTCTGTTTGCAGCACTCAGGCACTAGGTGTAGAAGGGGCCACCTGCTCCAGTGTTATTTATAGAATCATAGAATGGTTTGGGTTGGAAGGGACCTTAAAGATCATGTAGTTCCAACCCCCATGCCGTAGGCAGGGACACCTTCCACTAGACCAGGTTGCCCAAAGCCCTGTCCAATCTGGCCTTGAACACTTTGAGGGATGGGGCATCCACAACTTCTCTGGACCACCTGTTCCAGTGCCTCACCACCCTCACAGTAAGCATTTCTTCCTTATATCTAATCTAAATCTACCCTCTTTTTGTTTAAAGCCATTACCCCTTGTCCTATCACTACACTCCCTGATAAAGAGTCCCTCTCCAGCTTTCCTGTAGGCCCCCTTTAGGTACTGGAAGGCTGCTATAAGGTCTCCCTGGAGCCTTCTCGTCTCCAGGCTGAACAACCCCAGCTCTCTCAGCCTGTCTTCATAGAAGAGGCATTCCAGCCCTCTGATAATCCTTGTGACCAGCCTCTGGACTCGATCCTATAGGTCCATGTCCTTCTTACGTCGGGGGCCCCAGAGCTGAACACAGTCCTACAGGTGGGGTCTCATGAGAGGGGGGTAGAGGGAGAGAATCATCTCCCTTGACCCACTGGCCACACTTCCTTTGATGCAGCCCAGGATACGGTTGGCTTCCTGGGCTGCAAGCACACATTGCCGGCTCATGTTGAGCTTCTCATCAACCAACACTCCCAAGTCCTTCTCCTCAGAGCTGTTCTCAATCCATTCTTTGCCCAGCCTGTATTTGTGCTTGGGATTGCCCTGACCCAGGCACATGACCTTGCACTTGGCCTTGGTGAACTTCATGAGGTTCGTATGGCCCCACCTCTCAAGCCTGTCAAGGACCCTCTGGATGGCAACCCTTCCCTCCAGCATGTTGACCGCACCACACAGCTTGGTGTCATTGGCACAGTTGCTGAGGGTGCTCTCAATCCCACTGTCCTTGTCACCGACAAAGACGTTGAACACCACCAGTGCCAATACCAACCGCTGGGGAACACCACTTGTCACTGGTCTCCACCTGGACACCGAGCCATTGACCACAACTCTTTGAGTGTGACCATCCAGCCAATTCCTTACCCACCAAGAGGTTCATCCATCAAATCCATGTCTCTCCAATTTAGAGACAAGGATGTCGTGCGGGACAGTGTTAAATGCTTTGCACAAATCCAGGTAGATGACATCAGTTGCTCTTCCCCTATCCACCAGTGCTGTAACCCCGTCGTAGAAGGCCACCAGATTTGTTAGGCATGATTTGCCCTTAGTGAAGCCATGTCGGCTGTCACCAATCACCTCATTATTTTCCATGTGCCTTAGTGTAGTTTCCAGGAGGATCTGCTGCATGATCTTGCCGGGCACAGAGGTGAGACTGACTGGCCTGTAGTTCCCTGAGTCTTCTTTTTTTCCCTTTTTAAAAATTGGGGTTATGTTTCCCCTCTTCCCGTCAGTGGGAACTTCACTGGACTGCCACAGCTTCTCAAATATGATGGATAGTGGCTTAACAACTTCTGCCAGTTCCTTCAGGACCCGTGGATGCATCTCATCCAGTCCCATGGACTTGTGCACCTTCAGGTTCCTTAGATGGTCTCGAACCTGATCTTCTCCTACAGTGGGCGGTTCTTCATTCTCGTAGTCCCTGCCTTGCCTTCTGGGACTTGGGCTGTGTGGCTAGAGCACTTGCTGGCGAAGACTGAGGCAAAAAAGTCATTGAGTACCTCAGCCTTCTCCATATCCCAGGTAAGCAGGCCTCCCATTCTTCCAGAGTGCCCACAGTTTCCCTACTCTTCCTTTTATCACCAGTGTACTTACAGAAGCCTTTTTATACTGTATTCCCTTTTGGATGGTACAGTCCCCTATCCTCTGTAGCTTGTCTTTCCTCCTATAAAAAGCATTGTGAAAGAGATAGAGGAAGTTCCAAAAGACTGAAGTTCAGCCACACATGATAAATCTGTAGAGAAGCTGTGTAGGGCAGCCCTAATTCTCGGGTAATGTATTTTCTTGCTTAATGAGGCTTATTAGCTTAGGGTCAGCATGGTATTTACCTGTGTTCACAAAATTTCTTATCAGTTTATAGTGGAGCAACACAAGTTCTTGTATACTCCAAGTATACTCCAAGTGCAGACAGAGGAAACTCATTTCTGCCTGTGGATTTATGATGTTAATACAGTCTCAGCTGTAATCAGATTTTTTGTTCAGCTCTTTGAGTTGGCCAGATTTGAAGGCCAACTGAATGATCCCTCTGAATCTTCATTTATCAGAAGTCAGACAAGGCTTTAATCAAGGGAATAGTCCCATTAGTGCTGCTGACAAAATGGCTTCTATGAATAAATAATATAGCAAGGAATTGCAAATTTAGGCTGTAAAAACATTCTACACCTGAATTCCTTTACTATCTAATGCAAGGAGTACGAGACCAAATCAAAGTGGTCCTAAGACAGCACTAGTACCATTTTCCTCAGAAGCTGTGAGTCCATGTTTATGTGATGTTAGTCTCTTTACTATAGCAAGGTTGACTGTGCATTGACTAGCAAATGTAAAATCCTTGCCTAGTCCAACACGCAGGAAAATACACAGCTGCTAATCATACTGAAACAAGCTTGGACTGGATGAGACAGCACACATAAACCATAATTTTAAAAACAAATGTCTCTTGAGCTTACCAGGCCCCTTAATTCCTGCTTTTCAATGAAGGTGCCAAGGACTCCTTCCCAGACTGATCTTCGCAAGGGTGAAATATGTGACTTAAGAAAAGATACAGATACAAGTTAATCTAGTCACAGAAGATTTTTCTCAGGACTAGTCTTGCCTATATAAAGCATATTGCAGAATAGTAAAGGTTCATATTTTTACATGAAGGACATTGCTTGCCAAAAGGAAAATGTTAGGTTTAGGATTTCAGAAGCAGTTTTTCCATGTACATGCCTGCTAGTGGGCACAAGTATTAATCTGGAATTTTGGGACAGCAACAAAACTATATTTAAATAATTTTTAGTTCTGGTTGACTTAATGTATGTCAGTCTGGTTAGCCATATTCATCAAAAGTAGATTCAGATGATTCAGCAAACTATTGAGTAAACGTTATTTTTAATTCTATCATAAAGTAATCAAAGTTACATTACTGAGACCAAAGACTTAGTCAATGTATAATATACAGGAAAGTAGTTTCATTTACGCTACTGGTGCCCAATCCTTTCCCTAAAAACGTTTGGTATAAAACATAGGTTATTAAACACAAAACTTATTACAATGCAAAGACAACTCTGAGGTAGCTGTATGTAGTGACTGTACACTCAGAGCTGCGTTTATACCTGAACTCTTGCGTATCACTTCACAAGGGCATAGCACAGGCCATTTCATTGATTTGATTCATTTGCCAATTTACTTGATTTGCTGAACATTTACAAATGAAAAGTTCTGTGTTCTGAAATTATACCCTGTGCTTTGTTTGCCTCAGAGCAATTCAGATTTGTTGGGAGGTCAACTAGTTGTTACATTCATATGACTTTTTCTTGGAATGACCTTTAAAATACACACAAAAGAGCAATCTGTACATGAATTTGAAGCATTGGAGCTGCATGCTATGCTTTTATATCATGTCAGTGCTGTAAAAGTCAATGAGAAACTCTGTATTCCACACAGATGCCAAGTATCATAATGCATTAGAGCTCAAAAATGATCATATTCTCTTCTAAATTTCTAAGAATGCAGAATTACTCGCCAGGGGAAAGATTACTTGCCTGGAAGAAGATTAGTGGAAGGCTGGCCATTCTGATAATTGGATTCTCCAGGAGCAGGAAAGATCCCTGGGCTAACTTAAATAATAAAAGATCTCTATAGATAATGGCAGATTCCTTGGGTTATCCTTTGACTGTAGCACTACTAGGAATCCTACTAATAAGCTTAGTGATATCTCCGCAACTCCCACTGCTGCCCTTCCCCAGCAGACAGAAGTACCAGCAAAAGAAGTATGATAAAGATTTCTTTTGTAGAAGCTGTCATTTGTGGAAGGCAATATCGTCCGCCTTCTAGGCAGAGAAGTGGATACACAAGGTAAACGGTCCCTGTCTTCACTAACTGGAAGACTGTTAAGTTTACAGCAAAAGCGGAAAAGGATAGAGGACATACATTTAGTGGAATGTCAGACTGTCAAGAACAGCCTTAATCAAGGCACCAAGGAGCAAGAAGAAAAGAAATGTCTTTAATTATCTGTCTATACTAGGATCCAGTGCAATAAACAAGAGAAATGAAAACTGCTCATTTTATGGGCTTAATTTGACTTCGTTCATATTAATGAAATTCGGAGAGATGGTCATGACTTGTGTGTTAATATCATAGCTATAGAACTTAACACAGAAAGGAGCCAGCTGCACAATTGGAAAAAATGAATGGCACTCCAACAAAATGATGTTATTGGTTTCTGGTTCACCAATAACTCACAAATAAATAATATTGAGTCTTTATGGATTCACGTTCTAATGAAGAAACTGCAATGTTTGTTGCTGACAACCAAACCAAACTAGTTAGCAGGATGATTGTCTCCCTGAGCATGTATCCACACTATGCAGGGGGAAGAAAAAACGCTGCTGTATTGTCAGCACTTAAGCATCCCTGAAATTTCATAAAGTTTTAGAGGAAAATTTCCCATCTCAAAAATTACTAAATTCAATATCTGAAATTATCTACTAGGCTTTTGCTCAACACATGCAAGGTATTGGTAGCATGACTAATAATAATGTACTTGCATGTATCATTTTAGGCATACATTAGTAATTCTTTCTTTCCCATTGAGATGAAAGCTAACAAATCTGATAGAAAAATCTAATTGAATTCAGTGAGCTTTAATTGTGCTTCATATATTTATACTCTCATTTTCTGGCTAATATATTACTCACCAGATATAGCTCACTCTGGCTGTTTGCCCTACTCACATGAGTAATTCCATATGGGTCCTTTATACTTAGGTGCTTTGGGAGTCTCTAATAGCTGGACAAGGGACACTGGGTTACAGAATTCCTGGCTCTGTTTTCAGCATTGGACTGACTAGTATATGTTTATATGATGCAAAAGTCAACCACAGGTTGCCTAATTCATACTTACAGCACTGCGTGCTCCTATTATTTTGTGTAATAATATATCATTTACTTTACAAAGGCTTTTCTCATGTTATTTTATCAGTGGTTCTCAGCTGAATTTAGAAACAAGTTGAACATCAGGACATGTATTTTTTTTAAGCCTCTGCTTAGAATCTTTTCCCTGTCCATGTTAATTATAAATTGCATTCATCACACTGAAGAGTGTTTATTTGCTTCGTCTGTTTATATGCATTGCCTATCTGTAATACTGCAGTGGGAATGGCGTGCACAATGGCAACAAAATGACCTGTGGGTTACAGTCACACAGATGGATTGTTGGCACACAGATTAAAAAGACAGATAAAAAAGACAAAATGAAAATGTTTGCAATACAAATCAGTTTTGTTTTCTTTCTGTCTTTTGATTTTTCATTGTTCAATGTGAGTTAAAGATCCAAACTGCTACCAGCAATACTTTTGCTTCCATTTCTCCATCAAAAAGTAATGTGGTACTTAACACCTTTCTTTGCTGTTTCTTGTCCAAGATATGAACAGAATTTTTATTTCCTCCTAAAAAGGAAAATTGGATTTCAGTATTCTAAAACCTTTCCTCAGCTTAGTCTGATTGGATTTTTTAAATGTAAAATTTCTTATTTATCCTGTTGTGTTTGTCATTAATACATGGTATTTCTCCTGATAAAAAATAGTAATAATAATGATAAAAAAGAAAACTGCAATTATTAGCAAAGGGTAATGCATTTAATATGGAGGAACAAATAGAACAGTCTGCACAAGGCTGGAGTGAACTGGTCTTATAAGTAGCCCAGCTTCAAGACTTCAGTCCTGGCACAACACTGCATTGTCACCCCAGAAAGATACTTTGAATTTAATGACAACATTTTGGGCTTCAGTGGGACTGGCAGGTATTTGGCTTTCAGATTTTGTTCAGCCAAGTAACCGGTTTAGGGGACTAGGAACTCTAAATACCATGGAAATGCCTAGAGTGTAATTCACGTTCAGGAGAGAGAGTCAAACAAGCCAGCCCGAATCCATCTGTGTCAGTATTCAGTTAAGCTGTGGAATGCCTTATCACAGGGTATTTCAGATGCTGAAAGTTTACATGATTTCACAAGGCAACTAGACAAATTCATGGAAGAAAAATTCTTTGAGAATAATTGTAGGTAAGACATCTGGTTCAAGAAGTTAACAAGGCACAAATGTTTGAATGCTGGATGAATATTCTTGAGTAGCACCACTTACACCCTACCCTAGATAACCTCTTTTGGACTTTCTTGAGAATAGGACAGTGAGCTGGATGGACCTATGCTATGACCCAGCCAGCCCACTCTCATCTTCTTATGCATCAAAATATCTGAGTCAGCATACGTGCATAACTTTTTTAAGAAAGCCACCTAGGACATCTAGCTCTCTGGAAGTGTACATGTCCAAAAGCGTGTCTGCTCACCTGAGATAATTAAGTGACTGTTTTCCACTTATGTCAATTTGGGAATTATTAACACAGTATTCTTAATTCTCTTTTTGCTCAGAGAGCATGTAACACTTCCTGATGCGGTTCAGTTCACTAGCTGTAGGCACCTTCCCTGAAGAAACTGATGCCCAATTTTTGTACAATAGCCTAATAGAGTACACTCAGGGACTGGGACACCTGGATTTTAGTCATGCTTCACCAGGTTGGACAACACCGTCCCCATCCCCCTGCAAAAGAGCATGATAGTTTTGATTATGAGGTCCCTGTTGTGTGGGGTATTCAGAGACAAAAGCATTTTTTGCCTTTGAGCTGAAAGCTGTGATCCCAGGAGCAGACTTAGGCAGGCAGGGAGAACCAGCAGGAGGGTGGCTCTCCAGTAAAGTAGTTAGAGTACCTAGGCAATGTTCGTGGGTGCAGATTTTACCACTAGCCCACTTGGGAAAGTGCTTCATTGACCAGCAGGAGAAGGAATGTAACTAGAAGTCTACACAGCAAATTCTTGTATCTCCAAGGCCTTGGTTATATACGGAAAGTCTCTTAATGTCTTCTGTATACCTCCTTACACTTACCTCAAGGAAAAACACAAATAGAAACCAACCCCCTCCTTTGCTGAATACTTTTTATATGAAAACAATAATTTTCTCTTTAGAGCATATGTTTTGAAAGAATTCTGAAGTTGCTGCTTCAAGGAAGTTAAGGATGGTGTTTGTTTCCCCAAGACTGGTACCATTTAAATGGAAGCAACTTGAGGGAAGAATGGGGGAGGCAGAGGGAGGAGAGCTAATAATGACACGGCAATCTGTGTTTCCCTGGGGAAGAAAAATAAAGGTTAACCACAATGAATGGAAGCTTAAACTCTGAGCAATGTTTTCTTAAACCCAGAGTAATTTCTAGCTACTATAGTTTGATTTCCAATCAAACAGTTTGTTGCCAAATTGGAAGTTTGTATCAAATGACCTTAATGTGATCATGGTTTAGCTCTTTCTGAAGGTATTTAAGACATTCATGTTTGTTATAATTGCTAAGCTTATTTTTTATGGCTAATCACAGCTGCTTTGAAATGTAAGTTATAAATTTTGTATATTTTTTTTTCTGCTAAGAACAGCTATTTCAACCACAGCTTTCACAAAGCTTTGCTACACTCATTAACAACAGAGGTGCTGGGGCAAAGTCCTACAAACCCAGACAGGCCTAAGCCTTCTCTTGCCTGAGTTTCAAACAGCCAAAAAAGCATTTTAAACAAAAGGCTTGTCTCAGCATCATTCCATTCCTGTTAGTTTTCACTGATTCAAATATTACTTCACTTTGAATAGATGTTAGTTTACACCATTTTGTTCCTCTCTTTAAGTCCTGACATTCATTTATTTGTAGAGTCATCCACAAATGTATGGCTGAGGACAGCTACAGGCACATGGAATTCTGCTTATATAAATTGTACCTATTTTTCATACACATCAAAAAGTGTTTCTTTCCTCATTCTTTTATTTTCCAGGACATGTATGCATTTGTCTTTTTTTTTTCTTTCATAAGTACTTATATATATTTGTGCATGTATGCATGTGTACACATTAATTCCTTGTTGCCTTCCTATTTATTTGCCGATTTATTATTGTTAATACATATACAGCAATAGAAAGAAAGAAGTTGATGTTTTCATGCTGTGATGTAGTTTCAAATTTCTAGCAGAATTAGCTGAAGATGGCTGTGCTACTCGGAAGTGGGTGATGGGTCATGGATGATGGGTTGCAAGTGAAGAACGTATATCATCCCAGAGCAGTTCCAAGAGGCTAAAAAAAATCCTATTTGAGGGATAACTTAGAGAATTTTCAAACAATTACAAGGGTAGTTTTCACACCCTTCCACCAGACAAGACAGAAGCAATTTTCACAGATACCCGTGCACCTCAAGGTTCAGAAACCTCCTGGATCCTAATAGTGGTCCCTCTTGGTAGCAGACCTACACATGCTCCACAGGGATTAAGGGACTGATGCTATGTGTGTTGCAGTGTGTAAGTTAGACTCCTGATCCTCCCAACAAAATTCCCCTAAGTGCTCAGGTCCCATCTATAATAGTGGAGAATCAAGTGCTTCAGAAAGATCTCTCCAAAACTTGCTAAGCAAGTATGCCTGAGCTGTCTTCCAGGTTCCCTGGTCTCATCTACACCCAGCACATGTCCTGACCCATGTGCCACGTCACCATGTCCTGTAGGTGTGTATCAGAGTCTCCTGGACTTCAGTTTCTGCAAATAGGAGGCCAGTACATGTGAACAGGAAAAGATCAATGGCGCAGAACTGAGGCTTCATGTGAAGCTCATTCAAGTCATAGAGTCATAGAAAGGTTTGGGTTGGAAGGGACCTTTAAAGACTCCTAGTCCAACCCCCCTGCCATGGGCAAGGGCATCTCCAGATCAGGCTGCTCAAAGCCCCATCCAACCTGGCCTTGAACACTTCCAGGGATGGGGCATCCACAGCTTCTCTGGGCAACCTGTTCCAGTGACTCACCACCCTCTGAGTAAAGAATTTCATCCTTATATCTAATCTAAACATACCCTCTTTCATTTTAAAACCATTACCCCTTGTCCTATCGCTACATGCTCTTGTAAAAAGTCTCTGTCCTCTAATAGCCCCCTTTTAGCATTGAAAGGCTGCAATAAGGTCGCCCCAGAGCCTTCTCTTCTCCAGGCTAAACAACCCCTCAGCCTGTCTTCACAGGAGAGCTGCTCCAGCCCTGTGATCATCCTCATGGCCCTCCTTACTCTAACAGGTCCATGCTTTTCTTGTGCTGGAGACCCCAGAGCTGAACGCAGTACTCCAGATGGGGTCTCACAACAGCAGAGTAGAGAGAGCGAATCACCTTTCTCAACCTGCAGGCCATGCTTCTTTTGATGGACCCTAGAATACAATTGGCTTTCTGGGCTGCAAGCGCACATTGCTGGCTCATGTCCAATTTTTCAACCACCACTACCCCAAGTTCTTTTCCACAGCGTTGCTCTCAGTCCATTCACCCCCTAGTCTGTACTGATGTTTGGGATTGCCCCAACCCAGGTGCAGCACCTTGTACTTGGCATTGTTGAAGTCAAGTAGGATCTTCCAAAAAAATAAACAAAACAGATTTTTTTGGAACTATGTGGAGCCAGAGTTGCAAACAGAAAATAAATTAAAAAAAATTCAACAAATTTTTCTTACAACTTTTACATTAGCTGCAGATTGACACTAAAAGCACAACTTCCAGTAAAGAATGGACCGTCTCAGAGATCTCTGGATCAGGTGACACCAGAAATTAGATATTTTCTGTGAGCTTCCTCACGGGGGATGTGTTGGCTTAAATACGTATTTCAGGCTTTTTTTTTTTTTTCTTCAGAATAGTGTTTTATAATAATTATTCTATATAAAAGCTGAATACATAAAGTTGTAAAAACATGTAAAGTACATTTCATAAATATAGCAGTGATAAAGAGTGAAGAGATCGATTAATCTTGCAAGCTTATTAAGTCACAATGATAAACATTGTATCAACCTTCCAAAACCATCCTTTGGCACATACAGAAAAAATAAATTACCAAATGTTTTCATACACTGTTTTTCATTTTATTCAGTTTGCAATCAGGCTGTAACTGTACCATCAGCTAACCTCCCATTTAGCAGTTGTGGATGAGTTAATAATTAAAATACTCTTGTGAACTGCCAGCTAGAACCAGCAATTTTAGCATTTAAGGTTGTTTGTTGGAATACATTTCTTGATATGATTATAAATTGAGACACATGGAAACCAGGTCTTCAGATAGCCTGCAATTCTCAGGAGGAGCATTGGAAGCAGGTCAGAATCCCTTACAAGCAATCCTTCCAGGCATTGCAATGTTATCTTGAAGGTAAAATAGGATGGGTGTTGCTGGAGATTAATTGGATTGAAAAATAGTTGTGGGTTGTTGTTGTTTTTTTTTTTTTCATATTTCTAACAGAATATTGAGCTCAGTATACATTTTTGGCATATATAATTCAGATTAATTTAAGAATGAAGAGGAAATTCCAGAAATTCTCCCTTTTTCATTAAATATTTCTCTTAGCTGCAGGTCTGCACTTGGACCCCATTTAATTTTTTATTTGGATTAATATTGCATTAGAGCATACAGGCTAGCCAAAATACAGCCTCACTCACATCTGGCAAATAACTGAGCCAAATAATGAACTTGCAAGCAGTCTTTGATGGAGTTTCCCTTTCAAGTATGGGAAAGGTGATGGACTTGTTTGATGTTAAAAAAAAAACAACCAAACCAACCATATTTGCAAACAGAGAAATCAGAGAAATTATAAGACAAATTGAATTTTATGAAGAAATTTCCCTTTAGATGATGACTGGTCCTCTTAATTACTTGCAGGATGAAAAATGTCTTTTCCTGAGCAAGCATTTAAAGAAGGACAAGATTCAGGGTTGCCCTTGAGGTGTCCCAGTGTTGATCTTTTCTGATCTGTTCTTTTCCATTCCTGGTCTTCTGTTCATCAGTGCTTTCTCAATACTTTTTTTTGGTGGAAGAGAAACAAGAAATGGGTTGAAAGTTATTCAGTGCAGACCTTCCTTCTATAGAATACATTAAGAAAGTGAAGCCCACAAAGTCTTTGCAAACAGGCTGCATACTTATAAACTCTTGGCCATTTTGTTAAACATAAAGAGGATTTATATTAAAAAGAATGTTGTTCTTGTTTTCCTTTACCCCAAGCAGCACTCCAGAAACCTTTGAGAACCCCTTTTCTCCATTGTTTTTAGTCTTTATTTTTTAATTCTCACCTGCCTTTGAGAAGCTGCCACTTCTGCTTCATTCTTCATTTTGTTACCGTGTCTCGCTCCCTACTGTGTCCGTATCTCTTTGAACTCACCAGGATTTCATTAGTTTAAGTAATACAAATTTGGCGGATGATCTTTTAAGGTACCACTTTTTGACTTCTGTGGCACTACCAGCCCTCTTACTGACACATAAAATTCTGGGCCAATAACTGCATACACACCAGGCTGATACGTGACTATAAGCAAGGATGTCTTTGTTCAAAACATGTTTTCCCTTCATAAAGTAGCTTCTACAATAAAGCTGGGCGGGCAGAGATAGAAGAAAAGAAGAAACAGGGAAAAGGAAAATCTGGTGACAGAAGGATGTTTCACTCATAGAGCAATGGCTGTCTCAGGACTGACTTTAGACGTTGTTCTTTCTAGTAACACTTTTCAGTAACACTAGATTATTCTCAGAAAATGTTCTGTACTTTGGAATATAATTCTGCCTGCAGGTGTAGTAATCATTTTTATATGTTTTGCATACCTCTGTCATTCCTTTCTGACAGCCTGGTTTCAAGTTTCCCAAACTTCCATGGATTCTTTCTGAGTTATACTTCTGGATCCTACTTCCTTATTTTTGTAGTTTTGGATTGAAAAAATGTAATTCATGGTAAATCCAAGAAGTTGGGAGCAGCACAAAAATCTCAGAAATGGAACAGTATTTCCACCAGGTTGGTGCTAATTCTGACCTTATTCTGCTCATAAATCATTAGGGAACCTCAGCTTTTTCTTAATATTATTCTACAGAAAAAGTTGCCAGTAAATTGCTTCACTCCTTAGACTTTGAGCTGATAGGAGTAGGAAATCACGTACTGTGAAAGTTCAGATCACCTTCAAACCTCACCATGGAAAGTTTTGTTAACTACTAAAATGCTGTTAAATACACTTACAGACATTATCGTCAGGGCCATTTTGCCAACCAGTGAGAGGAATATTAAAGTTAATTTTTTTTCCTGAATGTCACAGGGGTAAATCTTTACATACAGGTCTGCCTGTGGCCATGCACTGGGAGAGGCATAGCTTACAGAACCAGTTTAGATTTGTGGTTAAGAGTATCTTCTCCCACAAATCCTGCCAAAAACATACACACAGATAACAGAGACAAGTAGGAGAGCTCTATGCAGATGTAGAGACAAAAAGGAAGCAAAATGCCTTTATGGGAATGGTCTTTACCTCAAGCTGGTCTCAGAGGACCTGACAGTGCTGTGGGTGGTTCTTCTTTGCTCCTTTGGAGCTTCTCACAGGTCAACTGAAACCTGCTAAAGTCTTCTCTGAAAAAAAGTTTGCCCTACCTTGATCACAAGAGTTACGCTATCAAAAATTCGGTAGATATAGAAGGTAATTCCAAAAATTCTGGGAAGGCAGCATTCCACTGTTGTGGATTTCATAAACCCTATAAAAGCTGACATGTAGATTTAGGAACCCTAAAAGTTGGCATAAATGTCTTTTAGCAACTAAATAATTGTCCCCTGAAGCACCCCGAAAGAAGCCAAAGGAAACAGAAATCACCATCTACAAAAGATTAAAACAAATTTCTAGTTTCTCAGCCAAGCCATTTTGCAGTTAATATAAGCCAAAAGAAATGTTAGGAAAATTTTCAAGAGGTGAAACCGCTTCCTTTTCTGAGTCCTCATGTCTCCCAAACATCTTGTCGAATTTACCTCAGACTTTCCATTAAACTTCTACTTTGGCAGAATAACATACTTATGAAATTTCAAGTATATTGGTTTGGTCTAGTAAAAGAGGAAAAAAGCCTGAACTGGAGTGGAAATACAACTTCCAACTTATCTAGGGAGAGAATACAAAATGAGAAGTCTACCAAAGGTAACTAAGAGTACTAATCTGTGTATGTAATGCTTATTTCTGAACAGCAGTATCTAGTGCCATTTAGACCACTGTCAGAGCATAAATGTAAGGCTTCTCTTAGATCACTCCTCAACATTTTGTACTATCAGTTGAAGCAAGCATTTCAGGAAAAAAATATGCTGTTACTTGATTTCTTTAGCATCGATGGCAGAAGGAGGCCACTACTCCTGTGATTTGCATAATTTCATGGAAACCTGATTAAAGTTTATTGATACATTTTATTCTCTAATTCAGGTAGCACCCTCTACCGGGCAGTCCACAGTGATCTACTGCCACCACCAACAACAAAAATGCATCTCGCCTTAAGTAAAGCGCCTGTACAAAGATCTGTCTTGGAAAACTGGAGAGTTAAAGATTAGTGTAGAAATGTTGAGGTGGGCATAAGAAGCAAAAATACACAGAAGTATTGGGTAAAGCTATATGCCATGTTGTGGGGTTTGACTCTATGAATTTCAATGGAGTTTAGCGATTTGACACCAAGACAAAATTTGGCTGCAACTTTGTGGTTAGTTTCGTATTTAGATTTCAACAGAAGCTGAGTGTCTGAGCAGGAAACCATGTGCTCCTTTCATTGGCATGGATATTTTCTCTCCAGACCAGTTAAGGTATACAACTTTTTCAGAAATCTTTGGAAAAACAGCTAATGGTCTCCTCCAAGACAATCCAAGAGATGCATATGTTGATTCTGCAACACAAAAAGAGTTTGTGTACTGAAGTGCTGTGGTTTTGGAGTCTTATGCACAGACGGTAGTCAGGACACGCACATACGTCAAGCAGGCGTACTAGACAGATTGCCCTTCCTTTCACTCCACTTCAGAGCTCTTAGTGGGTTCTCTCAAGGTTGAGAGAAATTTGGCTGTTACTGCTTTAACCGCCACAAATGCCTTATGTCATTTACTCACACATCCTGGCAAAAATTTCTGTCTGATCTCTCCCAGTTGTTCTCCCTCCTGCTCTCTCTCTGCGTCTCTCTTCCCCACCCCCCTCCCCACAACGAAGTTTCTTCTAAGTGCCTATTTTGTTCTTAGTTTTCCATCTGCTTTTCCATTCATTCCTAGGAGCTCTACAACATGAACAACCAGAAACCTTCCACAAGAAACTAAAGACAGTTTGCTACAGAAAGAGGAGCATTTGGCACTGCAGCGCAGGAATGACCTGGTGACGTGGCACTTGGCTGACAAGTCACTTTTCTGTGAACCAGATCCGAATAGCACTGAAATCTGTGAGGGTCTTCCTGTCAGTCTAGGTCAGCTTGGATTACGCCCACAGCGCACATCTGGTTGCAGTTTGTTCAAGTGGGCCTGCAGTATTCCACCTTTTATCCGGTGTTGCTTTTTGAAGTGGTTAAGGAAAGTATTGGCCTTACATCCAATGCTCCACTCTTTGGTTCTTCTTTGACAGTAATGAGATTAATAGGTGACTTTCTCATCTAAGTAATTTATTCTTACATTAGGTTTAGATTTAGAAATTTCTCTCTGTTGTCTGTATATTAACCTCAATGAACATGCAATCACCTCTCTTAAATGCACGTTGTTTTTGTTTTGTTGTATTTTGTTTTATTTTAAGTAGAACTCCACAGTTTTGCATGGGCTTGATGTACTAGCTCACAATATGGTTTACTACTGTACTGTGTTAGTAGAGGAATTGCCATTAGCTGAGAAGAATAATATCTGGGGGAAGAAAACTCTTCTGCATAACTGATACAGAGAATTCTAGTAGAAAAATCTAACTTGAAACATGTCCAAAAATCATGGGAGAAGTTAGGCTGTATTTGGTAAATTCCAATGCTTCATTTCTTGTTTATATCACATAGAAAATCAAACAATTACTTTTTAAAATTCCTGTATTGAGTAGTTTCTGTGAGATGATTTTGTTCTTACTAGTGTACAGTTATAGGTGACAGGAGGAGCAGGAGTACATGGTTTTCGTGGTTGGAAATTACTCAGATTTCAAAGCTGGGACCAGTTGGAAGTGGCTACATGAATGTGTCATGGAAGAGATAATAACTTTGCTGTTTTCCTGAAAAATGTGGTGCAGGAATAACATCAAAACACTTTTATTTTACCGAAATATAGCCTGATTCTGTAATTTTAGCTTTACTTAGGAAAGCATTGGTTTGTTGAAGAATTCATGCAGACCTATTTTCAGTTGTTACAGAAATGGGTTGGAATACATCTTAAAATAAGGTACAATTTCGTCTTTGTATAGAAGATTTTAATAACACTCACAGTGGATTCAAGTTATATTTTCACATTTAAAATGCAATATTGACATGTTTTTCAAGGCAGACATTACATAAATTTTCTATTATCCTTTGATGATAGTACATACTGGTAAAGAATTTTCAAGAGCATATAAACTTGACATGCTAAGAAAGAACATTTAGAACATGATTTCTCTGAGTTGGAAGCATTTCAAATCATGAGATTTTTCTATATTTGCAAACAAAAATTGGAAGCAACTCTTCACAAAAATATCGGACTGGACAGTTGACATGCTCTTACCTGTAAGAAAATTAGATTGTTCTTGCAATATGCTAGCCATCCATCTAGAACAGTTGTGAAAGAGAAATGTCCCAAATATTTCCACAGAATTTTTTCCCTAGACTTCTGAAAATAATTTGGTTGTGTACAGTAAATTGCAATCTATTTTATTTAAAGGTGTACAGAGGAAGGACTTTGCAGTTGAAGTCATGATTTCAAAGTTTTTATTTATTGTAAACCAAAGCAACCCTCTCCAACTTTGGTATCCTTAGTCAGTGGAAATTCTGCAGAAAATCCTCCAGCTTTTTGAAACGTCCAATAAATGCCATGGTTTGAAAATGTGACATTTTCAATCTTTAATATTTTTTGTGCTGTAATAATATAAGACAAATAGTCACTTTCTTTTCAGAATCAAGCTTGTTCCCTGATTTTGTCTCTCTTGCTTACAAATAGATTAAATCAGAAGATGATGTTCACATTATGCTTATTACTATTTCTTTGATAGGAGAGGAGAAAGTCCAAGCTGGATGTGTGGATGGAGGACCATGCAGTCACAAGTTACTTTACTTTCATGTGATTAAGGATATTTTGTGTCCCCTGGCACTCTTCTTGAGAATTCCTTACAATTTTCAACCTATCCATCCCTAAAGTCATTGCCCCAGAGGTTGGGATTCCAGTGACTGGAGAGCTGGGAGGTCCATCCCTGAAACTGCAGTGGGAGAGGAAGGTGTCTGGCAAATAATGAAAACAACGGTTGGAGATGGACTGTTCTTGGGGACTAATATCTGTATGTGGATGATCACACACTCCACATACCACTGAAGCCAACAACAAAGATCTCAGTTCGTTCAGTGGGGAGGTGTATGTTGTCCTATGGGCAGAGATTTGCCCTGCAGGAATAGTTTGAGAATGGTTGGCACAAAGTAACATGAACTACAACAAATTAAATTACGTAGGTGAGCTCTTTGTACAGGCAGAGTTTTGTATGCTGGTTGAGTCAGCTGTTCTGGACAATTATTTTTAAAGAGAGGGACAGGCACTGAATCACATTTGTGCAGCTGAATTTGTTGCAGAACAAGTTGCTTTAGGCACCCTTTGCGCATTGTCAGCCTTTTTTTGCATCATATTCAAAGAACAGACGGATTGGTATTTGCAGAGTTTGCAGCTAACGAGTTAAATACACTTAGGACCCATAGCTTATTAGTAAGGAAATTAAGGATCATAAAATGCAACAAAAGAGCTAGTGTTGGCAAGGCAGGAACTTCAGCAGCCCAATATTAATATTACAAATGGTATCAAGAAACTCTTAGTGAAAACTTAACAACTGTTAGATACTTTTTAAAATCTTAATTAAAACTGCTGTGTAGGTCTGATATGTAAGAAAAAGTTACATCACTGCATTTGGTTGATATGGAAAAGGTAACCAACTGGCACTCTTGGTGGAATTGGATACAGGCTGTAAAAGCAAGACATAACAAACTTAACATTCAACCTTCAAGATTCAAGGATAAATTTCCCAAATTGCAGCTTGCACCTGCAGATCATCCTCACACTTGCAAGAACATGCCATTGCTTTCATGTTCCTGTGTTTTTTATGGATATAATTTTCAAGTTATGGATCTCACTAATCCACAAATACTGCTTCACACAAAGCAGATAGGGGCAATGACTAATGCAACTGTGATTGCTCACATACAAAGTAAAGGGATTTTAAAAAAAATCCAAATGATTTAACATTCATTAGGAAATACAGAAAAGAGAAAGGCAAAATGGGGCTTAAACGCAGAGCAAGATTTCAGGATGGGGACGGTTCATCATTTGTCTGGCATCTGTGGGGGAACAGCTGTCTGCAAAAGCCCTCTTGTCTCTACAACCGGGAAGGAAGTGCTCCTCAGGGATCTTGGCCAGATGTAGAAAAACAAGGAAGAAAAGATAGGGGAAGGCAGCTGCTCACCATTTAGCAGCTGAGGTGAGAAACCCACGACATGATCTGAAAATGAGGGGTCTCCTGGCAGAAGACATTCAAGTGTCCAGCCAGGACACTCTTGCCTTTCTGCCAGCACACTTATGTCCATTATGCAGGGGAGGAGATGGTGTAACAGGGAGATCTCAGGCAGACAAATCTTAGTGGAAATAGATCACTAGCTTCTCAGCATATTTTAGAGGTATGAGTTGTGTCAGGAGAGTGCTTTTACTGGAGGATGCCCAGCAGTGCCTGTGTATGACTTGGAGTGCCCCAGACACAGGAGGGGCACTGAGATGCAGTCCCCTTCTCCGCTCAGTAAATATGCACCTAGCTATACTACCCTGACATCAAAAGTCACTGTGGGAGTATAGCTGTAAGCCTGCTAAGACCATTTTGGTGCCTATGTTGGGATGATACTAACAGTATAAACTTGGCCAAAGTAACCTTTTCAGAAAACACTTTCCTGTAACGTAATACTTTCTACCAGGCACTGCAGAAAGCTTGTTTTTTTCATGAGTCTGCATAGAAACCTTGTCAATAACTGCATGGGTTCCAGCTTGGTTTTTTGAACTGTTGGTATTATTTGGATATCTGACAGCCTTTCAAAATATTTACAATACAACAAGAGGTCTGCTGGAGAGATACCTGTGGGAATATATCTGGGGGAACCCAGCTGCAAATGGAAATTAATTTGCAGAAGGCTGTAGCTCTGCACAGGTTGGGGGCACTGGTAAGCACACAGTTTTGTGGGGCTGACAGAATGGCTCCCAGTGACCCAGCAAGGTAGTGGGAGAACCGTAAAGGTAACTCAGGTCTATCTGCATGTGATGCAGTCACAACTCTGTCTGCAATGTAGACATGCCTTTGTAGTGACTGCTTCTTACTCCTCACGCTAAAAAGCAGAAGAGTGGCGTCTGCAAGTCTGTCTGTGGGAAGGAGAGAGAGGGACTCATTAAGTGTTATTATCTTGTGAATAGTGTTGGTTAGACAAAACAATAGGATAGCTGAAGCTTAGGGGAAAGCTCCTCTGTGACGCATTAGGGTCTACATCATTAGCATTTCTTCAGAGACAGAGCTAGAGAAAAAAGTGCTGGCAGATCCCTTTGAAAACAGAAAGGCTGAAGAGGTGAGTGCAAGGACACATGGGCACAGGAAACAAGGACGTGAGATAGGAAGAGGAAATGGTGCTTTTCCATCAGGCAAATCCTTCTACCAAATTCTTTGTGACTGAAGAACCGGAGAAGGAATCAGGTATTTGGACAGCTACAATAACGACAAACAAACAAAAAGGCAACAAACAAGTATTCATGACAAATTTCAAAAAAAGAAACTAGAATTACAAAACGTAGGAAACACAGGTACTTTTGTTACCTGTTGTTAGCATTTAATCTGTATTTGTTGTTTTTGACACCCTAGCAGTTCCTGAAGTAGAAAATAGGAAAGATGCTACAATGAAAGTGCCCTGCCTAATATCAGAAGTGAAGGCATATTAAGAAGACAAAGGCCACTGTCTGTGTATTAATTTATCACACTGAGGTTATTCTCTTGTGTCTTCCATTTAGGACACTGTCTTGTGAATTTACAGCTGACAGACCAAAGCTGTCTGGACAAAATCTTCAGTGCTATCATCCTCATCAGATCTTCCACCTCCCAAGGTATCTACCCACAAGTACTGCTGGAGGACATTGCACCAGCTCAGGCAAAAATAAAGGCTTTGTGAGAAAATGGTAGAAGACTCTTTGGGAAAATCAGATGTCCATCTAGCATACCAAAGAGGAAGGAAGAAGGAAGAAAAGAAAACAAGCTGATAAAGAGGATGATTGAGGGGCATGGTTCTTCAGACCCAAGTGGGATAGAGGGCAGAAGTCTCTTACCATACTGCCAGTAAGCAATGTCTGTGCAGCCTCTGCAAATTAGGATTCAGCCTTCCAGTCAGATGAAACGGACAAAGGTACCCTACTCCCTCCATCTCATTGTTGTTGAGGATGATATGTGCCATGTATTACCTCAGAGGAGGGAGAATAGGCACATATCAAGTATTCGGTTTCGTTATCAGCAAGGCTGTAGTGCCACAGTCCAACAGGTGATTTTACTGCATGAGGAAGTGAAATAGCTTTGGCTGTTCTACTTTCACAATAGAGCAAGACCTCCTAAAATAGCAATAGTTCCAGGCACTTTATACAAACATGCCATTTGTCAAAACTCTGTTTGCTTCACAGAGATAGTTGATGAGTGTGGTATTTTTGTGCTAAATGTGACAACTTTCTCAAACATTCCTTGTTGATGACCTTGAACTTCACTCCTTGCAAGGCCAACTGAGGCTGCAAAAGTGTGAAGAACATGTTCGTAGGCTTTCTTTGACACCTGCTTCTAGACTAACCTCTGCTTCTAGATAAACGATTGCTTTTTCAAATGGGCAAAAGGGCCGTCAATGTGCTTAGAACAGTTTGCAAAATCGATTATTTGACAGGCAACTGTTATTTCAGATAACTCTAGTCTACATGCAGGAAATCTTTACCTATGCCTGAGACATTTGGTTAATAACTTTTAAAGGATTGGAAAAGTCACCTGAATACTTGTTGCTATATCACAGATCCTTTATCAATATCCTGAAATAATAGTTGAAATAACATTAGAAAGCAAAGTTTTTCCCCTGGTGCTAAATCTACAGCTTGGCTGGGGACAGCTGACAACAGCAACATGTGTAAAGCCAGAAGACCTTCTGTTAGGTATATCTGGTCAGCTAAGAAATGTATTTTGGGTGGAGAGAAAGTGGGAGAGAGAGAAAAAAAAATTCAAAGCCGTTTTGGCCCCTCTTTTTTTTTTTTCCCTCCATTCTACAATGCTCTACAGCATTGTATGTTGTAATGGTGAACTAGCAGTGAAGCAACACAGGTTCTTGGGTATTCCCAAGAGGAGAAGCAGGAAAAGGTCCATGAAGCAGAATGAATACAGTCATTTTGCTGGCTCTAGTTCCTGCTTGCTTAACATATCTTCATGTAAATAATTTATCATCTGCCATTTCTTCACAAGCTTTCACAGGTTTAAAACCTTTGAATGGGCACATGGCCCATTTGTACCAAGCATACAGTTCACAAGGCCCCCTGCATTTGTTTTTTGATGTAACTCCAAAGATCCAAGCACTTAGGTCTTTATTATGGGTTACAGTGTAATTAGAATGATGAAGTGACTTTAATGTCAATGGAGAATAAATGAGATGGGTTCTCTTTGGAATATCACTACTGGTAATCTCAAGGCTTCTTTTTGGTATTCTCACTAAAAAATGAGAAAAATGTCTGTTTTCAAAATGGATGGAAAATCTACATGCCTCATGAGGTCAGCTTCTCTAGTTGTCATTAAGGGCAAGTATTATGGCAATTTATATTTTTGTGTTATTCAGAATGATCAACTTCTGTAATGCCAAGGGTGTTATATCTAATCTGCTTTACACAACACTGAAAAATGACCCATATATCACTTTGAATCTTTGATCAAGTAGGATTCTGCTTGTTTTTAATGAACATATGAAACCAAATAGCATCACAGGAAACAGTGCTTCAGTTAATTGAATTTTCATTCAGGCCTAAAAATCTCTTGAGATATTGAATGAAGCTCTTCTCACCATGTCCTTTTTGTCAGCTATCCTGAAATGCATACAGTTTTCTCATTCTTTCTAATGGAGGATAAGCTTAAATCAGGCTTTTAGGTACTTTATTTTCAAAGAGTCAATTTTCTGGGCATTTCCTAAAACTAAGGATGTAGGCAAAAAACAACTCATTTCAGAACTTTACTTCTAAATCCAAATGGATCGCAAAGACAAAATCTGCTTTCACCACAAGCAGAAAAAATAGTCAATGCTAAATTTTCATCCTAAACAAAGTAACGTTCCAAGCATAGAATTGGACAGTAATATGAGAGAAACCGAACAGTTCCAACAACAGAGCGATTGGCCAGGTACCATCTGCCTGTTGTATATCCCTCCAACATTATATTACACCTGGGCTATTAAAAAATGACCACACCAACATGAGAGATTTAGCAGTGACTACTCTGGCTGTGTTCCCACATTTCTTTATAGCCTCTCTGGATCATATTTTTCTTCCCAGAATGGAAATGATGGAGAAGAAAATGTTGCGGTGACTTAGTTCGTGTAGAGCCTGGACTTACTCCCATGCGCCACAGCTACAGGGATCAGAGAACCTTTCTGCCCATTGTTGGCCAACAGAAGTTGTTAGTGATTTGC
>VXAL01000791.1:15816-68120 GCA_013399475.1 Chauna torquata | reverse complement strand
AGAGGGTGCAAGCATGAATCTTGCTAGCACTGGCCTTTGGGTCTGCTCAGGATGTGCAGTGTACATGGTTTCCAGGAGGTCCAGTTCATTGCCCTTCTTTTAACTTGTCAGACTATGAATCAAGGTAGCCATCAGTCTTGCCTCATACTGAACAATGTTTAAGTAGATCACTTATAACCCAGATAGTTTTTAATTGCAGTCATTAGACAACTCGGTCTCCAAACATCCTAAATATAAAGAATGACACCTCCAAAGAACAATATATTTTAAAATAAATGGTATATTAAACTACAGTACTTTCAGTCCCTGGCACTCGATTTCTATTCATTCAAACTCCTGACTTGAACTGTTTTAAGCTTTCATTAGACCGAGGAATATGTCAGGAATATAATCACATCAGTTATGCTTTCCTTCCAGATTCTGAATGTGCTTTCATGAGACCACTTAATTAGTTACCATACCCTTGGCATGAAAAGGATAATTGCCATCATGAGTCAGGCATTAAGTGGGATCTGGAAATATCCCAGGAGGCATCAAGATTTCTCAGATTTTCAATATTTGATGCTGCATGACTATTGTGGGGTTTGTAAGGATTTGTAATTTCCTCTGGAAGTGCAATGAGGTAGAATATATCTCAACTACTCATAATAAAGTAAAGGCTTGGGAGGCTCAGTTCTAGATCCACAGAGATACATCTTGGTTTTTCTCTCTCTTCCCTCCACTGTTTTTCCAATTATGTTAATTTCTTTCTACTTTCTCTGCTGCAAGGAACATTTTTATGCTGATAGTACACAAAAAGTTCTTTCTTATTTCACACGTACCAGTGAAGGTTTAGCTCCATTCATTTGCGTGAGAGGTTAAATCAATGTGGTTTTGGGGGTAGACAATCCCTGCTGCCTCCTGCTGTCACTTCTTGCCTTTTCCACAGAGATTGTTGCTAAATCTTGCTGATTCTTTCTGTGTAATATATTCAGATTAATTTGATTTCTATAAGTCACCATTCTACTCCAGGACTCGTACATCTGGCTGAAGGCCTTTTTTGCAAAGACTTATATTCATCCCTAGACCAAGTAGTGCAAATTGTTCAGAACTAGTCCCATCTACAGTGGATTGAACACATCCACAAGACGTGAAATCTGAAGTGTCCTCTGGACTCCATGTGGAAATACAGCTAGAGTTTGCATGCCATGTGTTACAGCTATCTTGAAGTATGTCTTGGTGGCTTGAGTGGGTATTGGAGGGCACAGTGCTCATGGGAGTAGTGATGGAAAATGAAACTGGACAGAAGGCAGTAAACTTAAATGAAATATTATCCATATTTCATATAAGCAGCAGTCCCTTGACAAACTACACCAGGATTTTGTCTTGAGAAGAATTAGTTAAAAACAAGAATCCACAGGCAAACTAGCCTGCATGGAGTATGGATAATCAAGATGTGGAAATGGGAGAGCTAACCAGGGAACAAAGTCTTTTTCCTCTGCAGTCTCAAAGGCACTTCTCTAATACCATCCAAACTTAAGTGTCAAAAATGATCTCTTTTTCTTGCATGCCATCATGTAGGAGCTTGAGTCCCCTCTCAGAGAGATTTCAGCAGGGATCAGGTCTTGTTCTACTTTCTGGATCCTTCCTGCCGTCAGTGCTGACCTACCACTGTTTGGTGTATACTTTACTCAGCTGGATCAACCTCCTTGTCTTACAGACATCACTGCACAACTCTCTTTCATCCCTGGAGCACTCTCCATCCTCTGAATGGAATAGTTGTATTAAAAAAAGTGTTATTTGATCATATCTTTAAAGCTTTACTATGAAGTATAAATGAAGCAAGCATAAATTTACATTGGAAAGATGATCTTAGTGTGATTAGTTTCTAACTTCTCAGGGTTTGAATTTGTTTGAGTAAATTTAATTAAACATAAAAATATCTATGCATTGACTAAGCTACCTCAGTGTCTGAAAAATCTTATAACGCTTTTTCTTTCTCTTTTCTTCACTTTTTCCCATTGTGCAAATACTGTTTACTGCTGGCCAAATAGACAATATGTCCTCAAAACACAAAAAATGCTTGACACTGCAAATTGATGTCGCAATAAGGGTGGAGTGCCACATAATTTGTACGTTTAACAAAACTTAAACGTGCAGATGACTAATGTTAACACATATTAAGACATATGAACTACCATCAAGGGAAATTCTTATGATTGCTTGGGTTTGAATATATGTGTGTGTGCTGGCATGTAACTCCCTATCAGAATCTGACAATATTTATTGTAAGTATCCAGATACTTCTGAAAAGCCAGGTGATTATTTTTGAAAAGTACTAAAGATATGTTTTGTTTTGTTTTGTTTTGTTTTTACAGAACAGACCTTCCATGAATTTACATAAATATTGAAATTGAGTCACATTTTGGCATGCACTATTTGGATACATCTAAAAAAAACAAATAGAAGAAAAAACACTGAAATAATTTATCTTATTCCAGTCCCAGATATCTCTTGTTATGATATTGGAAGAGGCAGTGCTTTAGCAGTCTGAAACACCAATCTTGATGAAAAAACACATGCTCTTAATGTACTGTCCTGCCCTTTCTTAGTGCTGTAGTGTCGTAGTGCTTCTTTCCTTCATTTTGGATCAGTCCGAAAGCTATTGAATTCAGAGGAAAACCACCCACTGACTTCACTGGGGAGTAGATCAATCTCCAAAAATATGTAATTGAACAGAGTAACAACTGATTTTGTGCCATGTGTTATAAAGCTTTCTTCCTCAACAGAACTCTCAGCTTTGTCGCAATAGCACTAAATTAGAGTAAGAAAGGAAGAGTCAACTTAACCTGCAGCTGGGAAGATCCTGGATTGTTAACTCTCACTACAGAAGTAACTTTTATTTTTTTGCATTGGATCCAGTCCCCATAGTATGGAATTATGACTGGAAAGGCTGAGCCTGAGGCATAAACAAGTCACACTACAAAAATGTGCAAAAATGAGCGGGTTGAAAGGTGGAGACCTGAAATCCCAATAAAGTTGCTTGTCATATTTTTGGGAAGAAATATCACTGCTGGATAGGTTTGTGCTGCCTTTGCAGAGTTGAGACATATAAGTTCAGGGTATTGTTTTGAAATGAGTATAGTCTGATTTACCATCATCTCAGGTGTCCTTCCACTTAGTCAGATCTTCCACTGGGGAGTAAAATGTTAAAGCAAGAAAAAAATTCAAATTCCAAGTTTCTTTGTCTAAGAGTATCCATCTGTGTTATAAGTTTGAGAACAAATTGGAGGAAAGTAAAAGAATAATATAAGCAGAAGCTGGAAGTGTTCCCTCAGTGGGCTCGGCACTTCTTGTGACAGAAGTATCTGTCACAGGTGATGAGTCTGGAAATGAATGGAGCAGAAAATAGTTAAGAATTAAGAGTTTACATTTTTAATGTTCAGTAACATGAGGGATTGGAAGGGCTTTCTTCTTACTGATTTGGGCACATATAACTCCCACTAATTTTGATGAGATTTTCATTCACAGATCCAGGGGAAAATGGCCCAGAAAACAATAAAAACTCAATGCAATCTTTGCATTTCTGGGATGTCTTTATCTCTGTAATATCAGCTTAAGCTGAGAAAGTAACCTCAAACAACTGTCTTCAACTCTAAATTTTGAATTTTTTACCTTATTCTTTCATTACTGTCTGGTAACTCTGGAAGAACAAGCGATCGGGAAGGAAAGCTTCAAAGGTGTATCATCCTCTTGAGCAAGGTTAGACTTCTGTTTAGGTTGCTCTGAGCAAGGAATATGCCAGATTGCCTGAGACTGACTGACATACTGGAGACTGGAGCACTGATGGATGGTGTTCTTCATGGGATGAGCCCTTCATGGATGACTATGTTTTGCATAAGTAAACTCACACTGCAGATGTCACAGAGAAATTGTGTGCACTCACCTGAGCGTTCTTACTCCTTAACTTCCCACTTCCATTACCTATTCTTAAATATACTAAAACAGGATCTCTTCATGATAGCTGTAGAGTGCTCCCAATTGCCCCATATTACAAAGTAAATTGACAGGGAAGCTAATGTGGGCAAATTCCTCTGCTAGGCTGTTGGAGAGTACCAGTATAGCTGCTGCTTGCTCCCACTTCATCATCCTCCAGATTAGTCTGGCTGGTGTTTGCTTGCATGGCAGGAAAGGGTCAGAGCAAGATTTTTTATTCATCTGTTTTTTGTTTGTTTGTTTGTTTGTTTTACTGGGGGCATTTTTTTGTCTCTGTAGGCACAGCCTCTGGACTTCAGGCTGCCCCTATGACAAATGCCCCACCAAGACTCCTTCACCTTGGGAGGTACTGTAAAGGAATTTTTATGATACATCTAACACAGTCCTCAGCTAAACTTGCCTCAGTAACAGGAAGAAACAGAATGAACAAATTACCAAAGAGAGACCATTGACAAGTAGCAGGGACAATAGGCTGTCAGTAGGATATAACTTACTCCAGTAAAACACAAGGCTTATAAATACTGCATATATTTGGAGAGGAATCGAGGAGCTGCTGGATATCACAAATAAAACCAGATCCTGCCCTGCATTGCCTAGAGTCTGCAATAATGCATTTTTAAATGCAGAGCCTAAATTCCTAAAAAACATGTTAATGGACATTTATAATTAACTGCAGGTCCTGCTGGTATCTATGGAGAAGGGAATTTAATAAAAAACAGTGTAGATGGTAGTAATGTTTCTGTTATCAGAAAAGCAGGTATAGTTTCTGGAAACATATTGCCACTATCTGTGATGTGGTATGGGAGAAAGCACTGTGCTAGAAAAGACAAGCCCATATTCAGATAAGAGTCAGTGGGGTTCCCTACATGCTAGTGAGTGTTGTCTATTTGATCACTTTGTTCTCAGATACCACAGATGTTGTGTCTTGGATGTACAGAACTTTCAACAAAACATTGTGTACAATACTGTACAGTAGCATATTACTGTGGCAAATGTAGCAGTCAGAAAGCTCACAGAGCTTAAACAGTCTTAAACAGAAGAAAATGCTTAGCAGAGATAGAGGAAATATTGACCAGGATGTCAGCATTTATTTCCATATTCTTTAAATAAAAGTGACACAGACAAATAACAGCAATGTGCAGACATGACCTCAATTTAGCAGCTATTCCCCAAGGATGACACCTCTTCCAGAGTCAGTATTTAATTAGCATTGCAGAGCAAAGTTAGCACTGAGCATACGCCTTCTTCCTGGTATGGAGCTTGAACTGTCAGATGAAAGGGAAAAGGATGGGTAGAGACCTCCATAACTTCATTTCTACTTTTGTTGTTGTGTTGTTGTTAAAGGTCTTCTTTAACATAATATTTGTTACTGAACACTGCATAACTCACTTTTTCACTTTGTGGCGTTTGTTTTCTTCACCCAGTGAATACAGTGAACACAAATGACCGTCTGTCTGTAGCCTGTGCTAATGGACCCCCTGAAGTCCTTTGATAGTTCAAACTCAGATAACCTGAGTTTTACAGCTGATGATAAATTTACCTGCTGAAGTGTTTGTAGCTTCAGCGAGGGAGTCAGGCAATGGATACCAATGTGATTTAGGAAGACCAGTGACCATAGTGCAGCGTACTGAGCATGACTAAATAGAGCTAAGTTTATTTATAGCCCTAACCTCAGGTTGAGCTGGTAAAATTACCAGGGTTCTTATTAACTTTTAGTTAGGGATTGCATACATTCCCTTTTGGCTTCACTGAAAAATAAAGTAATGCCTGAAGCTTGGAAATAAGAGCTGTCTTTGGCAATGTTTAAGGCTTTGAAGTAACATGGCTCACAAGGCTAAGAGGATCATGGAAATGGGCAGACCAGCAGTTACAGGAGGTATGCAGTCTTTTATACTTCGGAGGACAGTGCCTGAGATCTGCAGTGACAAATATAAAGTAATCTGCCCTCAGCTAGAGGCTGACCAATGCCCTTAAGTGTGAAGCCATAGGTCTCTTCCAAGCTGTTCTTTCTGAGAGGAGCAAGCCCTACGAATGCCAGTCTGCACCCTTTTGTAATCTTGCAGGTAGCTGTGCTGTCCTAGAGCCGCAAGAGCCAAGGCTTTATCCAAGAGCTTGTGGCGGTGAGATCCACAGAGTAAATAAAATTTTGGATGGAGGAAGAAATACGATAATGAGATTTAGAAAGGGAAAGGAAGGTCACGGAGCTCAGAAAGCATCTGTGCTACCACAGAGTGAAACTAGCGGGCTTTGAAATAGAAGGAAGGAAGAAAGAAGTGTGAAGGTTATTGAGACTGATAAGTTTATCTTGGCCCTGTGTAAATTCACTCAGGGTCAGACCCTGTTGTTGACTCAATGACAATCACACAATAGCCATGGGATGCTCTTGGGCTGGACTTTTCCTGAATTACCTAGGGGACTCAGTCACAGCAAAATTCACAGAGAACTTGAGTCACCTTTGTCGCTACTGTGATCTGGCAACAAGATAACTGCTTTCATAGCAGTCCCAGAGAAATAAATATATGTGCCTCAGTCAAACCGTTTGTCAAATACATCCTTGTGAGATAAAACACTCAGCTGGTGTCTAAAATTCCCTCCAAGCAAAAAGAAATCTCCCCACACAAGATCACTCTAGCAAACTGAGCCCTACCTTGCCGATGGTAATACCAAAAATCCAGTGTCAACAAAGCAGCATGACACTAAATCTATTGCTTGATATGTGCCAGCATTCCAGCAATGGACTAAGTAAAGTTTTTAAGAACAAAGTTTATATTTCTGGTCCTACAAACGTACTGCATACGTACACAAAGACAGACAAGAAAGATGCATTAACATTCCAAGACATGTGCCAGGTAATTGCACTGCCCCTTTGGGTTTCTTTTTGTTTGACTTTACGTGTGTGTGTGCACGTGTGGAAACAATTTTTCAGTGGGAAGGCCAGTGCATATGTGTATTCCAGATGGATGGGGAAAAAATTAAGAAGCTGGTAGAGTTAATGAATTCTGGCAACAGCTCATTGCTTTTCCCAAAGCCCTATTTCACACAAATTCTGTGTCCGTTGTCTATTTTTGAGAATAGATGTAGGAAGAAAGATCTGTCTACTATTTGATTTTATTACTGATTTTACTTGGGGAATAAGGAAATTAATTTTTCCATAACTTACAGTTCATTTTCTGTTGTTTTAATTTTAACTGTAAATTGAAAATTTACTCTCTTTTAGCAGTGGATTTGGCTTCTGTATGAATTCAATCTTCTTTTAAGCATTTTACCTTCAGATTTTTTATATTTGAAAATATTTTTTTCTTCATAAGAGAGTGTGGGTCTTTGAGACATATAGTGTGTGTGTGTGTGTGTTAAGTTCTACCTTCTATTGAATCATTTCATATGTTGGAAAGAATTTCTAGAGTATACATTTTATCTAGTGGCATGCAAATTATAGTCTTTCTTTTAAACTGTAGTCCTGTTAATGATATGGTATGTGTGGCTGAGGTTGCTGCTATTTTGACTTCAAGAACAATGGAAAGGTTGTGAGGGATCTACAATCCCAAATGTTTGGAAAGCCTTAATTGGATGTAACCTTTAAACAAGAGCAATATGAATTCCAAACTTCATGCAGTCTTAACACTACTTGGCAAAGCTAGGTTTTACATTAAGGCCAAATCCTGTCTTTTTTTTTCCACATGATATGTGTCAAACATGGAGGCACCAGCACCCCAGCACCCTGCCACTCCTGGGACTGGGGACAGAGGCGGCGCTGAGCCAGCCCTGCCCAGCCGCTGGGTGCTGCAGGAGGTGGTGCTGCCCGCTGCTTGCAGCACCAGCCTTCTTCCCACGGAAAGTGGATGCAAGGCTGGGGTCAGGTTTGGGTTTCACAGTCAGAAACTACCATACTTCTGAAAAAAAGAGCATGCTCAGCTTTAATTTTATTTATTTATTGATGACCCAAAGGCAGCCCTCAGAAGACGAAGGTTATTACCTGCAGTACCAGAGAGCTCAACTTTTTTTTTTTTTTCCATGCTAGGGAGGATTTCACTCTTTATGTTTCGATTCATCATTGCCTGCTCGTTCTCTCCTGAGCGCTGTTAAGTAACTGCTGAGGACAACAGGCATGATTTGTAGGGCAGAAAGCAGAGGAAGAAATGGGAGGAACAAAATCTTAATCTGGGCTCCTCTTCAGAGGGAGCTGGAGACTGGAATTTTTCCTCCTCGAGGAGGCTGCGGTGCTGGCAGGAGCCAGACAGCACACGTACCTTGGCCATAACCGTGGGGAGACGACCGGGGAAGATAAGCTGTGTGACTGCCAGGACTATTCAGTACTGAGCCATGCTACTGTCCCGGCTCAGTCTGTGCTCTGGAGGCTATGTAACATTCAGCCTCAAATCAAAACTTTTTCTCCATGTTGGAACTGTATTATCTGCCGTGATACACTGCGAGCTCAATATAAGGTGGGAACAAAGGGCAAACGTTTTGCTGATATTGTTTCCTTGTCAGTGAAGCCCAATGGCCTGGAGTCCTCAGCAGTCTGACACATCCAGAAGGTGACGTCCGATTGTTAACAATCCTGTGAGAGCCGTCTCCCAGCAGTTCTCAGAAAAACAAGGGCCACAATGACGGAAAGGCACAGGATGTTACAGGATCCTTGTATGGCTTCGGAGATGTGGGAAGCCGAGCGTGCGCTGTTTTTGGAGGATGCGCGACTGTAAACAGGAAGCTTTGCAGGGCACAGCTGAGTCCCTGGGCTGCATGCAGGACAGGAGCAGAAGTCTGCTGAAACGGGTAGCCAGAGCCAGCATGGCATTGTCGTGGCACAGGCAGCATGCTCGGATTTCCTAAACAACCATAGTTTAACTTTGTTATTGCTAGTCTGTCAGGCCAGCTTGCACACTGTTACATTTTTAAACCGCTGGAATAAAGCAAGACATTTTGAAATCCAGGGCATATTGGAGGCACTCTAATAGCAAACACAGGCTTCCTTCAGACTTTCCACTCAGGAAAACACCTAAGTTACCAGTGAGTTGTTAAACCAGTATTATGCAGAACTACTGCCAGTATTTCATTGAACTACTCTACTGTTAGTTGAGTTAATTAGAGACCAAATCATTTCAGCCAGTCCCCAACATCAAAAAGTTTGACCAGCTGCAGAAAATCTGCACAGAGAAGGGGAAGGAGCAGGGTCCCTAGAATGCTCCAGCAGACCTGCTCAGAAACTGCTGGCAGACCACAAAACCAAGCAAAAATCACTTGTCCAATGACTCTTGCATTTTGGCTGTGCAGAGAAGAACAGCTAGTATACTCACCCAGGGCAGATTCAATCTTCTCAGCCCTGCTCCTCCCTCTTCCCCAAAAATCATGTTGCAAAAGCTATTCCTCAAATTATTCCAGTTCTGCTGGCATTAAGATGTATGAGCTTAATAGCTCAACAGAGGATCATGGGAACAGATAAGTGCTCCAGCACGTCCGCTATTGTGTTTTTGGCACTCCCTGTTGCCAAATGACCACTGAACAAAACAGTGCCTCTGACAACAATGCTTATGCCATAGCAGAAATGAGGAGAGGAAAACACATAAATTTAGGAGTTTGCATTTTGACCATTTTTTACCACAAATACCATGCACATGCACATTGCGCTAAGATTTAGCTATCAGACTCAAACTTTAGTGTCTCAAGTGTCTCTTTTAACTCAGAAAGGAAATGTAAAGCTAGATTTTATCATTTAAATTCAATGCATTCACTACAACGCTGTACACTTTAACCCTCTAAGGCAAGCAGACAAAAGGTACCCTTGTACCCCAGCTGGCCACTTATTTGTTACCACATCTGCAGAGGCAAAGGCTGACTCAGGGAAGACCCCCAGGTTAAAGCAAGGCAAGCACACTGCTGCCTGCCACGGATCCTCTGGGGCAGAAGCTGGCACCCAGAGCCATTTCTTCCACTCAGACTTCTTGCACTTGATGTCCTGCAGTAAGATCATTGAGAGACAACTCAGCACTCTTATTTTAGCTGTGTCACAAGTAAAAATACTTTAGAAGGGAAAATAACATCCACATTCAAAAGTCTTTTTTTTTTTTATTAACGTATTTGAGTTAATTATCCACTATGATTTATGTACTCCTTGCCATAGATTTCAGTTTCTCTAATAGGAAGACAGAGAAGGGGAGTGGCAGACAACCTAGCAACTGAGAATAAAGATTAATAATATCCAACTTGCTCTAATAGAAACTGAGAAACATATTGTGTTTTTCAGGCAAGAAGTACTTTGCAAAAGGAGAAGTTAGCAAGCCATCTGTTTAGCCAGCTTTATTTCCTAAAAATTACCAGACCACTGGACAGACAGGGGTATTCTTCAGATTCCTTTAAAAGTTAAAACCCTCAGAAGGTTAACAAGATGGACAGGGGCATGTCCTGGAACACCTGTAACCCCCCTACACTGAATGTTAACTCAGGACCCTTGTTGCAGTCTTAAGTAAAGATCCAGTCACCTTCATACTAACTATTTTAGTATCTTCCCCGCATAAGCATGTAGCTGGTTTAGGCACTACCAGTATCTCTTTACCTACAGACAGAAGAAGAAAGTAGTTTTTTGTCTGCTGAAGAGGCCTATAAATCTCCCCTCTCTTGATGTCTTCAAACACCTGGCTCTACTTACTACCCCTAGGACTAGCCCAGCACTGCCTCTCTGCTCATTCTCTCATAGGCTATAAAACTTTCCTACTTATCTCTCACTCCTCTCTCATAACTACTCCTTAATGGGTACCAGGTGGCTCCACCAACAGTTGAGGCTGGCTCTTCCTATCACAGACTTTAACTCCTTCCTTGCTTTGCTTGATATTAATGTGCTATGGGCTTGAGTATGTCGTCCCATGAACAAAAACAGGGTGGAAGAATTTGGAAGAATCTTAATGACCCCACAAACAAGAGGTTATCATCCACTTTCTTTTTACTTCAGTCCAGAAGAGCTTTTGTACGGGCAATGCAGCATAGTGGACGGAGGAGTGGATTCAAAGGCAGGAGACCTGCACCCTATTCTCTGTTCTGCTACTGGGCTGTATGCAACCTGCCATTGAGCAAGAACAAAACAGGTATTCAAATATTTCCTGCTAGCAGGGGGCTTTAGAGGAAAAGTGGAGAAATAAAGGCTGAAGAACTTTCTGTTATTGTACTTTTTATTACCTGTAGCATGAGTCCAGGAGCTGATCACTACTAAGATCTGTGCTAGGTAGGTTACTCCTGCTTTTAAAAAAAATGTGATACGAAGAGGCGAAACAAGAAGCTGAGGGAGAGCAGAGACGTGATGGTGCTGGGGCTAGTTCCTTCCTGATACAAGTCACTTAAAAGAGCCAAACCTTCAACTCAAGAGCCTGGTGCCCTGTCCACAAACAGTACAACTATTGAGAGGCAATGCCAAACCCCTAGGAGAATGCTACTGTTCAAAAGTAGGAAGATCTTTTAGCCATTAGAGCTGAAAAAAAAGAAAAAAGCGATGTAATAAAGAATTTTAGTGAAGCTGATTCTTTTAGAGTTAGCCTGATTGGATGGTAACAATTTATATTGTTGGGAAAAAAAAAAAAAAAAGAAAGAAAAAACTTTTCTAGCAAAAGAATTATCATTTAACTATCCAGTTTAGGTCAACTATGAGAGATTTGTATTGTGTCACTAGGCTTCTAACTGCAAATATCTGTAGTAAAATTAATCTGAGCAGACGTAGATGCCAGTGATCTGACCTGACCATCTAGGTTTCTTTTCTAGAGAAGGATTCCAGAGCACAATTCAGCTCACCTGAATTTGATGCCCGCAACTGTTGAGATCAGTCTTCTACATGAGTTGGATCCCATCCCCCCTGTCAGGTGGCACTCTTCTCTCAGTAGTTTCTTTTTCATACTTGAATCAAATGAATTTTGACTTCTATCTGTGCCCAGTGTAGATCACAATTCCACAGTATCTTGGAGGAACGGAACAAGGCCATAAAGAATCGACTTGTGACTTTCAGAAATCTGCCTATTGCTTTCTGTTATTGTTGACACCGATGTTAACATGAAGCAGACTTCATCAAAGAGGGCATATGGCATATTCTCTTCTCTGCTTTTTGTCTCTATTTAGCTTCTTCTTCTAGAGGAAAAAATGGGAAGCTTTGATCAACCAAAACACTTAGAAGTAAAATAATATTTTCATATACAGGGAATAAAAGTCAATAAAACCAGTGATCTGGGAAAAATAAAATATTCTGAATTTAAATACCTTCATGAACAACAACAAAGCCTAAGATAACAGGTAAAAGGATTACTTAGATTACCAAAAGACAAAGGATTTGTCTTGCATTTATAATGAGATTCAGATTGAACAGAGATATTTCTCATTTAAAAAAAAAAAAAGCTATATTTATATATTAATTCCAATTAAACTTATTCATAGATGCCAAACATTATTAGAAAAGCCTTCTGGACTCCAGGCTTGCAGTTAATTGTATGCAGTCACTTGTTGCATTCTTCACTTTCATCTCCCCTTTCCTTGTGAAATGAGAGTGAAATTAATTTTTAATTGTGATCCGCATCTGACATGTTCAGGACAGAAGTGATTTAAGTCACACCTGTACTGACCTGTCTCTGGTTCAACCTAGTCACGAGTCCATTGACATCCTTTTCCTTCTGTGTTCCACCCTGATTTGTGTTTATGATGTTACAGCTAATTTTGGCGCTCTGAAATCAAAGTGCTGCTCTCATCATGGCTCTTTAGCCTCATGGCTGTGAGATGAACTCTTGGATACAAGACATCTAACAGATCTAGAAGATAAACATTCTTATATGATATTTAAACTGGTGTATATTCAAAAATCTCCAAACTAAATGGTAAGGAAGACTGCTCCCTAAGAGTAAAACAAATAAACAATAACTTGGCTTTAAAACTTGGCTAAAGTGAGTGAAGTACAAGAAGCAGACATCCACTTGCTGAGGGCAAATCTTCCTGCGAGCATGCAGACCAAGGACTGGCAATGAGGTTGACACAGTCCCCAGCTGCTGCCGACTCATCAGCTGAGCACGCTGCAAGCTGTAGACAGCACCGTGCTTTCCTCTCCACACCAGACTCTCATTTCCTCCGGATGTGAGCAGGGCTATAGAGTTACAGCGTCCCTGAACCATGGGATTAAAAGTCACTGGTCTGTGGGGGAGTTTTTTGGCTTTGGCTGAGTGGCATGGAACCATCTAAAGGAGAGACTACCTCTTTCTTTCCCAGTGTGAATCTGTCATCACAGCAATTAGATGAGACTCACAGGCTGGAACCTGCTTAGCTTAGAAATACCAGGCTGCTGGGAAGTCACTGGCTAGCATGGGCAGTCATCTTTGGAATGTATTTTGTCTTCGGTCTGAAGGCAACCACGTCTACTATCCCTCTCAAGCGTATTGCAAAACTTTTAACTTTTCCCCTGGCTCTAGGGGGAACAGGATGGGAGATGTGTGGTGAGGCAATGGTGATTTTTAGCTTTTTTTTTTTTTAATTGTATTTTGCAATAACTTGTGGAAATTCTTTTGTTGGATTTTCTTTTTTTTTTTTTTTATGTAATGCTTTCAAATACTACAGAAGATCTCCTGGAATTCAGTTATTTTGTATAAAATCAAATAAAGACAGAAATAATACATAGGTTTCCCTTACATTCTGTTTGCCAGGATGGGAAACATACCCATGCTAAAAAAAAAAAAAAACCCTAAAAAAAAATTGCAGATTTAAGGGAGAAGCAAAGAGAACAGGAAAAGAAACAATTTAGTTAAAACATGTCACCTGACACTGGGGAAATAAAGTTCATCAGGTATGTTTTGGCAAAATTATTTCTTTATATCTTTGTCTTTCTGTGTATTTAGCTAACACCCTTAGCTAGAATTTCATTGGGTGGCCTTGAGGGTCACAAAGTATTTTAAGCTACCTTTTTGCTCTAGGCTGATGAACTTCACAGTTTCAGCTCACTGTAGCCCCTTGCATATGCTTCTGTCTTCTGGCTGATTGTGTTAAGAGGGATGAAGCCAAGGATCTCATAACTGTCTGGCAGGCCACCTCCTACATGTTTTATTTACTGTCACATGCTGTGCTCCAGCTACCCAGGTATCTCACATAGCAATGCAAAGGGAGAGATGGAGGGAATCCTACTCTCCAGGCCAGTTGGCTCAAAGGGATGTATGGTCCAAGTTCCACATTAGGCACCTCTAAAGTAAAGAAGGAGTTTAGTGGTTTCTATTAAAGCATGAGGTTAGAACTACGGCCACTCTTCAAGGTTAATTGATTCCATAGAAAGTGCCAGGCCTCGTCACTGATCAGAGACCAAATGGCACAACATGAAAAAAAAATGACATAATGCATCTTAAATCATAATTCATTCTGAAATGACAATTGCTATTTAACAAAACCATTTGCCTGTGTGTGTGGTTAAAGGAAGCTGGATTTATGTGTTCTTGTATAACCTTTATTAATGAGTCCCAGATATTTCTACCAAAAAAAAAAAAAAAAGCGTTCCAAAAAGAGGTAAAATATAAAGAGAATTTGGCTCACCAGTGACAGCAGATGCTCACCTAGACTGCAATGCATCACTGATCTCTCTACTAAGGCTTGTCTAGTATTTAAGAACGCAAATAAGGTTATGTAGTGAAATTTCTTTATACTTGGGTACAACACAGCTATATTTTGAATACAGTTCCAAAGACGTTCAGTGTCATACATAATGTCTACTATGTCATTAACAAAGGGGCCCCAGTGGACTTGATTTGTAGAGGAGAGAAAAAGAAAAAAGGACGTGAGCCTTTGTTTTTCTGTGTTGAAATATTTTATGTTTTCACTAAAAAGCAAACCCTGAAAATAGAATTTTCTGGCTCAGTATTTACTGCATAGTTTGCCATGAGCTAATGTTGGAAAATAGTTGGAAGAAGTACTTTTTTTCAATCCCTAATTAAAAAGTCAAACAATGAGCTTTTCCCAGGTGTTTATCACAGAAGCTGGGAAAACTGTCTCCCTCACACCAGCAAGCAATAGGTGGAGGGCATCACTCTCCAGACAGCTTTCACAGGAACCCATTCTCTTCTCTGCTGCTTACAGTTAAAAAATCTGCGTAGCTGTGAAAGTGCTTGCCCTACTTCATTCTAAAATGTAACCAGCTGTAGAACTGTGCTATCCTACAGACAGATCAATCTCTTTTGTTTTGGGGTCTTTTCATGTGTGCAAAAAGAAAATTTTATCATTAAAAGCACAGAGCTTAAAAGATATATTTGTTTTCCTTAAATGCAGAAAAAATATGTAAATAGCCTTATTCTTTAAAACAGTAAATGTAATGTGAAATATTAAAACAACAGCATACAACATCATAAATAATAGTTTGTTTTCTTTCTGAAATAAAGGAATTTGGACTTTAAGCCAGTTTCAAGAGCATAAATAACATTAATACTCCATTAGGGTAATTCATCAGTACATGCTTAGCAGACGGAGTCTAATGAAAAAAGCATGAAAAATCAGAAATATTTCTCAAACCTGACAGTATTAAAAGGTACATTTTAAAAAGGGATTCACTTGTTTTACTGACTAAACTAAAATGAATAAATAATAGCACCTGAATCTCATCTACTTTGTGCTACTACTGAGAATTAAAGGAGCAGGAAAAGTCATTATCTGCAGTAAGTGCGGTAAGTGAGCAGGGCAAGAATAAAAGTGAAGGCAGGCATGTGCTTCTGTCCTCAGATGAACTGGAAACACATAAACTGAGGTCTTATGAAATGCTGAACACTTCCAGGATCCAACAAAACCCTGCCTTTCGTTTTATGCATGTGACTAGCCTCTATCAACGTAGGACAAGCTATATTAACTACTCACTGTAGCATACAGCTCCCCACTCCGCAGTGCATTGCTTATTTGTTGGTTGAGCAGCTGCTTCTTTCCTTGATCACCTGCTGCAGCAGGGCAAGTGACAGAGCAAGTGAAAGAAAATCTCACTGCCTTTTGCCCTGGTATGGTTGTTACTGGTCACACCTTTTGAGGAGTGAGATCCAGGGTCATGGGCTGTCCTTTGGGAAGCTTTTGTTTCCTGCATCACAATATTTATTTGAAGTTAGCAAGTCTGTCCTTCCAGCAAAATATAAGTGATGTGGGAGTCACACAGTATGAAGTGCACTCGGTAATTTAAGCCAGTCCTGCTTAGGGCTTTTGAAAGGAAGCATGAAGCCTTGCATTAGACCCAGTTGCCAATGGGGCACCAGCGAAGAGAAAGAACACAGGCTCGTGTGCTGTCTGTGGTCTGTGTCATTGGGTAGACGGGCTGCTGTGATTTGAAACAGCTGAAAAAGTGATCTGAGTACTGCAGAAGTCTTTGACTGGAGTGCTTCAGTCTCTGGCTGACGTCTCTCTGCAGTCCTACATCAAGGTTAGGTGGTGCGGAGCGGAGAGGGAATCCCAGGACTCCAGAGACCACAGAAGGAGGAGGTCCAAACCTCAGCTGACCACACTGATGTATATCTTGAGATTTTTAGACTTCTCATGAAGGCAGTTTATAAAAATTGATATAGAGAAAATAGGTATTTTTCTGTATGTGAAAATTCTTTTTCTGAGAAAACATGGTATTGATATTTAGTGCTACGTGTACATATCCTGCATATCACCTAAATGATATTTATTGTCTGAATTACTGCCTTAATGACTGCATTTGTTACTCAGAATAATTCAGCATTAAAGTAAAACTTTAATTACAACCTTACGCTTCTGAGAAGAAACTAAATGGACGGAAGATAGGGCATCTTTATTCTTCACTCTGACTTGTCTTAGCTCATCCATTGAAATTAGCAGCCAAATAGGCTCGCTGTCAGTGCCTGACCTGCCGACTCATTGAAGTCACTGTCCTTCATAACTATATCACAGTCCATGGACATTTTCAGAAAAACACAACCGTATAAACGTGCCCAGTGGAACTGCCTCTCACAGAGTTTTTTTTGCCAGACTTGAAGTACATGCTGAGTTGTAAGAAGTTCCATGGACCATTTAGCTATTAAAGGTAAGCCTGAACTGAAGAGTTTTCCTGGATCAGGTCCTGACTAGGGAAAAGAAAAGACATCAGCTAACCTAGTGTTGGCTTTGTGGCAGTTCTATTTAAAGTGTAGCATAGTGCAGAGTACTGGCTCTGCCAGCTGAAGCAGAAGGACTGGAAAATATCAAGCAGGTTTCCATCCACTCCTTAGCTCTCTCTGTCTTTTGTAGCACACATGCAACCCTCCACATTTAAACTGCAGATCCAGGAAGTCCCAGGGCAGTCATCAGATGTGAGGGATCCACATTCCCCTCTAAGCTAGCTCTGGGGAATGACGTGATCTAGGTCTTAATGCTTATAACAAAGGGATTCAGACAAACCGATCTGAAGTGATAATAAAAATGGAAGCTACATCTGCGGAGCAAATGTGTGGAGCTTTTCAGAAAGCATGTTGCTTGCTATGGCAAATAAAATCTCAGAGAAACACAGGACTACACAGTCTGTGTAGCATGGAGTCCACATTCTTTTCTAAGTAGAAAAGCGAATATGCTTCCTTTCCTAACCCACTCCTTTGTTGTAATAACTTATCTCAATAAAATGTGCATCTGAAAGGTGTCATTTTTCTGTGTTTTCTGTCCTGTATTTGGCAGTGAAGAGTTCAGCTGTGACTTAGGTATATTTGCAGTTATTTCTTTTCTCTCAGATTTTATTTGTTTTAGCCAAATGGAAAACCAAGCTCTGTCTGGTTTGCTGAGGCAGCTGCTCCCTTGTGACTGATGGCATTCAGCTTTCATGTTTGCATACCTGTGGCTGATACCTCCCATCTTGCATGACATCAAAGGGAGACAGCGCTGACTGGCATCTTGATTCAAGGATTGTGTTTTCTGTGCTTGGCTGGGCCAGGAGCGCTGCACTTGCTGAACTCCTTTCCTGTAGCTGTGTGTGTGCTGAGCTGGTGACCCCCTCTCGCCATTCACATCCTCCCACGTGGAGAAGGTTGCCTAATGTTGGGTGGTATCTTCTGCTTTCAACTGCTGATGTCCACAAGATAAGGTCTGGCACATGACAGTTTGTTATTTTCACTAAGCCTTTAATGGTGTGTAATATGTTTCTTAGAGGTGGGCTAATGTGGGGGTGAAGACCTGAGGTCTGTTCAAAGATACAGGTCCCACTACAGTAAGCGAGCTTGTCAAGATGTGTACAAATCGGACTTTACTGTGATATGAAGTGAATTGTGCATTAGTTGTGCACCCAGATGCTGAGGAGAGATTTCCAGGAAATTTCAGGATCATCTTCTTATTTACATTACGGTAATACCTCAGGCCCCAGCCATGACTAAAGCCTCACTGGGAAAAGATGCAAATGTGCAAAGAGTCTCTGCCATGAAAAAAAACTAGAAACTAAGAATGTGCCAAAAGAAGGTATGGAAGAAAGGAAATCCTGCTCCTATGCTCACCTGCTATTTAGGAACACAGGATTAGAAGGGACCAGCTCAGTCACTAAGCTCAGTCCACCACAGCCTTGGGCAGCCAGATGTCTAGGTGTCCACAGACCGTGTATTTCAGAGAGCAGAGAGATTTAGGATAACCTTACCTGAAATTTCAGGGAAAAAAAAATCTCTACCTAAAGTTCTGCCTACTGAACAGATCAACACCACCTCCCTCTCTTCTAGGCTGGCTACCTGGATGGCTACCTCCACTCAGAGATGCTGGTGGTCAAGATGGTAGCTGGTGAGTGGAAAGCACCTCCAGTGCCTTGCACACCTAGCCTCTGCATGCTTCTTAGCCTGATGAGGTTTGAGTCACTAGTATGAGATACCAAGGGAGTGACTGAAGTAAAAGGCTATGAAGTTTTCTGTGTGAAATTACTGCTTGTATCTTCAAGGCAAGTCAGACGAATGTGAAACCAGAAAAGCAGTATTTCTCAGCCCAGGACATTCAGAGAGGAAAGGGAGATTCTCTGCAGAATAGATTTGACTTTTTCAGCGGTGGTCTGATGCACAATACACAAACAGTCCGGACAGAAAACTGTAGTGGAGACAGATAAACTAAAGCCATTTCAGACTGTGGATGACAAATCCTTATAAATTCTGCTTAAATGCAGCATTGAAACATGTACCCAACTCAATCATGAGAGGAAATTTCAAATTTGCATCTCTCTCGGCTCTTCCTGCTGGCTCTCTGAAGGATACCAGCTCCCAGACATGGCTGCTGAGTATTCCAGTGCAGAAGACTAACTCTTTCTAATAAAAGAGATGTCACATAACCACCTAACAGAGGGATAGGTTTTTTTCAGCATAATTAATTCTACTCCTGGAGCTGAGAGTCTGCCTTTTAGGTTTTGCTGTACTGTTACCATGCCCTAACTACCTTTATCAAAGGCTTTCCTCTGCAATTCAGTGACTTGACCAGAAAGTACAATTAGAAGAAAGCAGAAATTTTGTGAGAGAATACCAGTCCAGTGCTTTAATTACAGTATCGCTTTTCCTTGAAAAAATCCCAAAGTCTTGATCAAATTAAGACTCACTTCATTTCTAAATCTACAGAAGATTTTTCAGCCTGTAATTTAGCCAATTTAAAAAGATGTTATGTTTCCCTACAACAGATCTAAAGTATATGTGTGACATGAAGTTGATAATACATTCACAACCAAAGAAGCTTGGATGGCATTGCTGATGTCTCATAACCTAGGATAATGAGCATAAAATTAGGAAATCGGTGGTCTGTGGATAAATACATGACCTTTCTATTTTCTCTGCTGCTAGAGTCTTAGGGTTTGGGTCTCACAACATCAGGTTTTGGCTAGGAAATCAATGAGGTTTGCATAGCTGTAAATGGGAAGATTTTGGCCTAGATTTTGTTTTTTTGTGTGATCTGATTTTTTTGATTGAAACCTTCAGGATGCAAAAAATATATCCTGTGGGAAAGGAAGCCTCTCTAGTCTTGGTCATGTCTTCAAATCTGGCCCAGGCTACCACTGATTCAAAATTGTTTATATCTTCTGATATACGTTGAAATTTATGAGAGAGAAGCAGATAGTGTCAGCTGAATTCCAGATGGAGAAAACTCTCAAAGCTGCACCTTGCATGTGAGCCACTTCGAGGCTGACCACTGCAAAGATCAGAACTGCCCACTCTCTCCAGAGTGTGTGATCCTTCAGGGCTATGCTCAGAACAATGTTCACTTGCCCTCTTGGTGCCCTTACTGGACTTACAAGATAAATATCTCTGGTTTCCAAAACTGTCTTCATAAACATAAACTTCACATTACATTTTGTAAAAATACAGAAAAAAAAAATAATAATATTCTGAGAAACCACAAAGAGAAACCCAGAGAGCATGATACCAGAAGAGAAAACATAGCATCTCCACATGAATATTGGTCTTGGCAGTGCAATACAGTATCACTGATCTTGTTAAAATATCTAAAATTACTACTCCTTCAGTATTATTACCTGCAGGGGAGGAGAGAGACAGAAGAAGTTCTTGGCATGGTTCAGAAGGACAAACTGCCAACAGTATTGTAATGGACAAGGGTAGAAGTTTTAAAACTGGGATCATCTGATGTGTTTTATCCCTTTATAAGTTAGGAGTTAAGTCCAAGCAAATCACATCTGCCTTCACATACAGTGGAGGGAAAGCAGGCATTTGCAGATTGTGGTTCATCCTGTTCATTATAAATATGCATTACTGTTATCTATGAAGAGAGATTCTATCTCTTTAGCCTAGGTGGCTAATTCAGTAAGGATGGCCAGTTTTTAAACAGGTTAAGTTTGACAAGATGAATTCTATCCCAAATGACCTTGGAGAGTTCACATTTCTTCGTATCAGTGGCACTTAGCAATTAAACTAACTTGATAAAGTAGGTGCAGTTGTACAATAAGCAGTTTAGCACAGCAAAATGCATGGTCATTCATCCAGGAACAGCATGTATAGCCATATTTATAAGAAGCAGGATTATATCCTGGAAAACAGTGATGCTGAGATGGATTTCATGTTCCTTGGCAGGTAATGTTAAACATGGCTCCTACAGAGACAGCAACACTTAGAAGGTAAACATCAGTCTTGAATATATAAACAAATGAATATATTGAAAAAGAAGCCAATAATACTCTCTCTTAATAAGTTATTACTGAGACCATTGCTGTGATTTGTTTCCAGCTTTTATTGTAAAACAGTAAAATTTACTTACCCTTACTTCAAAAAAGAAATTCAAAACAAAGAAAACAAATATAAGGTGCTTATATTACTGAGAAACAAATAGAATTCTATAAGACTTTGGGATTTTTGTTTTGTTTTGTTTTGGGTTTTTTTGTTTTTTTTTAAGTTTATCCGGAATAAAAGATGACTTCCTTAGCTTCACTGAGAAACCATGAGGAAGATTAAACTGCGGGGGAATGCAAAATGAAACTCAGTAACAGCATAACATTTTTGGAAGATTAATTATCCACTGTTTATTTTGAGCCAGCTTATTGGAGATGTGGCAGATTCCTCACTGTTGGTTTCCTTAGGAGAGGGCTGCTAGTGTGACAGAGATATGAAACACACAGATCGATCACTTGAAAATAGTGAGGAGACTGTTTTCCATTGTAGCCTGGTATGCATTCATCTCTTCAGAAAAATAAGACTAATATCAAATTGGACCTAAGCTTCTGAAAAACTTTGGTAATTAAAGGCTTATTTCATTCCCAGACTGCCCAAAGTCTCCACACTTGTGTGTGCTGAGTTCTCAAATTCCAGCGGAAACATCATCATTGCGGATTTTTACTGTTTCCGAAGTGTGTTACAGTGCCATGGCATTCAGAAATCCTGTTGTTCAGCTGCACAGAAAGCAGGTTCCAAACAGCATTCCTCCTATTCCTGCTCTGCACCACCATCTAGAATTCTATCTTGAAAAGGGTGCACATCTGGAGGAAGTGTCCTTTCCTGGAGGATTAAAACATCTTGTTTTAACATCAAAGAACAAATAATTCCATGTATGTTTATATACACATATATATACATGTATATGTGGGTATGTCTGTGTATGTGTTAGTAGTTCCTCACAGCAAACAGAAGACAGGACACATTTCCATCCTTGCATGTTCTTCAATTTACTGAAGTAATGGCACTGGGAGGCATACACAGTTTCATCACTGTAATCTATCCACAATGACTGCGGGTAAAGATTTAAAAACAGAGAAAGGAAACAATCATTTACTTCAGTTCCTCGTCTCCTTCAATTCCTTGGCTCCTTTCTCAGCCAGGTTTTCTGAGATCCTTTTCGATGAGATATCTTTATTAGGTTTCTCCTTTTGTAAATCCATGCAGGCATTGACCATCTTACCTCATTTATCTGTCATACAATCATATTTTGTACAGCATTTCTTAATAATTCCTTAAAGTTTAAAAAAGATCATTAGATTTTTTCCTTTTCTGCTGAAGTCTATCACCTAAATAAAATACTGTCTCCTAAATAAAGCACAAATCTGCTCCTACCCTTGAATTAAGTAAGAGGGGAGTATGGAGAAGACATTTAGAGCAAACAAGAAGAAACATAAATGCTGAATTCACTTGCAAGAGAAGAAGAAAAAGAGAGAAGGAAAAAAGACAGAGAGGAGATTGTTTGCTGTAAATTTAAAAAGCTGTTTTAAGGGCATGGTTCAATTCTCACAGGTACCAGTCAGATTTGTTTTTATGACTTTGAGATATGGACAACAGATAAAACTTCCACAAAGGTTATGCAGTATTTTTCCTCCCTCATGGTAACAAGTTCCTTTCCGGTTTATATCCTAAATTAATCCCACCAACAAAAATAGCCCAGCATGAGATCTGCGAAGGTCACTGACAGAAATCCTCTCTGTAGGGAAGGCTTGTGCATGCGGTGGACATCCTGAGCAGGCACCCGGGCAGTGAACATGTAGCTCAGCTTCCCATGCGCTGCATCAGCTATTGTTACAAATACAATTAGCTGACAAAATGATTTCTCCAGTAAAACAAGTAGAACATGCTGAGTGATTGGAGAGATACAAAAGGGGGAAAAGTGCCTTTTCTTACTTTTTTTTCCATCTGCAGTAATTTCAGGTGTAAGATGCTTTTTTAAATTGTTTTCCCTTATCTGACCAAAAAAAAAAAAAAAAAGAAAAAAAAGTTGCAGCATTTTTTTTCCCATAACAACTATTCTGCTCACTAGTTGTCAGTTCCTTTGTTACCAGCCAAGTACAGCTAAGACAAACATGTCACACCCACAGCGTTACTGGCACTCGCTTGGACTAACTGTATGTTTGAAGCACAACGCAGAGTTCTTTCTATTAACAACAAACATCCATCCCATCCTGAAATAGAGTCCTGAGCACTTAAAAATGAGGAGAATAATTTGCTGGACATTTATTTGCAGCGTCAGGACAAAGACAAACATTATGATTCATGTAGTTATATGTCAAAGAAACCATTAGACAAGGACCTCTCAGCCAAGTTCTCCAACTGAGGAAAACTGATAGAAGTCCTTTGCTGTCAAAGGATTTTCACAGACAGGAATGTACTCTTTGATTTCTAAAAAGCATTTCTGATTAAAATACCTTTGCATTTACAAGTATTCTTCGTCAGGAGAGCACAAGATGAGTATGGCAAAATTCATCTGAATTTAATAAGAACTTCCCAGTACATATGCCAGTGACTTGTTTGCAAGGTTTTGGAAAGCTTAAGAACTTAAACATAGTTATTGTTATGATTCTTACTGCTTCCTGTTTAAGGGCAAGACAAGAAGTGGAAATCGCTCAAAAATAGCTTCTTGGAAGTTGTTTCCATACCAGACTGAGTGTGTTTTTACAATATTTCCAGCCCCATTTTCCATATCAACATGTCCTCATAAATAGTGCTTGAACAGTATGCTGCTGATTAAAATCACACCAAACTTGTATATCTTAGATCCGTCCACAAATCCTAAGTTAGTGTTGACCCTAAATGTGATACTTCCAAGTTAAAAGCAAGTGATGAGTTCTGGTGACTACTGTATTGCACAGTACTATTGTATGTCTACAGTGGCAACACTTTAATGTTACCCATGTGCCAGCCTTTGTCCTAGAGCTTGCTGCATGTGAAGATGCACAATACTTCAATGGACCCTACCAAGGCCGCCTTTATCACAGTTTTCTCTGTCCTTAAATGCTCTTCCTTCCTTCTCTTTGTTCTCAGTCATTTTCCTGCCTCCCCCACCACAGTAAGATATTTGGGTTTTGTGTTCCATGGCTGCTGTTTCATGGTCTTTGTGGCAAAAACCAAGTCTGGCAGCTGTCTTAATGTTCAATCAGCTTGTTTTCTTTTTCTTCAGAGAGCTTGGTGGGGGGGGCGGGGGCAAGAACACCAACAAAACCTAAATGTCTGAAATGAAATTTTTTGGAAGGCTAACTCTATTCAGCATTTGTTTGTTCAGTTCTGATGCTCAACCAGGCATAATAATCACTAGGGTGACTTCAGAGGATTAAAGTCTTAAGGCCCAGTGGATTAGTACGTTCAAACCTATAACTTTCAGCTGTCAGAGAGAAGAGGGGTTGCTTCAGGAGTAGATATATTATTTTTATTTATTTATTTATTTATTGTATGTGTTTGCATGCATAGAGCCCAATTTGTCAAAGTACTGAGCAACTCCCAAGAATTAATGAATTTATCTTCTAAACTGCCTGGAGAAGCAGAGAAGGATTATCTCCATTTTACAGATGTGGAAGCAAAGCACAGATGGATTAAATGACTTGCTTCAGGTCAGTTACAGGGCACTTCAGGCTGCAGGAGCCCTTGCTGATTTAGGTCGGGAGCAAAAGAAAGTGGTCCTATGAGCTTCTTCGCTTCCTTTCCCCAGATAGAGAAAACACCTTCTTTGGGCTTTTGCCTACTGAAAGTTTTGGAAAAGTTTTGGTGAACTCCAGAGACCCCAATCTCTCCTGTAAGGTCTCTCAGTAATGCTGTTGATGTCAGCCATTAAAAACAGCTGAGAAAGACCTTGGCCTGATGCCCTGGATGTAAAGGAGTACATCTTGGCTGAGTGAGGTGAACTAGGCAATCCACCAAAAGGTTTTGATTACTAGTCTGGCCCACAAGTCTTCTTCAGCTAGACCTGTTAAGAGAAGGAATGCTATGTAACTGGTATACACCAAAGCCACAGGGAAAATTAAGTTAGGGGAGTCTGTCTCAGATCTTGTGTGTGTGATACGTGCATTACACCAACTATTTTAGCACTGGGAATAAGGGAGCTGTGCTGAAGTGCTGATTTAAAATACCTTTTGTTCATCCAACTATTCTTGTTTTCAATGACAGTCAAAATGATCTCCTTCCCGCTTTGGTAAATGTCGCGATAGCTGACAGGACTGGCAATCATTTTGAAAGTGCCTTCAGAGTCCAGGCATCTGTTTTCTATCCTGTCATTGGCTTGCTATTCTTGGAGATGGTTGAGATTATTCCCCAAAATATTTGGAAGATCTGGGATCTTCTTCTAGAGAATAAGTGTGGGAGGTATACCAAATATAACTGCTGTAGGTAGTTGCATATGTTTTCTTTCAGATCTATAACTTGTAAGGGTTTGAAGGTCATCTGTTTAAAAAAAAAATGTATTCAAAGTCCACCATAACAGAGACACCACATATTAGGGGGGAAAAAAAAAAAAAAAGGAAAGAAGGACAAGAAGGAGAAGAAGAAGAAAGAAAATCCTCACTTTGGCTATTTCATGACATTTTCTCACCAGAGACTCCTGTGCAGATGGACATATTCATCCCAGCTGACATCGTAGCACTTCCTCTCCTGTCTTTCTATGAGACTGCCAAAAAGGAAAAAAAATCATCTGCATTATCTGGAAGCCAAAGGCCTGGGAAGTTCTCCCTGTAGTATTCAGTTACAGCTTGCAAATACACTTGTAACAGTTTGCTGATGTTGTCCTTTTCCAAGGGTTTCGTTCCTGGTAACATTAGCAGAAGTCACAAATACTCCATTCCAGTTCCTACAAGTAAGAAAAACATGTAGCTAAAAACATCCTTCATTATTTGAATTTGAGAAATGAATGAATGTTCCTACATCAGTTTTCCTCATTCCTTCAGTTTCTTTCTGTTCTTCTGACTTAATTTGGTCTCATAAACATGAATTCTCATATCCGGATGTGTGGTTTTCTTCCTAAAACAAACTCAGGTCTATCTTCTCTTGACTGCCAAGATAGTGGAGAGAAACAAGAGCTATGATCTTTTCTTCCAGCATGATGACTGTCTATTCCCCTTTAGAAACATCACTAGTCTGTATAAAGGTACGTAAAAAACTCTGTCTCATCAGATGAGATACACATAGAGAAAAGTATAATCTTAGGACAGTAAAATATTGCCCCCCTTCTATGATATGTTAATCACAAGGAAAGCAAAAAACATACATCCCCATCCACACTTGTCTGCGTCAGAACAGCTGTTATGGTTGCTGAGTTTGCTTTTAAAGCTAAGGAGTCAGAACTTAATTGGATGACTGTAGCAGTGCTGTACCATTTTTCCTTTGCACATGCAGGTAAAAAGGACTTCTTAAGAACATGAAAGAAGATGGGCAATGCGAAAAAATCTTGTAACAATGTGTCAGCCACTTCAGTGGAAGTTTCCTGCATAGGCATTTAAATATAGCAAGACAGCATTGGCTTGCTTTTAAGGATTTACATTTGCTGCTTTGGTTGACCTACCTCTCTGCCTTTTACATGAAAATGCTTTTGGAAAGTATTTGTAAAGTTTTTAAAGAGGCTGGAGAGAAAATGGAGCTTTCTTGGCTGCTGCACAGCTCCTCACATGCCCAGGCTGCCTGCTTTTGGCTTTACAGATGCCCTCAAAGTCGAAGTTCCCTGCATACATGCAGACAGTTATCCTGCATGGGCAGTCTGGATAGTACCCCCTGGAGCACCCAGGACTCTGCACATTTAAGCACACCCCATTATACTGATAGCCTTTAGGCTGTCTGTGAAGCAGGTGTGCAACAGGAAGGTGGGTAGCAGAGCCCTGTGCCTCTCTCTCTGTCTCCATCAGTTACTGCCCAGATGTAGCCACAAGTTTCTCCCATAAACAGCTGATTTCTTTGAGCAGTGCTAGCGAATAGGGTGTATCTCTGAAAACCAACTTAGCAGCAAATGCGTCAGTTTCATTTGTCATCTCAATATAAATCTACAACTATGGAAGGAAAAATAGGAAGAAAGCAAGTTTCCTCATCTCCCATAATGCTCACTCATCAAAAAGATGACACCAGGATGCTAGTCTGGTATATGTTATTTATTATTTTGTGGTACATAGATCATTTTTCAAATAGAAAAGCAATCCGCTTAACCATTTATTCACATCTGGATATAACTTTTTGGTCTGATTAAAAATCACCTAAGCATCTTTATGCACTTAGGAATTATTCCAATGCATATGTAAAGGGATGCTGCTTCACTTTGGTCTTTTTCAAAAGACTCTGGAATACCATGCATTCTTTCCTTTAGAAGAGTGAAATCAATTTACCTCTGAAGGTGCCCCCTTGGCAGTACTGTACTTTTGCCAATATTAAGAATATGTGAGCATGTCTGGAACTTACTGGTATGTTTCCCTGACAAACAGAAAAATGTTCATAAGAAAAATAAGTAGCTGAAAATGGTTGCTTCCTGTTTGTTCTTTTGAAATAGCCTGTTGCTCTAAATAATTATATATATGCGTAGTATCTTTTTAAAAGTGTCCTCCCTCTCTCCAGATTTTGAAAATGTTTCTAGTTTGCCCTGGGAATTGCATATGCAATGATATTGCCTCAACCTACTCTAATGGTACGGCAGGATCTGGGAGTAAATTCAACTGTCAAGTGAATCACAAAATGACAAATTTTAAACGAAACACAATTCCAGGGTGAGATTCCAGGGTGAATTGCACCATATATCACTTAAGCATAAATTTTAATTCATATGTTCTTATCAGACTCCAGCTATGAGGCAGTGTTGAACTCACAATTCTTTCTGTCAGTCCACAGAAATTACTTTAGCATACATAGATCAGAATGTTTGTATTTGAATAAGAAACTAACAATATTTTGGTAATCACTAAAGACTGTTCAGATGTGTTTTTTGTATTGCTATATTTTGGGTTGTATCTTATTGTATCTTTCAAAGAGTCTCCAGAAGGAATAAGACCAGTGTCTAGTGACAGTAGAAAACAAACAGGTAGATCCTCATGCGGGGAGTTCATGGACTGTAAAAGCAGAGGGCTGGAAGATAGGGTAGCACGATATAGAAATAGACTTTCTTTTACCTCTGCATTTTTCTGCAGATCTTACCTTTCCCATTGGTGTAACTCATTTTTCAGCAGAAAAATTTTTTCAACAGTGTGTGGTTATATTACTGTCCAGTAACTAGGAACTATCATAACAATTCATTTTTCAAAGCACCTGAAGGGAATTACGACCATCAACCATCAACTATTTCTAAAGAACTCAGACCTTCTAGAGACTTTTTCAGTAGTTCAGTAGCCTTTCTGAGGGAAAGGTTTCAGATGAGCTCTCAGATCCGAGCTTTTCAGGTTTGACAGGAGTCTGCGGAAGAAGTTTTGGTCTGGGCATGCTTTTAGGATGATGAATTATTTAATTAAATTCATCACACCTGTTTCTCTTCATTTCTCAACAACTACAGATATCCACATATCATGAGGGATCCCAGTTGGGTGCAAACTCAATTGATTAGTGTAATTTGAAGTGCAATGTGATTAAACAAATATCATAATTGCCTGGAATTAATGAAAGTAAGAGGAAATGGAGCCTAGCAAATAGGGACTTGGGCTTTAGCTGCTGCTGAGCTCAAGTGTTAAAGAATGATAAGCAGCAATAAAGAATTAAAGGGAAAATTTTCAGAGGAGGAGGCCATTTCTGTAAAAGTGTCTGAAATTCCATATCTTGTGAAGAGCTGGGGGAAACAAACTCAGCAGTGTATCATTGATCTGACTATTACCATTCAACATATGTTAACAGATCACCACTAACCAGCAAGATGCTATACATCACTGTACTCTGCTACATACTATACAACACTTTATTCCAGTCTATGGCCTACTTATGGCTAAATTATATTATTATCTATAAATGTTATTGCTATATATATTATATATATACTCTTTTTATATAATATATATATAATATACTTGCTATATATATTATGGAAAGAAAAATAGGTAGCAAACCACAGGTTAGCAAATTAGCCATCAGATACTTCCAGATCTCTACCCCAAAGGATTTACAGTACAGCAAGAAAATATTATTCTCTTCTTTCTAATACACTGGTGACAGAGGCCAGAGTTGGGTACAAGAAGACTCAGAGGAGGAAGGGCTGTACAGAAAAGTAGAGCATCTCTCTGCCACAGGGCCTGGAGTGCTTTCTACGTCAGGTGATGCTAACAGAGGCATATATTCTCTGCAGCGTCACATCCCTGTGGTTAATGAGAGTTTAAGCAAACAGCCTCATCCTATTTACATGGCTGATGTAATTTTATTATGTAATTACTATGGCTGATCTGGTAATTTTATCCCAAATCTTTGAGACCCAGTCAGGCACCTTAACTGAAAAAGCAGTATTCCTTCATTAATCTCATTGCTTCTTTGCTTGCTTGTGCTTTTCTCCATTTTCTCCTTAGCCTCTGTCTCTCCAGCTGGATTTCCTTGTGCTACCTTTTAATGCCTACAGCTACAACACTGAGGTTACAGAACTGTGATTTTGTGATATAGAACACCTGGCTGGTTCCTTACTAAAGTCTGTAGGAAAAAGTTGTGTTTGTTATACGGATCTGGCTTTCATGAAGGCAGTTGTTATTTTACCCATCTAACTTGGGATCAGAATTTGTATTAGAAGCTACATAAGATGATGGCTATGTAAAAAAATATGTATTTCATTATGTTTTACATGTAGCAGTCTTGATGTAGTTGTTGTCTGGGCAATGGCAGGATGTACTGTGCAGAGGCTGTTCCACCACATGATGAAGCATGTGTATCCTGCCCTGTATCTGTTATCTGACCGATGAGAGTGGGAGCAAAATTTTTTAACTTTCTGTATGGGTAAATCCATGCACGGTCAAGCAGGCATACAAGTAAAACATAAAAGATGGGGATAAAGAGGTGCAAAAACCCAGCATAAGAAAGATCAGAGAATATATAAGGAAAACAGGAATGAAACTCTATCAGAAAGAGATCTAGCATTGAGGTGAGACTAGGAAAGAAGAGAAAAAGGAATTGGAAAACAGAAACAATTGTAAACATGGGTTGAGAGCAAAAAAACAAGTTGAAAAGAAAATATTGTCCAATGTCTAAAAAACATTCACATATGTCCACATATACATTTTTCCACCCATTTTCACTTACTAATTCAAGACAGAACTAGAAGTGAAAGCTTAGAAATAAAGTGCAAAAGAGGATTCTCACCATATTTTCCAGGCAGCTACCAGGAAGGAAAGAAGGTCTCTGGGAAAGCTTGTACTTACAGGAATTTCAGATCAAAGAGATGAGAATATATAGAGAATAGCTTTGAACTTTCACATGCTTTTCTGAACCCAATTTGCCAGCTTTTGGAGGGCCGAGCAACCTACTTCTGAATAGCAGTACAGAAGAAGAAAAAGAATTTACAAAGAGAAAAGTGCACTGATGCTGAACAGAGAATACTAGAGGATGGAAAAAAAAGAGTTATAAAATATAATTTCTCCCCTCAAATTTGGATGTCTTAAAACCATATGCACTTATTCCAACTCTTGCATTACTGTTCTTTGTTTTCACCTGCTGTGAGCTACATATAAATGCAATAATAACTCTATAGAGCAATACAAAGGTTGCTGGAAGAACAGAGTTATTAATCTGAAATCAGACTGCTTCATCACTAAACTGTTTTAAACCACAGAATGCATAATCTGAATATTGAATTGGAGTTCTATTGAAGGATCACAAATGGAAAAGGAAGAGTTTGGGAAATTTAAACTGGATGGTCTGGGTACTTGGGGAAAAATGTAGGGAAAAGTGTATGATGTGTCTGTGGGAGTATCCAGAATATTTTCTGTTAAACTGCTGACAAATTTTAAATATAGAAAAAGAATTTCTTTAGATTAATACTTTAAAAATATAACGATACATTACAGCCTTAATATCTGGCAGACTTGTGATTAACAGCTATGACATTACCTTCGTTCCAAAGATAACCTGAGCGAAAGAAATGCAATGTTTTCTTTAAGAGCCAAGGAGAAAGTTAATGAGTCTTTCATAGCCTTGAAAACATAAATCTTAAGAAGCCAGGATCAAATGATGTGACTCCTAATTGAGCAAATCTCCCCTGTACATGCCTGGCGATCAACCATGAACCCAACACGTGAGTAATCACCACTTAAAGATGTAAAATCTGTCTCTGGACAAGTTTGAACTCTGGGGTGGAATGGTATGGATACGTCGACATTCCTCCCAATAAGGTGTTTTGGACAAACTCCAGCTTGGATGGTTTTATACAACACTCGCAATCTTATGAATACAAAAATCATGAAACAACCACCCTTCACATAAGAACATTAATGTTCCATGTGTAAGAATAGCCTTTGTGGATAAGTTTATCCATATGAACAATGTTAGTTATAATGACAGACACAGAATAGAGCTTTCCATGTAAATAGTCAACTAAAGAAATAGGTCGCAGTGACTCTTTTTTCTTGTCCAATTGCTTATAGAGTGCAGTAATCTCCACGTAAACCTTTGCAAAAAATTACTAAATCACGTTAAAAGTTAACTCATATTACTTGTCCATGGCCATTCTGTATAACAGCTGCAGCATTTAGCATAATCCTGTATTTTATTTAAATATAAGATTTTACAAAGTCATCTTGCTGATCTATGATTTACAGCAAAGCATTTTATAACAGGATATATTGAAATGTACCAATCTACATGTGGAAATGACAGAATTAAAACAACTTAAACTATAAAAGTAAGGATGCCTTTTTCATCTTTAGAATTCTTTTTTTCTGGGCTTTTTTTTCTCTCATAGTGATTACACAGCTACAAGATGACTTGCAGTGTGCCTGATACTCAACTGTAAGAGGTTCTGGAACCTGTTAGTCATCTGCATGATGCATTTCCTGCAAAGATGAAGTTGTCCTCTGGCAAGGACTTCACGGTGACATAAGTTGGTGAAACACTGAAGAAAAAAGCAGTATGCTGTTTCCAAGAACACTTGATAAAAATGCTAGATAAAAACTAATGCGTGTAGTGCTCTATCCATCCAAACCCCATATCCACTCATAATCAAACTTTTCACGAGAGGTTATGCCTCTGGTCAACATCCTGTACTCTTAGTAGTAGTTTCCATTTGACTTCTTACTATAAATAATAACCAATATACAAACTGAATGAAAACTACGCTAAGTCAATTGTACCAAACCAAAAATGGTTAATAAACTTACTCAATACAGATTTCAGGAACTTCACGTCCCATCTTTGAACTCTCAGGAAGGCAGAAACATTTACCACTAAGTATTTTCCCATAATTGTTCAGAAAACAGCACATTGAAATACCATACACCTTTTCTTGCTGACGTCAACAATATTTCATTTGTCTTGCAGTTCCCACTGGAAATTAAAAAGAAAGATACTGGTTGCCATGGTTAGAGGTTAGCACACTATGTGAGACAGTAAGTGAGAAAAACAACTTCCTTCTCCAAACAATGTCATGAGTCTGGTTTATAGAAGATGAGCTGTGAAATTGTAGTCTTGAGCTAAAAAAAAAAAAAAAAAAAAAAAACAAGGAGACGTTGCACCAATTTTCAAGATACAAGAGCAAAGAACCACTCTATCCTCTATGAGCCACTTTTCCCTTGTGCCAAATAAAACCATTCAAAGTTCTGCGGACTGTTGAGTCGTGATTCCTTCCCTGACACAGAGAGTCAGAGGGTAAGAAAATTCACTAGTTCTGTATATACTGAGAACACTAACTTTTGGATGATTTAGTTACTGAAGACAAAGATCCAAGGCGTCTGAGTTGATATTATATAAAAATACCTTTGATCATTAACACAAATGGTTTCAAAAGGCTGGACTTAAAATCCACAATAAGTGTCAGAGCCTTCAATAGATCCCATGACAAAGATACATGCTCCTGCTGTAATTTAGAGCACTAATCTGATGGTCAGTAGTGAAAGAATTTACTTTACTGGTTAGTTGGTGACTGGGACCAGTCCCAAAGCCCAATTTTTGCACAGGGAGGATGGTCTAGGCAATGCATCTCAGTGGAAAAAGACAGACTCGTCTGGAGTGAAATTCAGGATTTCTACTCAATCTCCTTTAAGAGTGGCCTTTTTTACTCTTTACTGAGTACAAAAGCAGTCTAGGAATGAGTCCTTCTTTTCCTCCCTCCTTCATTTATAGACCAGAACATATCAGTCTATGACCTGATCACGATATTTGCACAAAGAAGCAATGCATCCTGCTTTACCCTACCATCACCTTGTGTTCAGTGGATCAGGGCAAGGCAGAGTGATGTCTGCACACCTCCTTATTTCCATTCTGCAATTATTTCTGTTTTGCAAATAATTTCCCCTAACAATTGTTCAGAGTTCAGCAATGTGCTGGCTTAGTCTAATAGGAAACTATGATAGCTCCTTGAAGTAGAGAATTTGAGCTATTTTCTAAGACATCAGAGCCTTCCAATATCTCTCACATCAGAGCCTTCCTTTTTTATCTGCAAATGATACAGTTTACTTGCCTAATAAGGGCTATGCAAAATCTATCATTAAGATATCTTTGTTAATCATGGTAGTCTTACCTCCAGAGATTTTTGACTTTACTGAAACATAAATCTTTGAAAACAATGTTAAACAGATATACTTGGGTGTTTATAAGTTCTCCCTTAAACCAGCTTCCTATCACCATTTACCAGTTCTCATGCTATTCTCTTGCATAGCTTTCCTTACATTTGAAAAAACAGAAACACATTTCTAGTTGATATCAGATTTCCATCTCTTGGGATTATCAGGAGACAACAGATGGACTATCCTATTTTCTTATGGTGCATGGTCAAAGTACCACAGACACCTGAAGAAGCCTTTACTTTGAGATCATTAAATTAATGTCAGACATTTATAGACTGGATGTGACTTGTTACGAGAATTTAGGAGAAGTCCAAACTAACATTTTGGGGAAAGTTTGGCAATGGCTTAAATAAATTTAAATAAATAGGAAGCTTCCTGCAAATGAAAAGCATTGACTGTGATTTCTGTATGTTTCATTGTATATGCTATTAGCGGTGGAATAAGCAGTTTGAAAATAGAAAAAAAAAAAAAACAAAAAAAATTTCTCTATTTCAATAAGTCCTACAACAGCATTTCAACCTTATCAAAACTGTTTTTCATTTTTACTTTTGAAACAACTGGTTTAAGTCAGTGTTACTTCCCAGACTGAACAGGCTTTTGACAAATAGACATTTTTGGTGGAAAAAATGTTCTCCTGGAAACCATGCAAGCAGTTCTCCACGTAATCTTGTAACAGGTCTCCCAAGTCCCAGCCCTCTCCCATATTGGTCAGTAATTTCTTATCACCGTGGCACAACTGGTATATGATTGCACTTCATGCACAAAATAAAAGCCTTTTGAAAACTGCCTAAAGTGCAAGAGCCCTACTTTTCTGATCTCCACATGAAAGGCAGCCCCTCATTTCATAGGTAGTGTTATTTCTACTGCTGGCATCCCATCAACCACAGGAATGTGTGGCACACAAAGCAAATAAGTTATAAGCATATCTAAACACCACCTTCTGCCTCCCTTCACTGTTATGAGAATGGATTGTATTATACTCTGCTCTCCTTTGATGAGACAGATTTTGCTCTTCATGCCAAAAAGCTTGTTTTGTACAGAAAATAGAAATAAAAGCACATTTTTAATAAAAGCAAGATCCTGCATGTTGGTGTTGGAAGTTGCAGTGAAACAAAGAGCTCTCATGTAACAAGTTAGTGCTAGATCTATAGAGGTGGAGAGGAGTGGGCTGAACTGCAGTGATGAGGGGGCTGGAGCCATCCTGCTGACGCGGGACGGAAAACACCAGGACAAATCTCTGCTGGGACAACCCAGGCCTGACACTTCACCTTTTGCAGGGCTCTCAGCCTCTCCTGACAAGGCTATTACATTATTTGTGCAATTTACCCTGAAAGATAACTTGCATTCTCGTCTCCCTTAGAGCAGGTGTATAAGGGAAATGATAGAGGCAAGACCCCAGCCCTAACTGAGCACATGCCTGTGTGAAGCTGACTCTGTATCCAACCAGATGATGTGTTTAACTTGAAGCGTCCCTCTGGCATGTGTTACTTGATCTCCTCTCAAACCAGCTTGAACACTTGGCCCAAGTCAAGCATCCCACGTAGAACTACTGCTTTCTTACACTCCTACTGGGCAGAAAGAGAAATGGAAATATGACCAGAACCTTTTGCATGTTTACTTTTAAAGGGAGGGATGAAAAACCTCCATCACCCAAGAACTGTGTGTATAATACCTTTAGGCAGCAACATCCACTTTCCAGGAAAGTTCGAGACATAATCAAGACCTTACCTGTATATCTTATTAAGAGAGATTTTGTTCAGCAAATGTTAGTTGATGATTAACAAGGTTAGCAAAAGAGCAGATGTGAAAATGAAAAAATAAGTAACGCTTGAGTACATGAGCAAAGCTGTGTCAGCTACTGTTTGCTGTTGTTTTATAAGCTATGCAATTCTTACAGGTATAATGATACAAATGAGAAAAGACCTATCTCTAGAACCAGTCTGGCTATTGTTAGGGCCTAATTCCTCTCTCAAGAGATACAAGGCAGAAAACATTGCACTCATATCTTCTGATCAGTGCTTCTTTAGCTGATATAAAGTCGGGTAATTCTGTCCTGATATTCAGCCACCAAGACTCTGACCTGTTAGGATTTCAGAGATCTACCTAAAAGAGGAATCAACCCAGCATCAGTACCGTGTATAGAAACTTCTTGTAGCGTATCAGCCATATCTGACAGAGTTTTCCTTAGCAGTCAGGTATGTAATGCAAACATTGTTGAGATGCATAGTGGCAACAGAACACAATTTCCCATGTGAGAGAAATTCTTCCTCTTTTCTCTTATTCATTAAACCCAAATAAGAACAAGAAAGATATACCTGTGTTCAAACAGCTGAAGTTTAACAATAGTAAGGTATCTTGGGAGCAGAAGGGTTTTTTTGTTTGTTTTTTTCCAATGCAGATCTGAAGGACCAAGTATATTTGGAAATGTGGAGCAATAATCCTTCCCAGCTAAATCATTCATAGCATTCATTTGGATGATGCTATCATCAAACTCTGCCATTTGTATGAGACAAATTGTTGCCTCTTGCCAGGAAAGTTAAAGGGGATGGGAGAGGCAAAAGTGTAAGGAAGAAGGGTGTATCTCCTTCCTGCAGTCAGAAGTTAAGAACTACTTTTGGAGCTACTTCTTCATAGCTTGGCTTCCAGTTCCAGTTGATTATGGAGTGCTACCTACTGCCAAATTCTCTTCTGTGCTAAACAGAAAACTAAACTCTGACAAAATGAATTCAACAGCTGCGTTCATGTGCTTCTGGGAGAAGATGAGATATTCTGCTACCCCACCCTCTGCCATGTATGCTGCTAACGACAGCAGAAGAGTTCCCTGTCAGCTCTAAATCTTGATTTCTATGACACCCATATCATGGTTCTCATACTTGGTCCTTCCCTAATGGAAAAATGAGGGGAATTTATCTTTTTGGCACAGAATGTTATCTTCAGGTTGGAAGAAAGGCTTGGATACAGGGAACACCAATGAATTATCATGTCCAGCCAATTAGCTTTCCCTTCAAGGTGAAAAAAAGCCGATAGGTATCAGGTGAAGCAAGGTCCTATTGCTAAATGTGTTGATGGTTTGCGTTTTGCTGCCTGTCTAAGCAGACAAAAGCAGTGATTTCAAACAGAAAAGTTCAATGTTGTGAGACTGCCAGATTAATTTCATAGACCTGATTATTTCAAGTGAGTTTTAAAAGCTTGAGAAACTTTTTTCCAGGATATCAACCTTCTGATATGTTTCTTAAACACATGTTTAAGAACAGATTTACAAAGTAGAGCATACTGGAATTTTGAAAGTGCATGCCAGTTATTATGTGTACAGATGCCTGATATGCTTAGATGTATGGCAAATGCCGAAGTATTTCTTCACAGAGCATTTTTTGTATCTTCTGTTTTTAATTGACTCTTCTGTTTGTTCATGGAGTTCAGTTATTTGAATGGATAGATCAGACTATGGAATTGAATGGACTTGAACAAAGAAAGAGTTTATCCATCCTAAAGAAATTCTCAAGAGTTAAGAATTTTTTCACGTTCTTTCTCAGAACAAACCCAAGATTTCCCAATTATTATTATTTTATTTTATTTTATTTGTAACCCATATATCCTTAGGACACTTAGCTGAAGTACCACAGACCAACTCTTTACTCAGCCTGGTTCAGGAAAAGAAATGAAGCACCAGTATCTCAGATAGGTATTTCAGAGGAGTGGAGGGAGGAAGCCTATAATGTCTCTCTGATTTCTCCCAATCTGTATATATAATTGATCATTCATTATTGGAGGGAATAAAAATAGCTGCTGTTAGTAAGGCACAGAATCAGAGTTGCTTGCTCACTCATCCAGTATTTGCTTATCCAAGGTGCAGAAGCCCCAGCAGCAGATGCTAGCCCTCATTAGGGTGTGAAAGACTGATGCTGTTCCAGTGTGAAAAACAGAGCAGCCACAGTAGGGGCCAGTGAAAAAGCTCACCCAGCACAGCCACTTCAGAACATTTGGTATGAGTGACTGAGAGTCAAATCTTTGCTCCAAATCCACCCCAACTAAAATCTTTACTTCCATTTGCTGTATCGCAGTGAATGCCGTAGTAGCTGTACATTAGACCTTCTCTGGCACCTCTCTCTGAACAGAAACCCCATTCTCATCAAAACTATATGTGTGTCTCCATAGAAAATGGATGTGATAATTTCTCAGAAAATGTCCAGGCATCTCTAGCTCAATTGACAAAAGTCCAGCTACGTATCATGTCTTCTTTTCAACTCCACTTTCCTGACTTTAACAAATTTTCTCTGACACCAAGCTCCTCCATTTCATTTTGTCTTTCTACAGTTACCTAATTCTGCAGACTTCATTCATTTTCCTTCCTTTTACTCTGTTAGCAGCAGAGGACAATCATTTCTCCGTTATTAGCTAATTTTGTTTCAGGGCAATTCTAATGCTGTTTTTTTGCTTGTTTGTTGTTTGTTTGTTTTGTTTGTTGTTTTTGTTGTCATTTTCTAAAACAAAGCAACTAAATTTAAAAAAAAATGTAAAAATAAATGTTCACTGTTTTGTTTGCAGGTCTTGGCTAATGAATCACTTGCAGATTCCAAGTGTGATAGGGGTCTTAGTGTCTGGTACCAAAATTTTCTTCAAAGTTCAAACCCTTCTAATGATGCTTACTGACCTGTTTCTAGGAACTTCCTCAAGGATTTACAATAGCTTTGAGCTTTTCTCCATGCTAAATCCTATCATGTGGTCCTGAGATTGTTTTCACTATGGGATTATGGCATGAGAGAGATCAGATGACTTAGGGCCTGTGCTCTCAACATACCCCTAATTCTTCAAGGAAGACTTCCAAGAAAATCTTCCCTCCCATCCCCTTGACTGCAAATTTTACTTTGCAGAATGTTATATTTTCCATGGGATATTTCTTGAAACTGTTGATTTTCAGTTTACCCCTTTGCTGGATTTGGTAAAGGCTCAGTTCTTAATGATATAGACATACCTTTAATGAAAATATAATTTAAGAATCTAATAGCATAAGAGCAGGGAATGAAGAGAGCAGGGTTCATGTTACTGCTTTTGTTCACATTAAGTAGACGTGCCAGTCCTCTGATTCCTCAAGAAGACATATAAATCCTTCAGCTCTTTATTCCCTTAGACACTGCCCAAATTCAGGAGCACAAAGAATTGACTGGAAAAGAAGCACGCCATGTCCTAACCACCTCTCTCAATCTCCTGGCTCCTTCTGTGGGTGCCCAAGTGCACAGCTGGCAAAAGCCATTGTGCTGCCCTCTTGAACTGCAGTGCTTACATTTTTCTCATACCTACTTAGCAGAAAGGCCTTTCAGTGAAACAACGTCCTCTTAAACCATATGAAAAACAAACTGTGAGCAAAATCCAACTTTTGCTGATGCCAGGGTGAGAAGTTATTTGCCTTAAAACACACTTTTCTCACAACTCCCTAACATCTTGTGACTAACCATTTACAAAGCAACACCCCTGAGAATGTCAGAAACAATTGTTTCCCAATTGTTTATGCATACAGCAGGACATATTCTAATCTCCATACACACATACACACATTATACATAAAGACAGCATGAAATCTTTGGACATTGGAAGATCTAGTAGGATCTAGAAGTTCACTCAGTCTGCCATTTGGAAATTCAGTCTCTAAACATAAATAGATATTTGGACCCAATATTTTTACTATGTCTACATTAGGCACAATTTATATTGTTCTACATCATTTTTCCTGATTTCTATGTTAAAACAACATGCTTACAATACAGCTTCTTCCCTTGCAGATATGCATGTAGCTTCAAAAATATATATATATATATACAAATTGTGGTTTGCATATTTCAGAGCAGGTTCTGTGCCTAAAAATTAAAATTAAATAAAAAAGCTTAGAGGGGTTTTGAGTGGGAGAGATTTTCGTGACGATACAAATGTTTATGATTCTTGTTTGCGTGCTCCTGCTATGAAAACTTCATAGGTGTCCAATTTTAAACTCCTGAAAACAATCATTAGAAGATTTTAAAGTACCTTCTTTATTTAAGTGTGCAGGAAATAAGAAGCACCCAAATGCACTCACAGTTTCAAATTCCTATTAGGCTTTTGCAAATGGAAGGATGGGACAATCCATTTCAGATATTTGATATCTTATCATAACTATTTGGACACACAGTGCAGAATTAGTGCCTGGAAAATTTTAAGTTCTATTCAGTTTGGATTTAGGCATGTGATCTAGCCAGCATTCACATCACAGAAAAAAATCCCACAGGCTTTAGCAGCATTTGGCTCATGTCCTTGCTCACTCCAAGAGAGCATGGAAGTTTTAATTAGTCTTTCTGAGGCTTTTATGTTGGATTCTGTTTTCTCAGTTAGGTTCATGACTTTGATCCCATCACTTGTGAGCTCCCCAGTGCGAAAAAAACTTAACCTAGATTTTTTGCATAGAATGCAGATGAAGTTTTTGCTAGTCAAGGATGCCATATCACTCTATGTAGTATTTCTTTTTCTGTGGTTAAGGAGTTGTACTGGATGTAATCTGACTTCAGTAAGCATTCCTTTATAAGGCAGACATATTCCCCAGTGCAACGTAGATGGGGTAAAATGAGGTAGAAAGGGAAGAAGTTACCAGCTGTGTTTAAGGTAAACAGAATATCTTTTTGTTGTTGTTGTTGTTGTTATTATTTTTAAATAAATGGTACTTTAAAATTTTCGATAGAATAATATAGCAGGCGAGTGTTNGAGTTGTTTAAGATTTAAAAATTTAAAAAAGTAAGGGGGGGGTGGGTTTTTTTGTTTTTTGTTTTTTTTTTTTTTTTTTTGCCAAGAACATAACAAGGACCAAGAGGGAGGAGAGACCCTTCACAATTCAAAGATAAGGATAGTTAATCTTATTTTGATATATAAAGCAATAAATATAATTACCAGCTTGCCATGGGCAATGTTAACTTTTCAGACACAAAAATTATATTCATGTCACCAGGCTGTAAATATTCATGTTCCTCTAGAAGAGTTTCCTTTAAATTTCACAAAGTCACTGAAGAACAAAAAATAATAATAACAAGCACAAATTGTGTGAATAACCTTGTATACATCTCCAAGTCACAGGGAAATCTTAGTGTCAAGAACTAAGAACACAGGCTCTCATCCAACAATTCAGTGTTCATGGACAAGTCTTTATCATCATGTGAAAATCCTTGTTGAGCTCAAACTTTAATCTTTTGCAGAGCTGAGCACAGGATATTTCTTTCATGAATAGTACACTTACTTTTACCTACTGTGTTCAGGATAATATCTGCTGCTACCATGATATCAGTCACAGAAAATATGAAAAATGATAGAAAAGGATGAGACTAGGGACCTCAACTCAAATTGTATAAGTGCATCATCCTTTTGGTAAAGGAATCTAATACGTGGGATATAATTTATTCTCCAAAGCTTCTGGAATAATTAACACAGTTACAGCACTTGCACTTCATAATACACCCATGGTCTTCAAATTTGTTGAATAGCCTGTTTTGCCTGCTTGTTTTAACATAAAGCTGAGACTGTGGTCTGACCTTCTCATTCTTGTTGCATTTAAGTTATTTCTGCCCCCAAAAGTTATTCCTGAGATTGACATTTGACATACTTCTCCTTATGTAAAGAAAAACATTTTTGTGGCATATATTCGGTAAATGCCAATTTGACTGCTTTTAATTATCCCAGAATGAAAATATGATATGAAGATATGTTTTAAATGCTTTGTGAGGTACTCAAATTACTTAGGAAATGCTTGATTTTTGAAACTGTAGGGGCTTAGCTATCAGTAAGAATGAATGCATTTCCAGCCACTGTGGATATTTAGATTTTAAATAACGAACTGCTTGGATATCTTATGACATATAGAATGATTATTGATTCATGCAATCAAACACCACAGTTTGCTTTGTTCTGTATTTTTTTGGAGTTTGGCAAATGGAAAAATTAGATGCAATACTGTGACCATGTATTTAAACACATAAAAATGAAATCATGTGTTGTGTATCTACATGTGTAGCAGATTGTTCCCCCTATACATAGATATGGATGCAATTAAGTCATATAAATCAGTACATATGTATGTTGGCTCCATGGATTTAAAATTAACATTTTGCTCTTATATTCTCCATCACATTGACAGTGTTACAGATGGACTCTTAAATTCATTTTCCATTAACTTTTAAGCATTCATACATATGTTATTTGTTATCAATCCTTTTCTGACAAGGTTTATTTAAGTAAAGATGGAAAAGAGAGCATTGCTTTGTTTTATTATATATCTGCTGAAAGTATCTTTAATTGCAAGACAATAAGGTCACACCATGTTAATTTACATAAATTCAAATGTGGACGGTCATTATCCTGAAATACAAATATGATGGAGTAACGAGAACTACATACTTCATTGCAAAAACAGTTCCTGGGGCATCTGTTTAATCCCCAGCCAAATGATAAACAGTCTTCTCAGGAAGACCATTCCCTTTGCCCCGTGGATTCCATTAGCCACTCTCAGTTTTCACACCTTGCAAACTCCTCCTTGTTTGTTTTTTAGTAGACTCAAGTATATGTTCATTTGATAATGGGAGTGTTACCTTCACAATGAGAAAATTGTCAAATGTTTAGTTCAAGGGGCATTCTAGGATAAACCCTAGAACAACTGAAAAGGAGTTTCCTTAACTCCAAAATGTTTAATTTAGCCTGGTCTCAATAAAATAGGCTGAACATTTAAAAGCATGCAAATCTACAACTCTGTACAAAAAGTACATGAAAATCAGTACTTCAGTATTAACAGCCATTTATTTTTCTGCTGACTTGCTGTGATAATAGCAAAACATGCATAACTGTTCCCAATGCTGGGCAGTTTCACTCCTGCAAAGGTTATTGCAAACATTTTCCTTGGTTTCGTTTTTTGTGGATTTACCCCTTTCCCTCTGTAAGTTTTGTTTTTGTGAGCTTCAATTTGACAGGAATGTTAAACTGACCTTCATTTGACCTAAAGACCACTACAAGATTATTTGTGACCAGGATTGACCTCAAAACTCAAGATCAAGGCATAACTGCTGGGTTTTACTCTTTTTCCATTGAAAACACAAATGTTTCATGCTCTCAGCACAAAAATTTACATTGACTATAATCTTCTCTGAGAATATTTTCTCATAACTAAGTTATAATCTTTGGAGACCCATGTATAAAATTGAAATGTAGGAAAGATGTGTCTATCATTCTAAAAAGGTCATTTTTTACAGATAGATAGTGAACTTGAACATGTATTTAATTATACGTGACATTATGTTAATAATTCAGCAGAGCATTTAAGCAGTCGCTTAAAATCAAGCTCAATTACAGTCTGTAGCCTGAGATTTACATGGTTGTAACATTCTATGATTATGATTAAGCAAATGCTTAAGCACTCTGCCAGAGAGGGGACTGAATGCCCTTGTAGTGCCAAAACTATGGCCCGTTTACAAGGACAAAAGCAGATTTGTGCTGGAATGAGGTTTTGAGTTATTGATGCCTACCCCAAATGACATTTAGTATAAGAACAGACATACTAGCTCATCTAAGCCAGTAATGTGCCTCTGGCAGCAAAAGAGACATACAGCTACCTAAATGTAGATGACAAACGACATTTTAGTGCCCCAGGATTTCCTGCTTAGTCTCCAAAAGCTATTCCAATAAGAGACAGGTCTACAACAACATCCTGTGTCATATCTGTGCTAAATAACATAAAGCCTTAAAAAAATGGCTCTAGATGCAAGTATTTAGACCTAAATTTCTCTCTATTTGCCGCAGTGCTGTGGCTTGTGCTGAACAGCTAACAGCTATTTTACATTACATGTCCTGTGGACACAAGTCTCTGATCAGCCTCTTTCAGGACAGCATCATGGAGGTTTGTTTGTTTGTTTTGGGGTGGAGGTTGTTTGTTTTTGTTTTTTGGAAATTATTATTCTAAATCATTCTTGAAAGTCGTAGGTTAGTTAGTCAACATCATTGCAGTGGAAGATGAAAAATGTACTCCTCCAGATCGACAGGTTAAGCAAGATTTCTACTACAGTCCTGTATGTTAATGTTTGCAATTTACTTGTTTTCTGAAGCAGGTATTTTCAGGGGAAGAGGAGTGGACTGGAAGGACCACTGGTTTCATCTGCTCTGGAAGATTCCTGTGTTTTTATATCCTCTTGCTCAACAGATATAAAGTAGGCTGATAACATAATAGTAAGATTACCCACAAACAACAAACCTATCCACTCCCTAAACAAAAAGATTCCTCAGTTTAATTTAACTTTGCTCTTACCTGAAATGTTTTGTCAAGACTAACATATCTGTTTTGTAATAAGACTAAAAATGCTAATCTTGAGGCATGGATATTTAGCCACAGACTGAGTGATTTTCTAGACATACCGAAGTTTTTCAGATAACTCACTACATCACCGTTGTTCAAGAAAGACAAAAAGAAAGAGAGAGAAAAGACTACCTGCTATCTAAGTACTTCTAAACCCATTTGTCCTCCCTTTACAGTCAGTGAAAGAGGAAAGGAGGCCATCTGAGGTAACTTGTGATGTGAGTATGACACCTGCTTGACTGTAGACAAAACCAAGTCTAGCACTGCTGAGTAATCTAAGGTGTTCATTACCCACTTTAACCTGCACTCATAGAAGCCTTTACAAAATCTATTACTTTCCAGATTGGTGGGGGTTTTTTGTTTGTTTGTTNTTTCTAGGGAAGATACAGACTCTTGCATAGCAAGTATAAGACTGCTGGCAACACTCCTGGTGTTTACATCCTTGCTGGCAGTCTTCCTGGTGCCCAGATTGAAAACTGTGACTTGAGAGCTGCCTGTACAGTCATTCTGTAACAACTCCCATTTCTTTGTGGATGTCTCATTCCCTTTCCCCCTGTTTTCAGACACAGCAGAAAGGAGAAGCAGTATGAACAAATGAGCTTTACTGACCCCAACAGATGCTACTACACTGGTTCCCAGTACATGGAGACAGGATGCACTATGCTAAGCCTCCAGCCTTCAAGCTGTAACTGCCAGAGCTTTCCAGAGCAGATGTCAGTCCAAAAGACACTTGGACCACATTGCAATTGTGTTTCTTCTTCAATACCCGTTGACATTGTTGGGGTCCCAGGCTGCTAGCAGACCTGTTAGGTGGCAACAGCCACAACTTGTGGTCGGTGTTACATCTGCTGGTACAAAATGGTTAAGCTCACCTATTTCATCTATGTCTAAAAGAGGGTGCACTTTGGATTGCCCAAATTAGTGTAAAACACATCTATCCTTGACAGGGTCACTTCGCACTCAAGTTGAACGGCCTGTTTTCTGCAGCTGATGACCTTCTTTCTTCCAAATAGCTGACCCCAGTTTCCACAACAGAATGTAAATTATGCAGGACTAGCCTGCCTCCCTGCCAGAGAGCTTTAGGTGACTTGTAGAGCCAAGGACAAAGGAATGAAGCTGGACAAAATAAGTACAAAAACTATAGGCACAATCAGGGGTCAGGGGAACTCAAAGAGCTTATCATGAATGGCCCTGGAATCAGCTTGAAGGATAGTAAACAAAGGGTATTGGCTGTAAATACATTTTTGTTGTTATTAACTGGCAAAAGCTGTTGTTATTAGAAAAAACAAAGTATCTTATCTTTTCTCTCAGAAAATGAAACATTCATAAAGAATGTCCTTTCTGCATAATCTTTAGAAAGTGCTACCTTATCTCAGACTGAGATCTATGTGTCAAATGGAACTACTGATCAAGAAGACAGGCTCAGTCCTCAAGCAACCATTCAGAAGAGCTGGAAGCCCATGGCACTACTCTCACTTGTGGATGCAAAAAAGCTGTGGTCACTTTAAGCGAGAATGTAAGGCAGTGCCCACTGCCTCTAAACTCATAGTCTACATGAAGCTTCAAAGAAATGAATTTGTTTGCTTTTCATAGCTCATGCTTTCTTTGCCTTTTCTTTCTGTCATAGCCAACGGCTTAATTCATCAAGAATGTGCTGATAGGCCAGACCAAGTAATAAAACACACAAGCACACAGATTCTTCCCGCCCAATGATCAAGAGGAAATGTAATTAACACACACTAGAGAAGCTGGAGTTGCCGTCATGAGGATGGTGCTTGCTCCCACTGTAAACAATGCAAAGCCCACAGACAGTATGACCTCAGGTCTGCTGCTTCACAAACCTCATGGAGGGTGCAAGATGAAGCATTAAATAACAAACTTAGCCATGGGGACCTGGTAATGAATTTACCCCACAGGAAATTAAAAGCAATAAATTAAGGCACAGTCCACTTGCTCACATTTTTAACCCACAATTTGCAAGCTCATTTTTTTGGTAAGGATAAAATAAAAAGATCTCATTGTGACAGGTGCAGCCATTTTCTGGGCGACACTTTACAGATGATAAAATGCAAGAACATGCAAATCATCTTTTGTAATCCTGTTGTTCTAATACCTTTTACTTTAAAAGAAATCTTACTTTAAAAATTACATCTGGAATTACCTTATATGTGCACAGCCCTATACAAATGACAATGTTTCACAGCTGACATTTGAGGAAATCCTGATGCTTATTGTCATAATTCCATGAATATCTGTTGTTGGCAAAAGCACTGTTCACACTTTCAGTCTTCTCTTATTGCTGTCCTGGGCAAGAACTTTCTCACCAGCTTACTTTACAGTCACAGTGATGACATGAGAATAATCTTGGCAATTTAAGTACCTGAGGGTATTTCAGAAGGTGAAAGAGCTAGTGTGCTGGAGTATTTTCTGGCTGTACTGTTTTAGATCACAGACTGTTCTTTTGCTGTACTAGCTTAGGATTAAAGGATAGAAAGTTTGCTTAATGTCATTCTTATATCCTTTTTTGCCTGTTCGTGCCACATCTCCAAAATTCAGACTGTAGAGTGGAAGCTGGTGATTTTCACTGACCTGTCACTATTTTCCTATTTTCCTACACCTTCAGCTCACATCTTAGATCACTCTTGTCAATACTATGGCTTTTACATAGCTCTGACTGTTGCTGCAGAAATATCAAAAAAATGCCTAACAATGTTAGCTGAGCAAATGGTTAGCTTAGAGGATTTTTTACCTATTTTTATTTGAAGAAGAGGTGAGGAAACTATACAGAAGTAAAAAGAACTGTCTGAGAATGATTTACAGTATAAAGCCTAGCAATGTATAAGACCAAAGGACAGTTTTCATTTTTGAAATCGAATGTTTCTGAAATTAGAAACTATTTGTTACCTTAATTCTTCATTCATTAGTATAGAAAAGACAATCCATGTAAGTGGGCTATCAGACAATCAAGAGGAGCAAGCTGTCCCCCTGGGGTAAGTAAGAACATATTTCATTTGGGTCTTGGGTGCAAGGAGCCCACTACTGCAGCTCTGACAAAGATCAGTGCTAAATGCTGGAAGGAAGTGTGCTAAAGGCAGAAGAAGCATTGCAGAGTACTTCTCCCAGTATATACTCCCAGCTTCAGGAAATCTGTGGTGTAGACTTCATGAGTTCACAATATCATTCTTCTATAAAGTAAGCCTCAATGGACTTGGAGCAACTACTGATTTTTTACCACTTTTTGTACTTATGCTTTTTGGCATCATCAGCAACCTGCAGTTGTGGTCACTGTAAAAAAACTCCTTATTTCTCTTTTGATCCCTCTAGTTCTTCCACTGTAATAAGCAATGAATAATAATTTCCTACTCATCTTCTATACACAACTCATAATTCAAAGATTGCTTTCAAATCCCTCCCCTCCTTCTACCAGACTGGGAAGTCCTAGTTTTTGTAGCCTACCTACTACTATGATAGTCATTCATCGTCACTGTTACTCCTGTTGATCTTTGCTGTATCTTTTCTACTGCAGATTTTAAGACAAGGAGACAAACTTCGTGTCCACTTAGTTTACTCAGTAAGTGGACATGCCAGATTTATGCCATAAGATAGCGTAGTTTCCTGTCAGAAAATTACTCAGCAAAAATTGACCTCTTTTCTTTTTTACCTTTTTATTTTTGACCTCTTTTTATTTTTATTTTTTTTGACTGGTAATAGCTAACTATATTTAATGAATTTTATCTGCCTTTTTAGCTGGCAGTTTTACTTGTTTCAATTGGGAAAATCTGCTTATTCCCTATTCTTTGCTTCCCATCTTTTAAATAGCATTTTATCTCTGCTTGTCTCTTAAATTCATGAGAAGAGCATTTTCTTAACCAGTGATAGCCTAATTTCTCTAATGGTCTTTGGTGAACAATTTTCTGAGAGCCTTCTGAAAAACAAAGTCCGCTGTATTAATCTGAGCTCATGTATATATGCTTGTTTGCTTCCTCAAAGAACGCAAGCAGATTTTGAAGCATGACTTCCCTTTACAAATAACATGTTGACTCTTTCCTGTTGTGTTAGTTTAGCTACATGCCTACTAAGTCTACATTTATGACAGATTTTTCCAATTTTGGAAGTATGGAAATTAGAGCTACTAGGCTATAACCTACATGCGTCCCTGTTTAAAAACAAACCATTTTCTATTCTATATGGAGAATAATTTAATAGATAGACCATATACCACATTTAATATCTTGGCAAGGTAATATTTTATTTCTTTTAAAGGAGGTCTAGGATGACTGTTATCTTGGCCTTGTGACTCATTACTTTTCATTTAATGAACAGTATTCTAAGCTCTTTCTGCTGCTGCTTCTACTTGAGATAACTCCTCTGACTCATCCCCTCACAAATAACTGTTCCAGGATCGGAGCTTCTTTGCGCTCCTTCGTACTCAGCAGGGATGCAAATAATTCATTTAACTCTGCTCTCACACTCTCACCTTTTCTGAGCGAACATTTTACATCTTCACCACCTATTAACCCTGAAGACACTGCTGGACTCCTAGTGTCTGGTATACTTGCTTCCTAATTAATCCCTTCTAATTAATAATTTTATGCCTTTGACAAGCAGATTCTAAGATTCTATTTTGGTCTGCATTATTATTGGTTTGCATTTAATTTGTTAAAGTTTATATTTTGTATTTTCCATTAAGTTTTAATGAAACATTGATTTTTTGAAAAATAATTTTTCATAGCCACCTTTTCTCTGCTGTTTAACCATTTTTTCTTTTTTTTTTTTAAAGCCCTTTTTGATATGCATTACACATTCAGACTGAGCTGCTGATAGAATGTCTTTGAAAGATATTTCCTTGCTTCTTGAAACACTTAGTCTTCTTCCCTGTTTGCTTTCTTTCTTTCTTTTTTTTTTTTTTTAATCTGCAGTTCCTCATCCCTATGCTGTTTCCATTTTTTAAATTAAAAACTACTGTATTGGATTTCTGTGGGTAATAAAGTTGAAGGAAATTTGCTTTCACAGAGAAGCTACTGGCAAAATGTCTCATTTCAACTGCATTCATGTATCCTTATCATTCTTAATTATCATCACATAAGTTACTTTTAAGAGTGACATCTGATGAGTCTTTTGCAGAAAACATGGCGTTTGGCTGAAAAATTTATCTAGATGTCACTTGCAAAACATCTGCTAGCAAGACACTATTCCTGTATGTAAGTTATTACCTTTTGCGCAGGTACCAACTCTAAATAGCTTCATAGAGTAGTAATGAATATATTGCAATAATCTAATCTTGAGCTGATGATGTTTCAAAGACCAGTAGCAACCTCTTTACTAAAAATGAAAAGTCAACTTGTCAGTCAACAGCATTAATAATACCTGGTTGAGCTGCTAGTGTGAATTATCATCAGATAGCACCTAGGTATTCCTCCAAGTTGTGAACAATTTGAGCTATGAACGGGTTTGCTCAGTCAGCAGAGGGGCTGAGGCTACTTCCTCCGTCTCTACCATCAATTTCTCCCAACTTGTCTTCCTGCCCTTGTCTTGTCTGAACTGAATCTCTGCCAGGTTTTCATCATGTGCCCCTGAGCCGGATACTTGCTGTGGTGTGAGGCTTACAGTTTTGGGTTGAATGTTTTATCAACATATCTCTTCTGTCAGCCTTTGAGTACACATATGTTGCATGTCTGACTAAATTGCTTTTAGGATCAAATTGGGTAATAAATTCAAGAAACTAAAGGGAGAAACTAGCTCAGGTCTATTGCTCACAAGCTTTTCTGCCTGTTGCTTTTTGCCCACTACCTACATAGATCAGTTTTGTGAGACTTTCAAGGTCTAGCATCTGTGTCAAATTCAATAAATCAAGCTCAAAAAGAGGAAGACTGTTGAGGAGCACAGCAGATAAGCTCACTTCGACAACTTGTGTGTTTTGGAAGTACCTTTGTTGGCAAAATGGGGTATGGATCTTTCTTGGAGTAGAAATTTTAAACAAGAATAATTAACATAATCATAAAAACAGAATGGAAATAGGATAGTGTAAATTTTGCCTAAATGACTACCTAAATTATTTCTTAGGAAATATTTGTGTCACTTCCTTGTCCCTTTATACAACTCCCCCATGAAAATGTCAACCCAAGCCATATAGGCTTTTTCATCGTCATTTTCCGTATCATCAAATACTGTCTTTGTCCCCTGTGTCCTCCAACACAATTCTTGAAGTCATTCTAGTGACCACTATCCATGACAGTTTTCAAGGCCAGTATCTCTTCACAGCTTCTTCTCTGATGTACCTGAAGCCCTGCCATCTGTTGACTTCTGGGTTTCCATTCTCCCCTGGTTTTCTCTCTGACCCTTGGATGCACCTTCTGTGTCTCATTCAGAGGTGTTTTATCTTTCCTGCTATTCCTGCTGAGGGTGGTCCTAAACTTGTAATCCTTGGTACACTTTCTGTACCATCTCCCTAAATTAGTCTCTAGTTACACAGGTCTGAATTGGAAAGGATGCTTGTAAAGGTCTACAGACTCATAGAAAGTGAGAGAATCTACCAAGACAATGTGTCAAAAATCCCTTCTAAACTTCATCCTGACTGTCCAGCCCAGCACAGCGCTATGAACCTACAAAAAGTTTCTGAGTTTCTGCAGTGTCACTGGAAAAATACTGAGAATACGTAGTTTTCTGGGTCCTTTCCTTGTGCCTTCAAGTTTCCTCCTGCTGCTTGCATATAGACTATGCTGGGTAACAAAAATCACTTCTGGTTCAGCTTGTCCACAGAGGACCCTCTTCATGTGTTTTCAATATAACACATAACAGATTACACTGTTCCCAAAAAGGATAAAAGGTTTTATAAAGTACAATATAATTATATTTATAGAAACAACTAAAATCACTTACATTATACAATTGTTTGTCCTAAAATGAGGTAAAATAATGCAGGAAAAGAAATATTTGTTCCTCTGAATCCTTTATAACCCCTGTGGGACACTCAGAAATCTATTTGCAAATGGAAAACACACGCATTGTCAAGGATATAATGCCAGACAAGTTTGCTTACAAAGACTTTGGAGCATTTCAAATGTTCATGTTTATAGCAAACATAGCGCTCATCCAGTAGGGAATCTATCCAGGCATGCAACTGTCATTTACTTTTAAAGCCCACAAGATCTGAAAAAAGACAACTCCAAAGCTTCAGGCTTTTTTAAAGACAGGCTTGGTAAAAGATGCTGTCTTTGAACAGGGTGATGCCTGAGCAGCTGGAAGACCATGGCCAACCTTACCAGGGAAAGTCTGTAAATTAGAGTAAAACAAGGACCACTACTCAAGGGGTGTTTTGTATGTGCCCACCCTGCTTTCCACATCTGTCAGAGTTCAATATTGTGGAAGTGGCCAGACTCTGCCTGGTGGCCTCAGAACCGTTTAACTTCCTACCAAAGATGCAGTCCCTGCCCTCACACTGGCACTGGTAGCTTCCTCAGGGCCAGGAATTGAGTTGGGATCATTCCCAGGCAGGACAGGTCAGGGAGGGGCTCCCATGCCTCAGGCAGGGGCAGGACAGCGGGCGGCACTGGGGCAGCCCCAGCTCAGGCACGTCCCTGGGACAGGGACAGGCCGAGGCCAGGATGTGGGCCCATGGGTGGGCAGGGCAGGGCAGGGCTGTGGGGAGCTGGAGCCTGGCCCTTCTGCAGCCTCGCTGGGGCAAGTGCTGGCGTGGGGTCCTCAGCAGGTGGGGGGAGGCCTCATGCTTGGAGGTGCCCTAGGGGCCCAAATACTGAGGCTTTGTTCCCCTTCTTTTACAACTTAATTCCCTTACACACACCTTGATAAAATAGTGAGGTTTTTTTAGTATAGGCAAGTGGTTACTTAAAAAAATCAGAAGGTACCATACAGTACCAAAAATACAGCTAGGACAGATACCCTCAGATTACAGCACTCCTCCCCTGCGGCAGCAGCAGGCTATCATCCTGCCATCCTGCCTCCTCCTAAACCCACCAGGGGCATACGAGGAGAAGCGGGTTACAGAAGTAATAGTACAGAGCAGACTTTTTTTCTGAAGAGTTACTGGACAAAGCTCAAATATAGTCAGACTGTACAGGCCATCTGAAAACCCAGAAAACTGCGTATAGGGTATTAGGTGAGTGCTTCTTTTTCTTTTTTTCTTTTTCTTTTCCTTTTTCTTTTTCTTTTCTTTTT
>VXAL01000789.1:88821-100132 GCA_013399475.1 Chauna torquata | reverse complement strand
AAAAAAAATTAAAATTCAGGTGCTGATAACATTCTGAATTTTTCTGTAATTTTAAATTTAAAAAATCAAGATTAAAATCCCATCTAACCAAGAATTGTTGATTAGAAATAGATGTCTATCAATGTCTTTGTGCTCTGCATTTCCCTTTCTTTTTCATTCAACAGATTAGAAAATCAAAATATTTGTTACTTGAATATCTTCACATTCCTCAATTCCAATCATATAATCATTCTCGATCAGATTAGTTTGATAGAAAAAAGGAAAATGCGTGCAAGTTGAGGGGTTTCATTTGGTTGTTTGTTTAGTGCTCAGGATGAGCCGTAACTGTATTTGATGAATCTCTTACTATTGCTATAGTTCATCACCACCATTCTTCTCATGCACTCGCTCAAGCTCTCTGGCTTTCTCAAAGGGCTTTTTAGCATCTTAATGGATTCATGTTTCCAAATGCTTTTTTTACAGAAAGTCTTCCTGAGGCATAGGATTAGATTCTGATTAGAAAGCTCCTAATGTCAATAAAAAGGCTGCCTGGACTTCTACAGGTTTGGGATCAGGCCAGTTAATGGGTAGTATTGCCCATAGTCCTACATTCAATTGACTTTCAATTACTTTCTTAAATGTGAAGCAGATTGTGTTTGTCAGTGTATAAAACCTAGGCTGGTTGTCTAATTTTCTGTCTTACAGCTTAGTATTTAAAAAAGTGCAGTCATACAAAGCAAAAAATAAATTAAAAAATTACAAATTGTAGAGAAGTAATACACTAATTTAATGTCAGTTACAAAATTTTTCCTTCTACAGGTAAAGTAATTGGTAGGGTGGCATTTGATAGTTGATAGTAATTTCTAGTAATAAAAATAGAGTTAATTTCCTAAGTAATGTATTGACATATCAATGATATTTAATGGGTTTCTTACTATTTGTATTGCAGTTGTAAATTAATTAATTTGCTAACTTATTTCCAAAAGTCTTAGTTAAAGTACCTAATAGTAAGCACAAGTAAATGACAAGACATTGTTTTACTTATCAGTGTTTGATTTACCACTTCTAAGTAACTTTTTAAGTGGAGGTTAAATGCTTTTAAAATGTGTTGAAGGTTTAATGATGCTCTGAGGCTGTTAAACGCAGTTATTTCAGACACTCACCCTGTCCAAGAGTAAGCACTTAGCTTTGAAGTTTTCAAGCTTAGCAGACAACTTAAAAAACATATTTATTTTGAAGTAGGGAGCGAATATGTGTTGTTGATTTCTTAAGTTGATGCTTTCATCCACTCAACAGTAGGTTTTTCAGAAGATACTAAAAATACTTAGAAATGTACTCATTACCTTCAAAGCTGGTAAGTAGTTAGTTCAGGAATGATCTTGCGGTTGTATTATGCATGCAAATTTCTGAAAGTTGAAGTTAAGGTTATACTCAAGAAAGAAGAGACTTAAAGACCTAAGGTTTGTTTTACTGGGAAAATAGTGAGGGAAGAGCAAAGAATACAGGCTTGAAAAAGTGTAGGAAGAGCTATGAGCAACTGCCAGATAGACTTTTCCATGATTCCTTTTGATAGATAGTCTAGCAGCAGATTTGTTAATCGACTGTAGGAAATCAATTAGGGTTATTTTCAAACAGGATTACTTATGTATCTGAATCATTACTGAAATTATGTGTTTAGACAAAACCTGAGTATGTGTCATTTTCCCACATACGCTCATTTTCTGCATTTTGTCTTCTAAATTAATTTGCTGACAGGATGTTTTGGTTAACTGAACTTAACGAGATACCAGTGAGCACCTTTTCAAAATGAGTTCTTGATGCTTCCTACCGGAAAAATGCATAGAAAAGTTAACCTGTTCTAGACCAAGAACTGAAATAGTGTCATAGAATCATCTAGGTTGGAGAAGTCCTTCAAAGTTCAACCATCAACCAGACCTGCTGAGGCACATCACTAAACCATGTCCCCACGTTATGACACTTATACATAATTTAGATGTTAATAATTAGGTCATGATTTTTTTGTATAGCTTTTAAATAAGTTTTGCTTGACTAAAATTGTAAGATGTTTGCAGATTTATGAAGCAACTAAATTGTGTAAATAATTGTTTATGACTTATTTGCTTAGCTGTAATTATGGGACAGAGGAGAGAAGCCCTGTACCTTCAGTGGAAGCAAACGTCACTTTATTTGGTCTGGAGGTCCACCAAGGCTCAGAAATTCAGGGGGACCGGTGAACAGAACAATGAGCACAGTCAGTATTGTTCCATTATTATAAAACTGAAAAATAGACATTAAAAAAGGTGGTCTTTAATTTCAGAAGCAGTTGTCTCTATTTGAGGATCAGGACCAACATCTACCGTAATACTTACTGGCCTGCCCAGATAATTTTTGTTTAAAGGAAGCTAGAGAATTGCCTTTGGCATTAATGCCACACTTAAGGAACTTAACAAGCCAAAGGACAGATCCAAAGTAAATTGAAGTCAATAGGAATTACTCTGTGTGTTTGGATTAAGTCCTGAGTATCCTTCATCTAAAAAAAAAAAACAAAAAAACAAGCAGACTGGCTGCATTTTCCTTGGAGTGGCCTGTGCTATTTATATACTTTCACTCTAAATGTTTTCCTTTGGATCTAATATCTCTAAGTAGGCATTTGGAAAAGCTGTACTCTTTTAAGAATATTTGCCTCCAAATACATTGGCAACCACCATTCGCTTCTTCTCCTCATGAGGCAAGACTGATTTTTATAACCTCAGGCTGCGTACCAAAAACCTCCTCTAGCTTGGTAGTGTTTTAAGCCTTTAGGGATCTCATGTTGGAGAAAAAAGTGTTTTACAGATAAGAGTGTGGTGGCTGTAGTGAAGTTAAATCATTTGAAGGTAATTTGAAAGTGAAAATTATCTCAGTTGTGGTTTGTGCCCATTTAAGTAAAATAAATTTAATATACTTGTTATGGGGCTTATCTATGTTTTCATTTTTCATTTTCATCTTTTCAAAATTAAGTTATAGTGTCTAGGAATAAAAAAATTAAGTAATTTTAGTCTTAGTACTGCTTCTAGAAAAGGCACAGTAACTCTATTAATTGTAGAGTTGCTTCTGACAGTAATGAATTGGTGATCATGCGTTTCTGTTGCTATGAGCACCTACTTATTGTAGAGCCAAATTTAGACAGTGATGGTTATGTTAAATAATTTCATATATTTAAAACATTGGTTTCTTCACCAAAGAAGGGAGCGATGAACCTGAATGTCTAAAGGATTTGGTGTTCATAAGTCTGTCATGCCAGTATGTTGGTGAATGAGACCTAGCGTTCTGTTGTTTTGCTCAGTAATCATCTGACGATATATTTCTTTTTTTGAGATAAGAGGAAGGAGGCATAAAGCAATGTTTTAAACGGTGTAATAATGCTCATAAAACTGGTGTTTAAAATTGATGCACTCATATAGAAGGTCAGAAGGCTGGAATCTGCCACAGAAAGACTGGATGTGAATGATTCTTATACAGAGTTACTGTCTTAACCAGAGTGGGCGGGTTCCTCTAATTCAAAAGGTTAGGGTTAAGAAACAAAAATGAGACATCTCAACCTGTAAAATTCAAATCTTGAATTATCAAAAGAGAAATGCCTGCTCTTAAGAGGTACTGGAAACTGCTTGAGACACTGCAAATCCCTCAGTTCCTCCTGCAAATGTTGGCAGTTGTGGACGCTAAGTACTTTTTAACACCTCGAAGAATTGGCCAATACATTATCTTTTTAATGCTGTATATGATTTTTACCCTGACCTTCTCCGTTAATTAAGGCTTATTTCAACAAGGGAGCCATTGATTCAGTGAAGGAAAACGAACTCTGTAATCTGCTTTCTCCAAATTGAACTTATTTTTATTACTATTAATTGCTGCCACTTAGTTCTTGTGATGTTCTAATTGCTTGGATTTGTTGAAACAATCACTATACTCACCTGAGAAATGGGGAGGACAATGATGATTTATAGATGACCCAATGATTTTAAAACCAATGTTACTCCAGAGTCAAAGATTTATGCAAGCCAAACCATTGTGTAAGTAGATGACAGTCTATTTCTCCCTTTCTTTTTCTGTAATAAACTCCTGCGTTTTCAAGAGACTGCCAACCTGTAACAGAGGGCATGCAGAACCCTGATTTTGCTAAAACAAAGTCAAGGATAGGTTTGCTTAGAGTTTTGTTTTATACAGAGCCATGAAACTTTCTGCTAGCTCTAGGAAAGGTTGTGATTTGATCAAGAATGACGTTTGAAGATGTTAAGACCTGGCTATGCAACTTGATTCGTGTAAGTGAAGAATTACAGTGGTCTTCAAGAAGTGGTGAGAGGCAGTAATGAAGGTTAGGGACAAGAGGGAACAGTACAGAAGAGGGAGTTGATCAAGCAAAAAGGAGTTGGACTGACTGAGCAATCGAATAAGCAAGGTGGGGAGCAGTGAAGAAAGGAAAGATGGTGATAAACCAGTAACGCTGAAAACAAATGACAGCGTATGAGGCAGGAAGAACTGGTATAGATGGTGGAAATGATTACGGAGTTTGACCAGTTTGAGATTCAGTAAACTGTGAAAACTGATGAAATGCAAAAGAGTTAATCAATTAACATTTAAAATGATGAAATGCGAAGATAAATGCATGGGGTGTTCTGGTGGAAGTTAGTCCCTTTTTCTGGCATGACTCACCAGAGCCTGGAAGGCATTGGTGTGCAAAATCATTTTTGGAAGATGAAGAACAAGAACGAGGAGATGATGGGACAAGAAGGAGAAGAAATTGCCTGTATGTGCTTCTAGACTGTAGAAGATAAAAATAATGTCAGCAGCAAGAACCTTATGTTTTAAAGGCCTGCATAGGTATCACACACACCAATGCTGGATTCTGAGGTACCACTGCTCTGTAGTGGTGCAATGCATACAGGATTGAAGAACAGAATAACTCGTCCCCTTTCTTTACTACAGTGAAGTGTTCTTTAGATTTTGGCTCAGGGCACTTCTACACCTCAGGGCGTATCTTCTGAAGTATTTGATTTCGGCTTGTTTTCTCTGTCTAAGAGGTCTCATTACTAATCTACCCCAGCCTTGTTATAAAAGCCTGTCCAACTCTTCCCTTTTCTTGTCCAAAACCTTCTTCCTTATGCCTCAGGGAGTCCTGCTTGCTTTGTACTGCTGTTCTATTTCTGCACAGATTATTTCAACCAGCTTTCATAGCAAACCAATTGCTGCACCAAGCCACAGACATTGTTTGATAGTTTTGGGCTGTATCTAGTGTGAGAGAGATGTGCCACTTTCGTGTCAGCGGTGGTGGATGGAGTGGGGTAGACACTCTGCAATAGAACAACTAAAACCAAAAGGCCCCAACCCTGTACTTCTAAATCAATTTCACAATACATAACTAGAAATGCCAGCTGACAAAACCAGACGCATCAATTTTTTTTTTCTTGAAAAACTGAAGAATCTGTAACGGGGCGGGGGGAGGGTAAAGTTTTCTGAGAAGGAGTGCATGCTCCTTCAACAAAGCAGACTTCTTTATGTGGTATTTAGAAACTCACACCCAGTAGCTGCACATCAGATCATTAAACCTGTGTGTTGTGATTCTTTTGCTTTGAAGTCGTGGGGAAAGAGAGAAACTTTCAAAAGCTGCCAAGTGACTTAGGAGCACAAATTAATGGGAACCGTGGTTCTTAGTCCCCCAGGAGTTGTCAAAGATCCCATCATTACTGAATTGCATTGAGGCATGCCTTCCGCCTGTGAGGATGAGAAAGGAAGTACTATACACTGTGGAGGCAATTTTAAGGGGTATACCCATAAATGAGGCATATGGTGCTTTTATGAATTGAGCCTTTGAAAGCCCTGCTAGTAAGGCATGTTGATCCAGAAGTCACACACAGATGGCAAGATCTTAAATTACCAGTCAGGTTTTATTACATAAAAGAAATTCTAAGAACTGAAGTGCAGAAGTTTTGCACCACTGGGAGGCTGCTAGCACTTAAATGAGTCAGCTGGATTCTGGGTCCAATTCCAGACTGAAGTGTGTTGTCCATGGGGCATGACTGATGGAGTAGCAGCAAACTTGTAAGCAAAACAAGAGGTTTGGAAACGCTTGTCAGATGTACAAGGAAATATAATTTAGTCAGCTCTTACAGAGAGATTTATCATGCTCCAAAAACAAAATCAGTGTTGGATTTTTCATTTGATGTGAATAGAGATGAACAAAGCGGCTATTTTGATACCCGAAAGCTTTGAGAGTGAGAGGCAATCTGTCCATTTTTGTGAGACAATGGATTGTGGCATACTGGGATCTAAGCTGTTCTGGTTTATTTGTGTGAGTCACAATTTGAAGTAAATGATTTTGTGCAGAGACTACATCACTGAACATTCCGTGCACTTACTTAAATTATATTCTGGATTTTTAGGATGTCATGTAGAGCTGTTAGCAACAACTGCATAAATCCAGCATCGTGGTATGCAGTACAGAAAAAGGATGAATATGAAATGGAAGAAATTTTAATATTTCTGTAATATTGTCAGTGTTAATGTTGATTTATAGAATGTCACTGTTGACTCCTTAATAAGCACCTCATGGAATAACAGTGTATATACATGTATCTATGAACATATGTTAATATCAATGAAATCAGAATGAAAAGAGAGCAATCACTCTAAGATCAGGAACACTAAGTGTAAGGTTTTGGCAATGGTGATAACTCATCAGGCGCTTCTGTGGTACACATCGGTAACAAAACTGTAGTAAAGTGACTTACGTGTCTGCAGAAATTGCTAAGTGGCTTAGACAGCAAAATACGTGAAGTATTTACTGCATGCAAGCTATTTCATGAAGTAAAGAAGGTGAAGTGAATAACTGTGAACGTACTTGGGTAGATCTTTTGCTAGTGAAAGTTGTAAAGCGTTGCTCATCGGTCATTGTCAGAGCTTTAACCACTTGCATCGGTTGAAGATCTGTCCCTGTGTATTTATCAAAGCTTTTGAAAAAGATGAAACCTAACAAGAATTTTGGTAGGAACAACACTGTTTTGGACCTCAGTTTTGTTGTCATTTCTTGTTTCTTCACATCCAACAGAAGAGTTTGGTTTAAATTATAGCTGTTCTTTCATTGTTGGTAAAGGAGGCAAGAGCTGATGCTTAGTGTTTGAATTATGCATATTACTATTAAGTTGCATACATTTTAAAAAAAATTAGATTGCAAAATACATTTTGTACAAAGTGTGTTTTCTAAAAATATAGCTTTCAACTAGTGAAAACAAATGAGAAATCCAAAATAACCGTTTCTGTTAAGTCATAAGAAAGTTCTATTCCAAGATATGTTTAACCTGCTCATCTTTGCTCAGAATGCTTTGCTGTGGTCCTCTACACTTACACCGTTTGTCTTCTGATTTTATCTTAGCAGCATCTCCAACCTGCTCTGCTCCCAGGTGAAATCAAGCAATTTCTCTCATTTGGACAAGCCTATTCCTCCTTTTTCACTTTAGTCATAAAACATCCTTGCCTATCTAATCGCATCATGCAACCTTTAGGGCAATTGTTTTTCCATTATCAATGTGTATTGTAGCAAGTAGCCTTCATCTAATTTGTTGATTTGTAGAATGCGTTCTAGTTTGTGACTTCACGTAGCTCACTGTAAATTATAATGAATGTGCTTCTACTTGCTTCTTCTGTTACTAGCAGTTACAGACACCGGCAGTGTCCCTAAAGCATTACAGTGTCTTTCTCAAGCATAATAGCAGTCAGAACACTCTCTGGTTTATATTCTTTTCTGATGTTTCAAGTAAAGAGTGCATTCTTTTCCTGTACAATTAGGGTAATTGCTGAAATGAAACCAAAGTGTCACGATGAAGCAGGATGCCACCAAATGGAAGTCAGTTTTGCAAATTCAGTCTTTCTACACTGCAAGCCCACAGTGATACTGTTCTGCCAATACTACAGAGGAGTTTATTACTTTTTCCATTTGTTCATATTGCTATACCATCTAAGGAGCGTTACTCACAGGTGTGTCTGATCTGTGCTATGCACTGAGTACAAGCAAAGGACAAAGAAATTAGATTGTAAATACCTTAGTGCAAATAGTAAGGCAAATGGCAACAGATGAATAAAGATGAGCAGAGCCCTTTGGCTGGGCCACAGTGAGTGAACATTAGATTAGCCGACACCTGGGATGGAATTAGATGGGAGGAAACGGAAGCAATTTTAAATGGCCCTTTCATCAATCTTAGAAATGAGAGAGAAGTAGTGAATGAACAGAATTAGGCCATTTGTGGCAGTAACAATAACCAACAATTTACTGGAGCATCTGTAACAAGTTAAAGTTGAAGTACTTGGCTGGTGAAAAAGGAAAGAGTAGTGCTGCTGTCAGCTTTGAGTTTTTAGTTAATGCTAGGCATTGCCTAAGCTGTAACTGTGTTGATATAATTGAGCGCTGTCCATGGGGACTCCTCTTTAGAAAACTGCAGTCATTTTGAAAGTTACTCAGGCAGAAAGGTTGGTCATGGCAGAGCTTTATTGTACGCCTAAGGAATCTTGCTGTACTTACGTGGGTTTTACCCAGTGTCAAGTGTTCATAAAGAGTGCATAGGAAAAGTGTTACATGAAATGAATACAGTTTCTTTTCCAGTTTACAAAGCCAAGCAATGGAGTTGTCTCTTTCTCCTTATTTCTTTGTCTTAATAGTGTATAGGAGACCCCTTTAACTCATCTAAATTTTGCCGATGTTGGCTGTTTTGTTTGTTAGTTTGTTTGTTTTTTAGCATTTGAACAAAGGCCAGAAAATATTTCCAGTGGATAGGAAACCAAAAAAAAAAAAGCTCTCCTCAAGTCCAGTTTGTGATACTTATTGCCAAACAGTTCAGCCCATTTCTCAGTCGAGACCGAATAAAATCTGTATAATAAACCAATCATCTAATTCACGACATCACAGGATTCAATTTCCCTATGCAAGATATAGTTCAGACATTCAGATGCTTTGTTGTGTGAAGTTAGACAAGGTCGTGTTCATCTTTTGCGACTTTGGCTGTCTGAAAGTTAGGCATCATGTCAAAGCTAGTCTCTAGGGTCCCTCTGTAGTCAACAGAGAGAAAAAGAGGCACTTCAGAGAGCAATTCATTTTACCTTTAAAATCATAGCTTCATCAGAGTGTCAGAAAGGGGACAGTGCTTTGCTTGTAGCCTGGAATTTCTAACAGAACTCTCCTTTTAAAGCCAGCAGGTGCTTTAATACCTGTAATCTATAAAGTCTGCCCACCAATTCCTCACTTTTGAATGAATAGTGTCAGGTAAGGAATCTTTAACAAATGGATCTTCCTCAATACTCACTGGTTAGTATGCTAGATAAATCATTTTGTAGTAATTATTTTGCAGTTTATTCAAAGTCTCTTAGGATAAACCCTGAAAACACTGGCTGTTGAGTGCAAGACTAACGGTGCTATCCAGGAATACTATATAATGCTGGCATTACCAATACAGGCTTCATCCACGCAGCATTGACAGGATGCTTCCAGTCAGACCTAGAAGCCACTCTGGGCTTGAAAAAAAACTATCCACCAGCTATGCTGGGAAACCTGTGTAAGTTACAAAGCCAGAAGTCAGGCCTGGGTTTTTACCTGTGATACCTTCTGTAGATATTTTATGAATGGGTCTAGAAAAGAAGGTATATTTCTGAAGAAAAAAAAAACGACAGTCACACAGAAGAACATGCAGACACAGAAGTGGTTTGTCAAAAGCAAAGTGGTTGTTGGTAGAACCAGAGCTACACCAAATACCTTCTAATGGAGCCCTGTAGATCATATTGCTTCTCTGCATCCACACAAAATCATTTACATGTAAAAGCTTTGATTTTTTTATGGGAGACCTCTCGGAAGGCTTTTTGAAAAATCTACCTAAATTGAGTTGCATTTGGACATTGGATCCCATGCTGCTTCCTGCAGAGTGGTAATAGAAGATTCACATTATTTTTTCAGTTACTTCCCTACCAGTGGGTGCAATTCCCTCTCTTGCGTTATCTTGCTTATTTTTATTACCCCTGTGAATGACTGTGTCACTTCTGTTCAAGCAGAAGCGGTAACTCAATCCCCTTAATAAAGACTTAAACATCGTTACTTCTAAATGAGGTTAAGATCTGTATTATGTGCAGCATTTGCCTTGAACCTTAATTCGTCTTACTTCTGCATGGATATCTGGTTACATTCAGGAATTAGTCATTTCAAATCCAGTTCTTGGAGATCATTGAGTTCTCACCTGAATTTTAACTGACAGGTCATCTTTGTCATGGTGTACCATTAAGAATCATGTCAGAGAATTAATATTCCATTACGTTAGTATAATCAATGTGTCTTCTTCATGAGGAAAATTTAAAACAAAAAGTTTTTTTTGGATATAAAATCAAAGCAAGTTTTTTTGTTTATTTGTTTATGTTCATTGTTTTCATAATTTTAAATACTTCTCTCTGAAAAAGCTGCTGTGATTTCCTGTACATAAACATACCTTTTTATCTCCTGCTTTGGTTTAAAGAAAGGTCCCTCTTGTGCAGTTCTAAATTGAGACCGAATTTCCTGTGAATGTGAGGATACTTGCGGCTGCTTTTTTCTGTTCGCCTTGTTATAGAAACAGACTTGAGCTGAATATCTCAAATCAAGACCAAGCTGTGTTTATAAGTTTTCCCAGAGCTACAGGGGTAATGGCAGTCTGATGTTCCTCAGTATGCCCTCTTTTAAAAAAGGGGAAAGGGAAATACTTGCTCCTCCATAAATTGCTTTGAATGGAATAGTAAGATATTATTATGTGTCAGAATTATTTCATATAGTAGAATGACATCTTTTTAATAGTGACTAGAGCACAGCCGCTGAGGTGCTCCTCTACCTTGTTGCACCACTGTATTGTGACCTTGCTCCTCTAGTCCTTAAACAGGTCTGTAAGATGTTTAAATGCAGCCCACCTGAGAGCAGCTGCCATTTGAAAATTAGACAGGCTAACACAAAATCCTTGAGTTGGTAAGAAATGTTGTTCTGGACTCACCTGTCTGAAATAAGTTAGGGACTACTTGCACATGTCTCTTCCCGTTCTGATCAGAAGGGAGAGCAGTCCTTAACATGTGGAGGTAATAGTCTCTCCTTCCAATGCAGCTGGAGGAGAATGTCTGCAACCAAAGGGACTTACCTGAACCGCAGCTACAAATAACTCCAGGTTCTCGTTACTGTCCAGTTGAACTTGTTAGCATTGATGAAGGTGAGCTGAAGTGTTGTTCCTAAGATTACAGCTTTGTGCTGCCTGAGATTTGTAGTGGGGAATATCTTTGCTTAGTGACTTCATATTTGAAAGTA
>VXAL01000789.1:67437-79491 GCA_013399475.1 Chauna torquata | reverse complement strand
CCCCCCCCCCCCCCCCCCAATACGTACAAAGGCTGTCCCTGGAGGGCGCGATGGATCAGTGCGTGGCACGTCAGCAAGGGTGTGGCGTGGCAGGGCGCGCAGTGAGGTTGCTGTCCCTGCCACTTCCAACGGCGGCTGTAACCTGTTCGCGCGGAGCTCCAGCCATGGCTGGTATCCACCAGGGAGAAAGCCATGTCTTCTGTGTCACCTGTGGCCACGCACAGGAGGAGATGGAGTTACCCAGATAGATGTCTTCCTAGGGAACATGCGGCTAGCCAGGTCTCAGGCGGCAGGGTGTGTCCCAGTTTTCTATCAGTGTTTGACGGAAGCAGTGAGTACACCTGTGGGAATGCACCCAGGTAGAAGAACTGCTCAGCCTACCGGCAGAGCTTCGGGAGGAGGTGGGCAGGCTGAGGAGCATCATGGAGTCAGAGGATATCAACTGGTGGAATCGTGCTCTACCATCCCTAAGGCAGACCACATTGGCCAGCCACAGTGCAAGAAATGAAGGATCTCCCTCTTGCCACCAGGCAGAAGGAGGGGACCTAAGAGATGGGGGGGTAGGGAATGGAAGGAGGTTCCTGCTAAGGGCAGCAGGCAAACCTCCTCCCTGCCTACCTCACCTTCCCAGGTGCCCTTCACAACAGATATGAGGCTCTGGAACTTGATGGACAGGCAAATGATGATGTGGGCAAAGGACCATCCAGGTTGGAGGGGATGTGTAGGACATGTCAGCCTACCCCCAGTATCACAACAACTTCCATCAGGAAAAAAAGAAGGGTTGTTGTTATAGGGGACTCCCTTCTGAGAAGAACAGAAGGCCTGATGTGCTGTCCAGACCCAATCCATAATGAGGTCTGATGCCTCCCTGGGGCCTGGGTAAGAGATGTTACTAGAAAAGTCACTCTCCTGGTATGAACCTATTATTAATATCAACTATTGTTTTTTCACATTGGCAGTTATGAAGTAGCAAAGAGAAGTCCAAGAGCAATCAAAAGGGATGTTAGGGCTTTGGGGTGATTGGTTAAAGGATCAGGTGCACAGGTAGTGTTTTCCTCTGTCCTTCCAGTACCAAGGAATAATACTGAAAGGAACAGGCAGACCCAGCTGATCAATATGTGGCTGCAATGTGGCTGCCATTGGCAGAATTTTGTGTTTCTCAACCATGTGATGGTCTACACAACACCAGGCCTGCTGGCGCCTGATGGGTTGCACCTTTTTTGGAAAGGGAAAAGGATTTTTGCTCAGGAGTTAGCAAGGCTTAATCGATAGGGCATTAAACTAGATTTGAAGGGGGAAGGGATAAAACCAGGCCTACCTGCTATGGTAGCTAAGCTACGGGATGGCACATCAAAATCTGGGGGACTGCATGCTAGTGAGATCCTTCAGTCTCCTCCATGAGGTGCTGGGTATGGTGAAGCACATTTGAAATGGTTCTTTCTACATCAATGCATGCGGCATGAGGATCAAGCAAGAGGAGCTAGAAGCCTTTGCTCCGTCTCAGAGCTACGATGTTGGCACAAGCAAAATCTGCTGTGAAGAGTCCTCTGACTGGTGTGTTGCAATGGACTGTTACAGGCTCTTCAGAAAGGATAGGCAGGGAAGGCTAGGTGGGGGGGTGGCGCTGTATATAATGGAGGGGCTGGACTGTACGGATCTTGCATTTGGTGATGACACGTTTGAGAGTCTCTGGGTAAGGATTAAGGGACAAGCAAATAAAGGGGATGTTGTGGGAATATACTATAGACCACCCAGCCAGGAAGATGACACCGATAAATTATTCTTTAAGGAGCTAAGAGATACCTCTAGATCAGCTGTCCTTGTCCTTATGGGGGACTTCAACTTGCCAGACATCAACTGAGAGTACCAACAGGTCCAGGAGATTCCTAAAACACCTTGATGATAACTTCTTAGTACAGGTACTAATGGAGCTGACTAGGAAAGGTGCCTTCCCAGATCTATTGCTTGTAAACAGGAGGGTCTCATGGTTGAAGTGGCGATTGGTTGCCGTCTTGGCCATAGTGACCATGAAGTAGTCAAGTTTAAAATCTTTGGTGATAGGAGGAAAACTGACACCAAAACTTCAACCCTGGATACGGGGAGAGCAGACTTCAGGCTGCTCAGGGAACTAGTTAGAAAGGTACCCTGGGAATCTGCTTTTGAAGGCATTGGGGTCCATCCGTGCTGGTCACTTTTTAAGAACCACCTCTTAAGAGCACAGGAACAGGCAATTCCAGAATGTTGGAAGTCAAGCAGTCAGGGCAGAAGGTCAGCCTGGCTGAGCAGAGATCTTCTAAAGCTTAGGCGGAAAAAGAAAGTGTATGGCCACTGGAAGCGAGGTCGAGCGACATAGGAGGGCTACAGAGATACTGTTCGCCTTTGTAGGGAGAAAATTTGTGCAGCCAAAGCTCAATTAGAGTTGAAGCTGGCCAATACTGTGGGGGACAATAAAAAGGGAATTTTTACGTTACATTTACATTAACAGCAAAAGGAGGACCAGAGAAAACATTGGTCCATTACTTGGTGAGGATGGTCACCTCACAAACAGCGCCATAGAAAAAGCAGAGACGTTTAATGCCTTCTTTGCCTCTGCCTTTAACACTGATGGTGGGCTCTGGGACCCCAGGTGCCCTGAGTTGGAGGACTGTGACTGCAATAATGATAAACTCCCAGCCGACCCCAAACTTGTGTGGGATTTGCTGCTCCACCTGGATGCATGTGTCTGTGGGGCCCAATGGGATTCATCCCAAAGTACTCAAGAGAGCTGGCTGATTTCATCACAAGACCTCTCTCAATTATTTTTCAATAGTCTTGGGAATCTGGAGAGGTCTCAGTTGACTGGAAGCTGGCAAATGTTGTCCCAGTCTTCAGGAAGGGCAAGAAAGAAGATCCTGGTAATTACAAGCCTGTCAGTCTCACTTCAGTGCTGGGTAAAGTTATGGAGAAAATTATTCTGGGAGTTACTGGAAAACACCTGAAGGACAAGTGGTCATTGGTCACAGCCAACACGGGTTCACGAGGGGAAGGTCCTGCTTAACAAACTTAATTTCCTTTTATGACAAGGTCACCCACCTAGTTGACCAAGGGAAGCCAGTTGATGTAATCTTTGTTGCTTTCAGCAAAGCTTTTGATACAATTTCTCACAATATCCTTCCGGACAAAATGTCTGGCATACAGCTAGATAAAAACATGGTTCACCCATGGTGAACAATTGGCTGACAGATTGGGCTCATAGGGTTATAGTAAATGCGGTTACATCAGGCTGGTGGCCAGTCACTACTGTGGTTCCCCAGGGCTCCATTTGAGGGCCAGTTCTTCTTAATGTTTTCATAAAAGACTTCAGTGCAGGACTAGAAGGTGTATTAAGTTTGCTGATGATACTAAATTGGGAGGAGCTCTTGACTCCATGGAGGGTAGAGGGGCCTTGCAGAGAGACCTTGACAAATTAGAGGGCTGGGCAATCACCAACTGCATGAAGTTCAACAACTTGAAGTTCAACAAGAGCAAGTGCTGGATTCTGCACCTGGGAAGGGGCAGTGCTGGATATACGTACAGACTGGGGGACAAGAGGCTGGGGAGCAGCCCCACAGAAAGGGATCTAAGGTTCTGGTCCACGGCAAGTTGAATATGAGTCAATAGTATGCCCTGGCAACCAAAAGGGCCAACCGTATCCTGAGGCATCAAGCACAGCATTGCTAGCCAGTCAAGGGAAGTGATTGTCCCCCTGTACTCTGCGCTTGTGCGGCCTCACCTTGAGTACTGTCTGCAGTTTTGGGCACCACAATATAAAAAGGACATGAAACTATTAGAGAGTGTCCAAAGGAGGGCTACAAAGACGGTCAAGGGTCTAGAGGGTAAGACATATGAGGAGTGACTGAGCTCACTTGGATTGTTCAGCCTAGAGAAGAGGAGACCTCATGGTGGCCTACAGCTTCTTCACGAAGAGGAGTGGAGGGGCAAGCACTGATCTCTTCTCTCTGGTGACCAGCAATAGGACTCAAGGGACTGGCATGAAGCTGCAACAGGGGAGCTTCAGGCTGGATATTAGGAAAAGGTTCTTCACTGAGAGGGTGGTTGGCACTGGAACTGCCAGGTATCATTTAGTGCTTGTCATTTGACTTTACTGTAGACCTTACAAGAGAAATAGGTTTTGGGAAGGCAGCTAGAGAGGAAAAGAATAATAGATTTAGAAGTCTTTAACAGCCTTAAAGCATGTTACTAAATGCATTATTATAGGTACTGAGACTAATTTACTTCTGTGATAGGGTCATTAGTTTCAGTGAAGAGACCTCTGTCTGCTAGGATTAAGCTTGCCCCAGTGGTAAGATCTATGTGAAACTACAGTACTACAGATATAAGGGTTGCTCACTTTACACATGCAAGACTTCGGTGTCATCCTAGTCAGCAACCAAACTGTACTCTGTCTGTAGTCTCTTATAATAACCTAAGTTACTACCATCTTTCAGATGACAGCAAAGACCTCTTCTCAAATGTTACCATTCTGTGTCTAAACACCCATTCTCTAAACTGGGTGCCAATACTGTTTTTGCATAGAGTACTGCCCAAATTTTCCTCAGAAGATGAACTACTATATCAGTAAAAACAATGTGTGTCTACAAAGTGAAGTTCTGGAGAACAGAAAAGTCTGGATGCAAAATTTTGTCAACACATAAAGGCCACTCTTGAGATCTTGTTACTAAGCATGTATCAGATCAACTAGTTGCAAGCATTTACTCATCTGCAGGGGAAGCGTGTGGGATCCCTCTTTACTTAAATTGGTTTGCATGCCAAAAGCAAGTATCTGCAGTATTTCACCAAAACAACAAATGTCATGTCCCTGGAGAGAAAAGGCTGTAAACCCTATTATGTTAACATCAAGTATTGCAACACTCAACGTATATGTTGTTAATACATAAACTATATTGTTTCAACTGCATTCTCCTCATTCTGCACTATTCCTGTGTTGCTATCAGCTTTCTTAATTTATTGTGGGATGTATTATCTTTTTATCTTTTTTAATTTTTTTTTTTGTGCCATAAACATTTGCAAAGCTAAGTAATAAGCAAATATTATTGTGATATAAGCTCACTTATATTTTAGCAGTTCTTGGAGAGTTTCTGTGTAAAAAGTTTTTAGAATTAATTTCTCTGCACTTTTCTTCATTCACCATGAATTAGTAGCAGAGTTTCTTCCTTTCGAAAGCTGTTGCCCAAACTCTTGGATTCCTTTCCCATGCTCACCAATAGAAAGTAGACTCTTCTCTGATGGATAATCTATCTGTTCTTCCTTCTTGCTAGCATGAGGTGGGAGTCACTCTCCTCTGTTGCTTCACCAATGACTTTGTACACATTTCAGTGATTCTGAACATATTTTTCTATAAATCTAAGCAAACTGCATGGAATTTCATTTAATCCTAATACTGTGGTTCATCTTCATCTTCATGGGTACATAATTCTGCTTACGTATTACATCACCCAATAAAAAAGCCAGTCAAAAAATTTATTATACGCATGCTTGTTATGGCAAAAACCAGCTAAGGGTCTTCTGCTGGTTACCAAAATGAGAGAGCACGTGCCCAAGCTGTCTTCTTCACCTCAGCTCCAAGAGGTTCTGGATTTAGCAGGTTTTTGGAGAACGCCAAACTTTGCCTCTTCCCAACAACCCCTGGCTGCACAGCGCTTGGTCGCTGGGCCACCTTCCTACTGTGTCTCTTGCCTTCTGAGGAACAGTGAGCTTAAATTGTGAGTTGACGTACAGGTGATATTTAAGCCCGAGTGCGGTACGATATCCCCCAAGCCTCTGGAGATGAAAATCGCCACTCGCGCTACCGCTGCTGCCATTTTCCACCCTGGCGACGGTCCGGTGGAACACTGCTTCCCTGGCCCTTCAGACCGCCGCGTCAATAAGGCGGTACACTTTAAGAAAAGGTGTGATCACCGCGGAGGCCGGCCAGCACGGCCTAGAAACCGAGTCGAGTCAGAGAAACCGAGGGCCTAGAAACCGAGCCGAGCCGGGGCGGCGACTTCCCTTAGCATGGGGTGACTGTTTAGGGACCCTCAATCGGATCGCCGCAGCTGGCGGGTTGTTACGCGCCGGCCTCTCCTCCCTCCCCTCCGCCTCGGTCCGCCCGTATCCCTGCATTCCCTGCTGCAGCATCCACCCCCCCCCGCTACCCTCCTCCTCTCAATCCCATCAGTAGCGGCGGCGCCCGGGCTCAGCTCCCTGCGCTGCAGCGGCGTTCGGTGGCGGCTCCCCACCCCACCTCCGCCGCGGCCGCCATGTTGGGCTGCTGTGAGCTCAGCGGTGGCTCCTGCGTGTGACCGCGGGAGGGAGGCAGGGAGAGAGGGCGCGGAAGCTGAGGAGAACGGGAGGGAGGGCGCCGTGTGGGCCCTCCCCGCCCCGGCACTCCGCGCACGCACGCACCGGGAAATATGCCGTTTGCCCGGGGGGGCGAGGCCGGGGCAGCATCTCGCCGCCGGGAGTGAAGCCGCTGCCGGGGCCTCGCGGCCCGCAGCCGGAGCAGGGACGCCGGCGCTTTTCATCCCGTCCCAGGACGCTCACCCGGAGAAGCAGGAGGAAGAGGACGGCGGCGCCACAGCCATGGAAAGGGTTTGACAGGGTTACGAGCATTTCCCACTCGCCCCGCGGCACTGCCGGCGTGTCGGGGTGCGCGCCCAGCCCGCTACCGCCCGCCCGTGGCCCCTTGGCGCAGCAGAGGAGGAGGGGGTGACGATGAAGACTTTAGTTTTTTTGAATCAGTGAAAGGCCTTAAAAGGAGACTCGGTAAGAAGAAGGAGGAGGAGGAAGGGAAAGGCTCTCCGGGACAGGACGTGGTTGCGCCCTGAGGAGGGGCGGCCAGGGACCTGCGCCCCACCCCCACGGCGAGCGCGGGGACCGCCGAGGCGCTGCCAGCCGGGGCCGGGGAGGTGGAGACGAAAGCCGAGGCGGCCGGCACCCCCCCGCAGCTTCCTCGCCGCCGGTGCGCGCCGTGTTTTCTTTTTCCTTTCCTACATATATACATATATAATATATATATAAATATACATATATTTTTTCCCCGTTCTGATCCTTTATTGGAATCGAAGTGCTGATGCAAACAGAATTGGGCTTTTACACTTTAATGATGCAGTGGGATTCCTTTCAGTGTTGTGTTGCATGATCTGAATTTTGAATGAAGGAGAAGACCTTTTTAAATGCATAAATGCTTATGTCTGCGTATGCATGATAAAATTGGTGTCAGGTAGTCTTGGTTGAATTTCAGGGTAATTATTATTCAAGTGTCAGAAGAAGCTATATATTTTTCCTTATTAAGCATGTGAGAAGATTTTTATTTTCTTAAAAATTATATACACATATATACGTACACAGAGATATACACTATGTGTGTGTGTCTGAAACTTGATAGGGTTTAGTTTCAGGCTAGGAACACTGAGGTGGGCTGTAAATTAAGCACCACCAGTTTGACACTTGTTAATAATACCATTGACTTTTTTTTTTCCGAAGAAGTAATAATAATAATAATTAAAAAAGAAACCCCAATACAAACTGGAGCAACCATGTCTGGAGAAGTGCGTCTGAAGCAATTGGAGCAGTTTATTTTGGATGGGCCAACTCAAACTAATGGGCAATGCTTCAGCGTGGAAACCTTGCTGGATATACTCATCTGCCTTTATGATGAATGTAATAATTCCCCTCTGAGAAGAGAGAAGAATATCCTTGAGTATCTAGAATGGGGTAAGTATTAATATGTTTATTTTTTGTGCATCCATCCATGTTCCTGTCTGTTTTATCTTTGTTATTATGTGTAAGAGGGGATTGTGTATAACTCAGTGTTTTACTAGGAAGTGTTATCAACTGTACTGTATTTAAACTTGGTGGTGCTAAAAAAAAATCCATTTTGGTTATTTGTCTTTGAGGTGTGCATGTAAAATAGACTTTTATTTTTGACATGGATCAGATTTTGGTACATGAAGTGTATTTGTTTGACTGTAGGCTCAGCTGTTGAGATTTGTATCCTAAAGGTAGTGGGAATATAAAAGGATGAAGGATAAATTGTCTGATATCTGCAGAAAAGATCAGTACACAATCCTCTGATTTGTGTCTGCAGTGAAAATGGAGAAAAATACATTCGTTTCTTTAACATAATATCATTGCTGAGTTAGGTAAAGTTGAAAGCAGAATGAAATTGTCCTCCCCGTCTCCAGTTCCATTTTCTCTCTTAGTTTTAGGGGAATATTACAGTATTTATGGGTTTTTATTATGAGAACAGTTGAATGACAATGGTCCAGTTCTTCTTAAGTTATTACGGAACTGGTTGGCTGTATTTTTTCTTTTTAATTTGTTTTCCTTCTCCTAAGTATAGATGCAAAACAGAAGATGCAGTCTGACATAAGAACCTTGATAACACTTACTGTATGTGACCTTCAAACTTCAAAGTCGTACTGTACTTCTGCATTTACATTCAGAGCTATTTATCATATCTCGTTTGTAATAAATACATAAGCAGGCTGCCTTTATATATATAAAAAAAGCACATTTTCAAAACATAACAGGCATTTGATTAATTAGCTGGTTGAGTTCATAATGAAGTCACTGAGGAAAGACGTTTTTATAACTGATGTAACAACTTGAGGCTGGCGTGTGTGCGCGCGCGCGCACATGTGTTATATACCTGCTCCGCACTGGAGTCATACTGACATCTAAAGGGCATCTGACTCTGTAATTAAGTTTTTTACACTGTTCATACAGTACTTGTCTTTGTCTTCTTATTATCTGGAGGAACAGGCTACAATTAATGCATTCTAGCTAAGGAAGAAATAGTAATTAAAAGTACTTCCGAAGAATCTTCACACTAAAACTGTTGTGGCAAACAGAAGGTATGAAAGACTTGGAAAATACATTGGATCACAGGGTTTTTTGTATGCAAGAGTGTAGTCTGCAGTGGATTTAGCAAGCTGATACCTTGTAAATAGTAGTAAATTATATCAATATGATTAGAATAACAGTGTGTTTGGAGCCTATCGTATTGAGTGCTGGTAAATTTAATGGTAGTTGTCTGATGAAAAAAAGGCATCGTTCCAAGGTTCTGACAGTACCTGAAGATTTCTGTAATAGATTTTACAGGCTGCTAATGGAAATAATACACAATTTTGGAAAGGCTGGAATAAGGTTTCTTGCTGGCCTGTTTTTCATGCTAGTTTTCTGCTCTCCCACTACAACTATGCCTTAGCAGGACTCAAGCTTCAGATTAGAGCACATCCTCCCATTTTCAAGGCAGCAGTGCCAGCGCTGCTCTCCAGCCTTTTAATTTGAGATTTTTGAGAGGTGAAATGTAAGAGGAGTGGTTTCTAGCGCCTGCCATTGGAAGTGTCGAGATGAATGATGTCTTTATCTTGCAAATGCTCATGCGTTGTCTCTTCTAAAAGCCAGCATTCCTAGTGAAACCAACAGTCCTTGGCATTTCTGTTGAGATTAGGGGCTTGGCAAAACTAGTTCTTATAGAAGTGCTATATGCTCTAGCTCTTGGGTGCAGTCTTGGGTGCACGTGTCTGCTGCGGGCATCCTGTTCTTCAGTACAATCATGACCTAACATAGCCCTTTTCCAAAAAGGGGAAACAATATAAGTGGTTGATTACAAAGAGGTTATATGTGGTTTTAAAGTCAGAACCATACTGAGAAGTGGTAGAAGTGGAAGGCTGGCAGCCAGAAATTGTAGGCTCTTTCCTGGCCTCCATCAGTGAATCAGTGTCTAAGTGCTTTCAGCTCTTATTTTTTTCAACTTCCCTACTTGAACAATAGAGAAAATAATACCAATTCTACCCCAGGGAGTTCTAAAAACTCTTAGTTTTGAGTGTACTCTATGAAATAGTGTGTGTTAATTTATTTTTCCCATCAGTGAAATAAAACTTCGTATATGTTCAGGTGGGTGTCGGTTGCTGTTCTGGAACTATATGGGTTTATGCCAAGCATTCAAAAATCTGCATTATTACTATGAGTAGTTCAGTCTGAAATCATTGGAACTGGTCTTCAAATGATATGAACTGGTATGTTTGTGCAGTTACAAATTACAAAATACAAATTTACTCATGAGAACTGTTCATCTTCGTAAGCTTAAACTGCTTTTTTGATTTGTTTTCTCCTAGAAAGAGTAATTTTACTTTTTTTTTAACAGCTAATAAATAGCTACTTGGTGGTCATAAACTCCTGTTGAATGCAATAACAAATCATATATTCTTACTTTTCAGTAGCGTAGTTTAGAGGTAGAACTGTTTTNTGTTTTTTTTTTTTGTTAGTGGATATGTATTTTTGATTAAGCTGTTCTAGGTCTGAGATGTTACATGCCTCGTTTCATGTGAGACTGAATGTTCATAGCACAACGTGAATTTTTTGGGGGAAAGGGTTAGAAGCTATTCTAGCATGGAAAATCTAATGTGGTCTTAGTAATAGCCATGTGACTGCTGCTATATTTAGGGGAACTAAGAAGTTTCATGTTCTAGTCCTTGGATCTTTTTAGGACTATTTTATGAATAGTTCTAGAACTAGTTCTATAACTTATTTAAAAAAAAAAAAAAAAACAAGGGAAAAAAAAAGGTAAATTACATCAAANNACATCAATCCAAAACAAAATATGTAAAACCAATTCAGATGCTCAAGTTTAACTCAGCAAGTGGAGAAAGTGATGTAAAACTCAGCTACATTGCAGCAAGATCTTTGGAGGTTTTCAGTCTTGAAATGACTTCAATGTGAAGTGTCAGGTTGATTATTTTGTGATTTAGAATCTGCATTAATTTTTAAAATCCTTTTTTGATTTAAAGTGAAAACAATTACTTTGTTTTTATACATGATTTGTTTTGTGACATGCTGATGATTTCATTTTGTTGTTTATTTTATGTAAGAATTTTAGATGCAAATATGCCCATAGAAACAACCGATATATTTGAGTTCTGAAAGTTAAATAGGGCATGTTTTGAGATGATAGGAAGGAAACAAGAAATCTAGATTTGGCTTGTTCTACATATTTGATGGTAGTTTTAATTTTTAACTCTTTTGACCATTGTATTTGTGATTTAGAAATGGGATTGGCTGATTTTAGCAAATGGAGCTTACCAGAAAAAGCTATTGAGAATTCCAGGCATTTTGTTTTTTTTTCTTTTCTACATGTGTATGAGTTGCCACTGTTACTAAAGACTGTGAGGGAGGTAAGTGCAGGCTGGTAAGCTCAACTGGAAGGAAAAATATAGTGATAGAAGCTTTAGAAATGTTTTTGTTCTATGAAAACTTCCTTTACAATGGCACCAAATTGAAATGATTTAAGGAAGAAGCTAGGACAATTTTACTTAGGATGCTTTAATAGAAAACTGGAGAAAACTCTTCAACATACATGGATATACAAAGGAGGGGAGATGGAGGGCACTGTGAATACTGTGGTGAGGTCAGTGACTCAGTTGTATCTGTTCTCTTGTAGGAAAAATGTAAACAGTCCTTTAGCGTGTTTATTTCTTTGTTTTGTTTTCTCACCCTTTGGTAGATGGATTTAGTTGTTCTCATTTCATCTGTAGTAGAGCTGAAATGTGGCGTTTAGGCAGTGCTATTATAGTCACAGACTAGACTGTCATCATTGGTCACCTCATATTCAGGTGTGCAGTCTCTCTTCTGCCCATTGAAAATGGTTCTATCACCATATAACTATTTTTTTCAAGACAAAGCAGTGGAGAGGTTGTCAGTATTTTCTTTGTGGAGCTCTCTCTCTCCTTCTCTGTCTCCCTCCGAAGAAAAAATGGTATGCCCATTTCCTGGTTAGGTTTGTTTTTATATATTATCAACAAAAGAAAATAAAATCCTTGCCTATGGACTTCTGCACCTCTTCTGTGTTATTCATCTGTTTGTAAGTCGTGAAAGAAATCACAGATGTTTTCAGATATGATTTGTTTGTATTTTGTTTTTAAAACAAACTGTTAAAAAAAAAATCCTTCATTTAGGTCCTATTCTTCACAGACAGCCACAAAAGATATAAGCTTCAACTTCACGTTCCTCTTTTTTTTTTTTTTTTTTTAA
>VXAL01000789.1:34599-57735 GCA_013399475.1 Chauna torquata | reverse complement strand
CACACACACCCCCCCCTTTTTTTTTTTTTTCTACTTGGTCCTCATGAGTGTCTGCTTCCTGCCTATTCCTACTTCACTCTGAACCACCCTGCAAGGAATTGATTTTAAAGCAACCGTGCAAAATAAAACTGTTTCTTGGCTCTGGTGGACTTGCCGCTAAGAATCGATGCACTGCATTTTTAGTTAATTTTGTTCTGGTGTTTTGTGTTTAAGGACTTTTAAACAAGTTCTGTATGGTTTAGTACAAATCACTAAAATTTGTCTCTTTGCTCTGTCAGATTCAAACGGCAAAAGTTCTTGAACTGTCCCAAGGTAGTTATTTATGATGTACCTAGACTGGAGGAATCAAGGAGCAGACATTGAGGTTCTCCAGGTTCTTTGGAAGCATGGTAAGGGTTGGGTTTGCCTTCTACGGCCTACTGCCATAGCCAGCCCTTGCACACACTTTCTGAATGTGGAGAAGGAATAGCTATGTCTCTACTTTACTGTTGCACATATAATACTTGTAAAATGACAGTGACTGAGGGGTCTCATTCTTGGTTTGGTATACTAGGACTTTAAAAACTTTCCTCCTACTCCTTCTTTTGCAGTCAGGTGTGGAAGGTCGTGAATGAAAGTGTGCTTTTAAGTGACAGGCTGTACTAAAGTGAATTTTTTTTCTTGATAGTTTTTAGGGAGTAGGATTTGGAATTTTAGTCTGGTCTTGGTTTCATTAGCTGATGGACAGAGAAAAGAGTAATTTCTAGTGACTGCTTTGATTGTTTTTAGTGAGCTTTCTTGAAAAAAGTATTAACATGGTATTAGACTTCAGCCTAACCACGTGACATGTGAAATAATGTATAAGTCATTCCCACATGTGTAAAATCAAAGGCAGTCAGAAAAGTAGGGGGGCCTTATTTATTTATTTATTGGTATGGAACAGTAACATCTGAATGAAGTGCAAACTAGTGCAAGACCAGATCCTATATTAGTATTTGTTTTGGAGAGCTTCAATAGCTCATTTGTGGTTTTGTTGCTTGTAAATAGTGCAGTTATCCCATCTTCCCATCTCCTGCTGAATGTTTTTATTCTTTGTGTTTTCTGCTGAGTGTATCTGTATCTCTGAACTGTTGAGGAAGGGTGCAGAGCAAGTTGCCCATTGATTCCTTGAGATAAGTCTTAACTTGCATAGAGGAATTTTTTGTTCTCCTGAGGGCTCTTGGTTCCTTTCTGCTTCTCTTTGCAATCTCACATTGTGGTGGTCTTAACCAGCTGAGCAGCGGAACTCCATCACAACTGCTCTCTCACTCCCCCTCCTCAGAAGATGAGGGGGAGAAAATATCATAGAAAAAGGGCTCAAGGGTTGAGATAAGGAGAATTTAATTAAAGGGAAAAGAAAAAGGGGGGGAAAAAAAAAAACAAGCAGAGGCCGCGCAGAAGCAAAGAGAGAAAAAAAAATTCTCTACTTCTGTCAATGAGTGGTGTTCGGCCACATACTGGGAACACAGGGCCTCAATACGTGTAGTAGTTGTTTGGGAGGACAGATGTCTTCATAACGAGAGCCCCCCTTTCTCCTTCCCCTTTCCCAGCTTTTATTGCTGAGTGTGACCCTTTCCCTGTTTGTATGGGATTATGTTTTAACTCTGTCCCAGCCAGACCCAGTACACATGTAACAGAATAAGCTTTCTTTTAAATATTAGTAAAAGTCTCTTCTACTCCCTTCCATTCTGTGGGGTCAGTACTGTAGTATGTGAGCTGTGGATTAAATGGAGAGTATTTTCTTTATTCATTTCTTCGAATGTTTTTTCCTTTTGCTTCTTGTGCTTTAACTTGTAGCTAAGACTGAATTGCCATGTTCAGGAGTATTCTAGGCTTTATTAGCACAGCCAAGATAATCTTTGTTCTAACATACTTTTCTGCACCACGTGCGCTAATGCTTTTTCTGTGGGTTGATTTAATTCCTCAAAAACACTACCGCAGAAGGTTGCATTGGAAAAGAAGAGAGATGTTTGTCCATTGTGACTTCATTAACTGCATACCATACATCATTTTGAGGATTATTAGCTGAGAAGAGTAGTTAGGATTCAAAACTTAAATACTTGAAGTAATCCATTTAAATTTTTTCTCTTCTTGGTGTTGTTAAGAGAGAGAAAAATACAAGAGAAGTTAATATGATAATTTTTTTCCTTTTGCTTTCAAGCCTGATAGTTCGGGAAGAAAAACCGTACCATGAAAGGAGAGTTTCATCCATTGCCATTTCAGTATTACAGCAGGGCGTTGGCGTTCTGGTCGCTTTCAGGGCACTACCTTCTGCTTAGCTTCTACAGTAGCATAGAACAAATAGATTGTGCTGCAGACCTGTCGTTCCATGTTTTCTAAGAGAAGAGTTATGACTCCTTCCTAAACCTTAGCAGTTTGGTGTGAACTAAATGTGAAGCTCAAAGTGCCTCTTCCCCCAATATACGTACCTTGGTTTTGAATGGTTTCAAGTCAGTGATAGGACATGTGGGACCAAGTCTTGTTTACCTAATTCTCAGACTTATCCCAAGGGTAGGAGTAAAATGTTTTTTCATTGAGTATGACTAGAAAGTTATACAAGGATTGTCTTTGAGATTTGCCATGGGATGCCATTTCTCCTGTATTTGAGAATTTTGTACTATATGTGAAAGAGCTTGCCCTCTGCCTGGCAAATATCTCAATTTCAAGGAGTCTGTAGTAAGACCAGGAGCCAGTCCTACCTGTCATTTAGAAATGCAAAGCCCAATTCATGAATGCATTTCTGCTTTTTTTCCTTGGTATCAGCTGATATTTTGAAGGCACTTTTGGAAATAGGATCTCCTCACACTCACTGAAATGTTGAGCATTTTTTGGCTGCCCTGTTGGTTGCTGTTTCAGTGATACAGATTTACAGCTCAGCTCCACAGTCTGACACCTGCATACCTAAGGGCAGCGAACTGATTGTAAGATAAAATCTATCTATGATAGCAGCAAAGCTAGTTTAAGAAGTTGAAGATGTATTGTGTAACTGTCCTGACCGCTCAACAAGGTAGATTTTTATTTATCTCTTTCCCAGAAATAAAACACGAGATCCTAAGGGTGTAAGAAGGGAGCAAGGAATGACGGTGTTGGCATTAAAAGAAATCTACACCATGTTCTTTGTGCATCTGTATTTTGGCTGCATGAAGGCTTGAGCCTGGCTTTGCATTAAAGGTCAGGGAATTCCTCCTAGTCTGAAAGAAAGGAAACGTGAATAGCATTTGTAGCTTTAACCAAAATAGCTCATGTTGTACTTTATTCTCAAATGGGAAGGTAAGATACATTCCAAAGTGCGATGGGACTCTTTCTGGGAATTGCTTTGCATGTTAACGATGGTCATTTCTGTATTTTTCTCTACTTGTGGGCACTTAAGCATAGAATTTGAAGCATGAGAATTCAGGAAGAAGGAACTCTAGACAGCCGGTCTCTACAGAGGCTCCGACATGGGGTAAGTTTAAAGCATGCTGCAGAGGGGAGGGATGTTCGCTGCACCTTCCAGAGGTTTTGCCTGGTGTCAGGCCTGGGAGTGTCCAGTTTAGAGGACTGGTAGAAATTGGATTTAGGAGCAACTTGAAGGCCATTTTCATGTAAGCGTATTGAGAATATTATGTGGATTTGGGGTGAAAGTTTTGGTGTTATTTAAGTGATTATTAAATGATTTGGGAATACGGTAAACATTTCTGAGAATTCTTTTTGTTGTTTTTCTTTAATATTTGCCATATGTTCCTAGCAGGCATTTATGATGGAAATACTGAAAGAAGTTGTCCAAAGATAAATGCAAACTGACAGAATTAATAATATGTCTGTGTGTGTGCTGTCTTAATCTGTGGTGTTTTCCCCTGCCTGTCTCCCTCCCCCCATCCTGCTCCATGCCTTTTTTTTTGCCTACCATGTAGGACAATAGCGATCTGGAAATTCATTAAGATTGTGTTGTGAAGTAAACTGTGAAAGGTAGCGGTTACATAGTGAATGAAGCTGTGGTTTGCAGAAAAGGAAAATGTTTTTTTTTATGGGAGATTTGAATGATGTGATGGAGAACTTGATTCTCTTGCTGACGGCTACAGAGTTTTTTATATGATGCTGGATAGGTTAGTTAACTACTTATTTTGTATGTATCCACTAATTGTGGGTTCATCACCATCTGGATCAGTTGGTGGACTTCCTATGGTTTGATACGAAGAGATACTGAGAACTCTCAGCTGTCACTGGATGAGTTGGAGCTCTACTTTAAGCTGTAAAGCAGTATGTAGTGCTAGGTACTCTAAGAAGTTTGTATGTGGAATTCTAAAATTATTGTTTAATATTGGTTAACCGGTTTTTCCCTTAATTTATTTTGTCCCAGTGTTGTCTTCAGTATTAAGGATACTGCCATAAAGAGTGCATTTAACAAATTCTGTGAGAATTCACAAATCTCACTGCAAAATAAGATGTACTGTTTTCAGGAACCACCCGAATATATCTTATCTGAGCATTGAAAAAGGTGTAGGCTGTCATCATTCTTACACCTATGCCCTCTAATTTGTCACCATTCTAAACTTTTATCTTCTTCAGGACTGACTTCTTAGCACAGTCCTATTTTGTTTCTTTGACTCATCTTTGTCCAGACATAATTTTATTCCGGTGAGTAGTCCTTTTTTTTTTTTTTTTAACAGACGGTTTAGTTATAAATGGCACATTATAAGGCATGCATGGAAATCATATATACCTACTTTATTGTTGCAGCTATTGTTGATCACAACAGCCAGTTTCTCTGAACATAGCTTATACTGTTTTTGAAAACAACATCTGTTTTGGAAGAGATGAGTAGAATTTTTTTGAATTAAAATGAAGTATGCTGGAGCTACTGATAGATGAGGAAAGGGAAAAATCTATAAAAACAAAAAGTGGTAAAAAGTTTAGTTTGGCTTACTGTCGATGTCACTAGATTTTTTAGATAGCTTAGGAGGGGGCATACTGTGTAACAGAGGAGAAAGCACAGTTCAGAGCACATATTTAAAATTCCTGTAGATTCATTGAGGGTACATAAATATATTTAAAGGTTTCCAGAGAGGGATCCTGTCTGTCTAAAGTAGAGGCTTTCTGTCACGTACTTCTTTCAGCGTTCAGGAGAGCGTGGCTCAACTTTTGAATATTGCACCTGTCAGTTTGCCTGATTTACGCTTCGGTGGTGGTGCTTTATCTTTGAACACCCAAAGGTAACTCTGTAGTTATAGTCCAAAATATTTTTTCTTATTCATTTGAGGGAGGCGAGATCCTAGGGAAGCTACAGCTGCAAGATGTTTCACTGTTTAAAGTAAAATGCCTCAACCAGTAGGGAAGGAAGCCAGTATTTCAATTCCAGCTCTAGTCACTTGTGGCTAGAGAAGATAGAATCCAGGTCCAAAGAGAAAGGACATTCTGTATCTTTTCTGCTTAACCATTCTTGGGAAAAGAGCACTGTTTTACTTCTCAAGTGGTAGGCTTAATAGTAGGAACATACTTTTACAAGCCTTAAATTAAGAAGATGTGTAACACGGATTGTGGTTCTGAAATCCAAAGTATTGCTTTTTGTACAGAACAGAAATAAAAATCAAAGAAGGCTGCTTCTCAGTTAATCACAAAAATATTTAAAGCCGTGCTGCTGCCATTGTGCTGCATACCTGGTTTAGGAAAAACCTTTGTATTGACAGAGATGTGGGCGTCTTGAGCCCCTCTTCTCTGCCTTGGTAGGTACGCTTCTAGACCTGGTACTCTTGCTGAGATTCATAGAGTGCCAAACAGAGTGGCAGGAGAGAATACTTCCAATAATGGCTAAATCCTTAATCCTTAAATCCACACAGCTACTTCCATGCTGTGTGGAGAACAGAAACTTTCTGAAACAGTACACAGGTTATACCTTAAAATGTACTTCCATGTCACTATTGCTTCATCAGTCTCTCTTATTTTAAGTTTTCCTTGCCTAAGCTTGGAAACTTGCCCACCATGCACCGCACACAACATTTGAGATCTCTTTGGGTAAAATCTTTCTTTTAAGCGTTCTTATAAAATTAGTTAATACCAGTGTTGGATACTCAATCCATAGAGTTCCTGGCAGCCTGTATTCAGTGTAGAGGTACTGCTAAACCGGGAGAGGTGCAGATGGTAATGGTGCAGTTATGTAGGAGGCAAAACAGTTGCTGAACCTTGCTAGTTTGTACAGAATGATGTAAATCACTTAGTAGGTCTAGGTAGGAAAATTTAAGATTTTACTGGTGAATAAATGAATATGATTTTTCTGATGGAGCCACAGAAGTAGTCTGAAACCTGGAAAAATGATACTTCTCTTCAGTCTGGGAGTAGATTTGCAGGGTATGGAGAAATTATCTCCAGGACCCTTTTCATGGTGTCTTTGAAAGAGTGAATTTTCATAGTATAAGCATATCAATTTACTAAAAAGAGAACAGAATTGGCAAAGCCTTGTATATGATTTTTTGCAGTGTTCTATAGTAGAATCAGTCCTCATGTTTGATTCTAATCAAATTTATGCAACAATTGCATGTGCTTCTCAGAGTCTTGAGACTTCATTACATGCAGTATGTGTTGGAGAATTTGTGTGATGTATAATATTTGGTATGAAAGCCATAAACTAGTAATATAAGCTGGATCTTTGTTATACCTCTCTCCATTGTCAGTCTCAGGGGAACAAAGGGTCCTTAGAACTAACTGAATCTCTTGGAGTTTCCAGTGAGTGATGTTCAAGAGAACACTGGGAGAGGCCAGGTCATGGCCTGCATGCTGTGTATTCATGGGGAACTAAACTGTATGCATATGGAAGAGCTAATCCATTGTATTGCATTTCAGAGCTGTCCAGACCTGTTTCATTGATTTTTTTCTTTTTTTTTTTTTTACCTACATACTACTCAACTTTTAATCGAAAGTTTGTATCGTTTATATTCTTGTGCAGTGTTGCTGCTAGCTTAGTTCTGTGAGAAGAATCTAATCCACAAATGCACCCATGCTTCCCACGTCCAGTGAAGGTATTTAGACTCTTACATTTTGGTTGCAGGTTTTGTCCTTTTCTGGTTACATTCCCATTTGAGGTGAAAATGTCAGAAGTGGCACATTTACAGAATCCAAAGGAAATATCTTCAAATGTCTTTGCAATAATTAAAAACAAAAAACATTCTTTAGAAGATGGTCTGTGTCATCTGTTGATGTATTAAGATCTAGTTTAGATCTCTTTACTATGAGGGTGGTGAGGCACTGGACCAGGTTGCCTGTAGAAGTTGTGGATGCCCCATCCCTGGCAGTGTTCAAGGCCAGGTTGGATGGGGCTTTGGGCAGCCTGATGTAGTGGAAGGTGTCCCTGCCCATGGCAGGGAGGTTGAATCTAGATGATCTTTAAGGTTTCTTCCTACCCAAACCATTCTATGATTCTAACCATTGTCAACTTCTTAGTGATTTTTCTTTGTGGGAAAACAGTAAAGCCTGTACTGAAAATAATCCTTTAAGCTGATTGTTTATTTTCTTAAAAACAAAAGTGAAAACATCATGATCATATATTGCTTATACCAAAGTGCTTCCTGAGGTGTTCATCCACATTTCGACTGCTCCTGAGGTAAGCACCAAAGAAAAAAAAGCTGTGTCTTTGTAGACAACATTTCATATCTTCACTCTTGATCTCGTGTGATTGTAATGAAATGATACAGTAATGATGTCAGTGTTGATATTTTATATACAAAATGTTGTTTTAAGGAGCATCTGTGAAATTTGATTATTTCAGGCTCTAAAGGAATTTAGAGGAAATTTTTGTGAATTAGGGGGAACTTACGTCAATTGTCCTCTAGTATAGTAAAGATTTGTTTTTAAATGCAACTTACTCTAGTTCCCATTTCTACATGCAAAAGACAGTTATTGTAATAAACTCAAAAAAAAATTTGTTATTGCCTAATTCATAATATTAACAGAAAGTCACTCTGTGTGCTCAGATGTGGCTGTGGTATCATGTAAAGACTTAAATAGCATTTTAAAGTTGTTTTTGAGATAAATTTGTTTTCTAGCAACTCTAACAAAAGAGTAATGAAACAGTTGTATGTACTCTTTTTTAAATGTTTTTATTTGGAGATCTTTAGGGTACGTACAGATAGATGGATAGTTGTGTGAGAGCAAAGCACGGTCCAGTATAAAATTAAGAGTGTTAAAATGTGAAAAATAAGTGTGAATTTATTTAGTAACTTATGCTGATCTGCTGCCCATTAAGGTAAAATAGGAATTACAGACTTAAAATATATACATATATGTGCATAACAGTTACATATCTAAATAAAACAATATATATTTTTATATACAAAGTCTGAAACCTTTAAAAACAGAGTTGTGAGAATGTCTAGGTATTTTTGCATTTTTTTGTGTGTGACAGACCAACTGTTTGTTTTTTCTTTCTAGTATTTCTAAAGTCTTACAAATAAAAACTGTGTAAAGAATTTTTGTGAATTAAAATCTGGATCATTTATGAATATATTTTAGTTTTGGAAATTAAATTGTGGGTAGAAAGCTTGAAGGAGGGTGTTGCAATGGTTAAAAATATATACTACCATTCTGTAGTGATGAGACAAGTCCAAATGTTCGATTTTTCTCTGAATGGTTTCCTTTTTAGGAAGACATGGTCATGCTTAATATTGTTTCTGAAGTTATTCTTGCATTGTCAATGGGATGCTGTAGTTATAGCTTTCCATAAATTGATTGCACTTAAGTTAAATTTGATTGTTGGGGTCTGGATAGGAAGTAATTAAATATTTAAGATTTGGTTTACTTGGGTTCATTTTAAATACCTTAATGGATGTCTTTGGTTTTGGAAATTTGGACCACAGCATTGGTAGATAATATTGAATTACTGCTACCAATGTTATTTGACTGCTACCAAAGAGCGAAAGCAATGTTTTAGTGGTAGAGTTATATTTGAAGAGCCTAATGTAAAGGAAACAGAAATGCTTTCCTGCTGCTAGCACTAATGTATAGCTAATAAAGATGTCAGATGGTTGAGCTTTCTTTTAGACTTAAATAATGCTTGTGTATTGTGGTAGATGCATATTTTATGTTATGGTATGGGAAGGGCTTTTTTGCAGCTTTCCTATGTTTGTTGTATAGATTAGAAAGGGCCCACTGTGGTCTCCTCTCACAGGCTGCAGGGCAATCTCTGCTCTGGTGCCTGCAGCACCTCCTCTCCTCCTACTGCTCTGAGCTCATTGTTCGCAGGGCTGATTCTCCTACTTTTTTCCTCACTCCTCTCATTCTTTGTGGCTTTTTGCCCTTAAGTAAGTTTTCCCCCAGGCACCACCAGTGTGGCTGAGGGGCTCAGCTGTGCCCTGTGGTGGGGCCGTTGGAGCCAGTCAGAACCAGCTGGAAGTGGCCATGCAGGGCACAGGGCAGCCCTGGCCTCTCCTTAGAGAGACCCCTGCAGCTGCCCTACTGCCAGCATCTCACCACCTGCACCCAGTGTGTCTTAACAGATGAAAATGGTGAGAAGTAGTCAAGAATCAGTGTAAAAGTTGGTTTTCTTACATTGGATTAATGATCTCTTCATAGGTTTGCAATTGGGCAAGTAGAAGAGTATAGGTCAAGAAGAGTAGCACTGAAATTAGTTTGTTAAATTGACTACACAGTAGTGTTTTCTATCCCATGCTGTAGCAGAAGAGCAGAATTGTAATAGGATGTAGAATTCTAATAAAGTGGGCAAAAATAAATGATCTGGATGCAGGAGTTGAATGCATGTTTAGCAAGTTCGCTGAAAATACTAAACAGCGAGGTGCTGTTAACTCTCTGGAGGGATGAGAGGCCTTGCAGAGGGATCTAGATTGAATCACAGAATATGCCGAGTTGGAAGGGTCCCACAAGGATCATCAAGTCCAACTCCTGGCTCCACACAGAACTACCTAAAAATTAAGCCATGTGTCTGTGAGCATTGTCCAAATGTTTCTTGAACTCTGGCAGGCTTGGTGCTGTGACCCTGGCGAGCCTGTTCCAGTCCCCGACCACCCTCTTGGCGAAGAACCTTTTGCTAACATCCAGCTGGAACCTCCACTGTCGCAGCTTCATGCCCTTCCCTCGGGTCCTATCGCTGTCACCAGAGAGAAGAGGTCAGCGCCTGCCCCACCACTGCTCCCCCTCATGGGGAAGCTGTCGGCCACCATTGGGTCGTCCCTCAGTCTCCTCTTCTCTAGGCTGAACAATCCAAGTGACTTCAGCTGCTCCTCATATGCCTTGCCCTCTAGACCCTTCACCAACTTTGTAGCTTGCCTTTGGATACTCTCTAATAGTTTTATGTCTGTCTTATATTGTGGTGCTCAACATTGCATGGAGTACTTGAGGTGAGGCCATACCAGCGCAGAGTGGGACAATCACTTCCCTCATCCAGTTAGCTGTGCCATGTCTGATGCACCCCAGGATACGGTAGGCCCTTTTGGCTTCCAGGACACACTGTTGACTCATACAGAACTTGCTGTCGACCAGAACCCCCAGATACCTTTTCACGGGTCTGCTCTCTAGAATCTTGTCCCCCAGTCTGTACATATAGCCAGCATTGCCCCATCCCAGATACAGAATCCTTCATATGATTAAACTTCGTACGATAGCTGATTGTCCAGCACTTTAGTCCGGCAAGATCTCGCTGCAAGGCCTCTCTGCTCTCAAGAGGCTCCTAATTTGGTGTCATCTCTGCAAACTTACTTAGTATGCATTCCAGTCCTGCATCCAGATCACTTATAAAAAATATTTGAGAGTGTGCATTGGACAATCATCGGTGGCATGAAATTCAACAAAGGTAAATGCCAGGTGCTACACCTGGGGTGGAATAATGCTGGACACAGGTACAGACTGGAAGATGAGTGGCTAGAGAGCAGCTCTGCAGAAAGGGATCTGGGGATGCTGGTTGGCAGCAGGCTCAACATGAGCTAGTAGTGTGCCCTGGCAGCCAGAAGGGCAAACTGTATTTTGAGGTGCATTAAGCATGGCATAGCCAGGCAGTCAAAAGAGGTGATTCTCCCTCTGTATTTAGTGTTGGTGCGGCCTCACCTTGAATACTGTGTGCAGTTCTGGGCTCCAGAATATAAAAAGGGTGTTAGGGTACTTGAAAGGGTGCAGGGGAGGGCAGCAAAGCTGGTAACAGGGCTGGAAGGAATGTCCTGTGAGGAGAGGCTGAGGACACTTGGGTTGTCTACTCTGGAGAAAAGAAGGCTAAGAGTTGGCCTCATTGCTCTCTACAATTTCCTGGGAAGGGAGAGATGGAGAGGGAGGTGCCACTTTCTTCTCACTGGTAACTAATGACAGGATGTGTGGGAATGGTACAAAGCTGCGCCAGGGGAGGTTCAGACTGGACATTAGGAACACTTTCTTTACTGTGAAGGTGGAACAGGAAAAGGCTTTCTAGTGAGGTGGTTGATACCCCATGCCTGTCAGTGTTCAAAAGGCACTTGGATGATGTCCTCAATAATATGCTTTAACTTTTTGGTTAGCCCTGAAGTGGTCAGGCAGTTGGACTTGGAAAGTTGATCTTTGAAGGTTCCTTCCAGTTGAACTATTCTATTCTAAAAATATTTAATTAATTCAAACAAATGAAAAATGGGTTTCCTTCTTTTTCTTTATGATGTTTTCCAGTTCTAGTTGAAAATTACTTGTCTTTTACTTCAGGCCTTAAGGTTTTCAATAATTATAAATAAAGATTAAAGTTTATCAGCATTGCTTTCAACCTTGTCGAGTGCAAGAGTTTCAAAGTTAACTTCTAGGACCATAGTCGCTTCACACTGGACTGAAGTCAGTACAGATCATAGTTTTTGTGTTGGATCCAGGCCATTGTGTAATTCTGTTAATTCTGACATCCTCTTGTTAGAGGATATAAACAACAGTTCATTGTGTGCAATTTAACCATCAGTGGTAATCGCCAACCATTGCTGGTTTCTGCCTGGGTGTTCAAACAGAGCAATCAGGAGGTACTGCTGCTGTCCTTTCCATTTCTGCGGCTGCAGAGTGACCCCAGAAATGAAACTTCCTAGCCACTGACTTCTGAATCTGCTTGAAATACACACTTATGCTCTTGGATGCGCCTGTCTGATTCCTGTTGACGGCAGAGTTGGTGTTTGCAGGACTTGTTTGCTGTTGTTGGTTGTGTATCAAGCAATATATCTGGTAGTTTTCAGAGATGTCTTTTGTCTAGCCCAGTCTACTGTTTACTGTGAATTTTAGCAGTCATTAAATTCAGAATTATTTTCACTCTCTGGTATGTCCCTTTTGCATTATGTGGTATTATGCTTGTAAACAGCAACAGCTCATGAAATGCTAAGTAACTATATTAACTTTAAGACCATTTCCATATTCATCAGACTTTTTCTGTAACTCTGTTACTAATAAGAGACTATTTACATCTGGATATTAATGGTTCAGAAGTAACTTGTGTAATTTAGAACAGTATGTGTGGATTTTTCATTGGCTTTCTGTTTTTCAGACCTGTAAGAGAGCTTTTCATTTGACCAGTTTGAGACCAGAGAATATTTCTGATAGGTGCTAAGTAACTAGTAGACCATTTCCTGTTTTTTTCTGTGAACTGCACGTTGCATTTAAATCCCTGTAGGGACAGATTTTAGTGTGTAAACTCTGTTACCAATTTGCCCACAAATTCAGCAAAATTAGCTTGTAGTGGCCATGGTAGAAGTCAGTCCGTTTTGAGTGGGGGTGAAGTACAAAAAAAACAAAACTCTTTCTCCTCAGTAATTGAATTTTAAAGTTTACCTATTTTAAATAAGGAAATACTGAAAATATATGTGAAATGCTTGTAGTCTTGTATGCTAGTTAATGATCAGTCATCATTTTACCGTGGACTTGAAATTTATATACTCAGAAAGCTGGAATTACCTTTCCAGCATTGGTGATAGTAGATAAATCCAGTATTCTGAAATCATGAATTATAAAAAAGAGCTTACTGTATTTACTGGAATCATTGTTTTGAAATACAAATTAACACTTGGCTCTGACAACTGCTGTGTTCATGAAAAGCCTGCTGAAGAATAGCCTGCAGAACAATTTCTTCTAGTGCAGTCATTGCTAAGTAATCCCCGTCAACACCAGGCATTGAAAAAGTGCTAGCTGTGTTGTGGTCTGAAACAGCTGTCAAATGTAGTTTCTTGTACGTCAGCATCTTTAGATTTTTTGGTAATCTGTTAATATAGAAAATGAGGAGATTGGTTAGATTGTGGTCAGCGAGAAGAGGAAGAAAAGGTCCCAAGTTACAAGTTAAAACTATTTGTTCTTTTCCAGAAAGGTAAAAATGAGACTTAATCGGTGGCTGCTGTTATTCCCATTGTGAAGTGCTTTCCTGAGTGGACTTACCACATGCTTTCCTGAATCTGGTTCAAAGTTCATACTGCTATTTGACTTTGGGCTAAGATAAGCTGTGCAACTGTAACTATAACTAAGTTAATAGATATTAGCCAGAAAGTATATTAAAAAATAGAATCATAGAATGGCTTGAGTTGGAAAGGTCCTTGAAGATCATCTAGTTTCAACCCCCTGCCATCGGCAGGGGTGCCACCCACTAGATCAGGTTGCTCAGGGCCCCATCCAACCTGGCCTTGAACACCTCCAGAAATGGGGCATCCACAGCTTCCACAGGCAACCTGGTCCAGTGCCTCACCACCCTCTGAGTAAAGAACTTCCTCCTAACATCCAATCTAAATCTCCTATCTCTTTGTTTAAAACTCTTTCCCCTTGTCCTATCGCTATCTGCCCATGTAAACAGTCCCTCTCCATCTTTTTTGTAAGCCCCCTTCAAGTACTGAAAGGCTACGATGAGGTCTCCCCGGAGCCTTGTCTTCTCCTGGCTGGATATATAAATAGATTCTAGATGCTTTCTCTTTTTGATGAACCAAAAAGGCAATGCAAACAACAATAAATGTGAAGCTTGGGATAAATAAGAAAACAACTATAGCAGAGAATTCAGCAAGAGGAAATTTGGGGGGGAGGGGGGCAGAAAGGGAAGTCATTGCAAGGCACTTTTGTGTCTTTATCTACATACAGCTTTCACCTTGGATAGGACTGTGTGTATTCCACTTGGCAGAATTCAATTTACAAAACTGATTTTTCATGGTAGTTAGAAGATATCCCACAGAATCCTGAGCTGATCAAAGAACTTGACAGTTTGGAGAAACATGTGGATTCTTCTCAGGGTGCTTAAGTTTGGCAGGGTAGTTATAAAACATTCCAGTAAAGGATGCAACATCTTGCATTATGTAATACAAATTATGTAAAAGAATCTATACAAGTAGATAGTTTATATTAAATTCTTTCTTCCTCTTGGTCACTATCGTGATTTTGTTCATCCCTGACAAAGCCCTTTCCTTTTCCTTGAATTGTAGAAATTAGAAGTGGAAAAACGCTATTAGGATTAAACTGTCCAGTACATTTGCTTGCCAATGAGGGATTTTGAACGGTTTCCTTCTACCTTTTGCTTCTTTATTCTGAAATTCCTAATGGTACCCATCAACATTTTTGCCAGAGGAGAGCTGGATAAGGACTTCTTTTGAGGCCTGTTAATGAAGTTCAGTGGATCAGAGCACTATAACATGATACCAGATCAACACCATCATGTCTTGCTTTATAAGTTTTGTGTTCTTTCAAAAGAATGGTTGTTAAGGATGATGCTACAAGCTATGTTTAAGTATTGTCATTAAGTAGTTAACATAATATAAATGAATCACTGTCCAAAAATCATAGTTACATGCTATCCATTTTCCTATAGTCAATGTGTATCATTTGAAAACCACAGGCATTTCTGCTAATAGGTTTTGTCTGTTTAACAAGTACTGCAAAAAGTAAATGAAAAGTAAACGAAGCTAAGGATAGTAGCCATACTAAGAAAAAAAAGCAATGCATAAATGTCACATACATCATGCTGAAATTTTTAAATACAGTTTGGTGAAGCATTGTTTGTAGAAAATCCATCTGGTACAAGTTTTAGCCATCTATTCCAGGTAATGAACTGTGAAATTGAATGGAACTGCATAGGTTGATTATACTGCATGGTTTGCAGATATGTAACTCTATGTTTATTGTAACCAAAATAAGTTGACATTTGAATGGCTCGTTTGCTGTTTATTTTAAGGTACTTGTTTTTGAAAGACAATAAATATCATGTGTCTAATATTAGTAATCATTGTTTAAACAATTAAGGTGCTGTTGTTTATTTGAGTGAGTAGTAGTACGTGTGTTATGGAGAATGCGGAATGACATTTCTTCTAGATGCTTGCTTATTTATTGATTTTTGTTAAAATCAGGTTGAAGTAATGCAACAATCATCATATCACAGTGTGTAAAGGCCACTCTTATGCCTTGTTTAAGATATTTGTAGCTACTTACGATGTCTTCAAATTTTGGTCTTCTTAGATACCTATTTGTATCTGTATGCAGGTTATGTACTAATGTATTGTGACATGCTTACTGGAAAACATTTCTGTACCCTTTGTTTCCAACTCTTCTCCTTTGTACTCATGTATTTGTGTTATGTTATACAGTAATTGAGAACAGGTCAAAGATACTGCAATGTACCTGTCTTGATTTTTCTTTAGTTTGAAATCCTTGATTTCATGATTACTTTGTGAACCTACAAAGTGTGTATTTTTATGGCTAATTTATACATTCTGCTAATGTGATGCTTGCTAGGGTTATTTTTCTATTTGTATAGATCAAATCAGATCTTTAGGTTATAAGTATACAGATAAAGCTATTTCTATTTATTTTATGTATATTCATTAAATCACCTAAACTGAAAGAAGTCTTATGTTATACCTTATGGCCTGCAATATAGTAGAAACAAATCACAACTGCTTTGTCAGTGTTGTTCTTCTAATCACTTTGGTTTTCTGCTTTCACTAAATCTAAGCATTCTTTTTAGAAATTTGTGGGTTATTTATGATCTCTGATATCATTGAGACTTACTGTACTTTCTTCATGCAATACTGGTTGACAGATGGGCAAGTTCCTCCTGGTTTCCTCCTGCGTTGTCATAGGAAGCCACATTTAATTGATTATGTGACTGAAGAGTAATGATATAACCACAGGAAATCCTGTGGCTGAAACCAGTTTAGTTCTCTACTTACTTTTGATAATGGTTTTGTATTTACAGAATATTGTGTTTGATTTAGGACTGCGTCGTATTTTGACTCTTAAAAGGTGGTGCATATTGCAACATACAAGCAGAATGGTTAACAGTTTTTTAGATGAGGAATCTTTTACCAAGTATTTAAAACTAATAGAAATACTGCTGATGAGAATTTGTGGGTGAAAACTGGGCAATGGTGGTCACTTCAAACAAAATGAAAGTTTATACTACCAAATGCAAACACACCCAAATCAGGGGAGAAACAAACAAACAAACAAAAAAATGGATGTAGCATGTGCTTGCTACGTTTGGAGGTTTGAAAAGTAAGAGGTGTGTGGAGGCATGTAGGACATCCTATTCGTGGCTCATGGAGCTGGAGCAGGCAGCTGATTCGGCTACATAAGCTCTAACATTTGTAGAAAAGAAAGGATATAGCAAGAGAGTGATGCCATCTTTTCTGAGAACGCTGCAAATCTACATTTTTTTAAAATTAGTCATAAATCTGCACCCTCTTCTTGATCAAGAATAGTTTATACCTTGTCTTGACGCCCATATTTTGAGGATATAACAATGTGCAAGTTTCTGTTTATTGCAGTTTTTGGTTGCAACCAGCTTTTCTATGACTTTGAGGCACACTAATAGTGTTGTTGGAAATCAGTCTCTTTTTTTAATATATATAAATTTTCTGAAGAAATGGGAAGATGAACTTTAAATACAGCTGCAGATGTTTTTTCTCCTATTTTTAAGTATTTTGAAAGAATTCGTTATGCTAAGTAAAACTAGTGAAAAATACAAAATTCATCAGAATATGCCTGTTTTCTTACTTGCACATGCTGTTACTCTTATGCATTTTTATTTGTAAATTAAGGAAATAAATGTCCCTAAGATAAAAGGGCAAGGGGGGGGATAAAATGTTTCAAGAACAAAGGAAGATGGCTTGGAAACCAGGTGGGATGGGGAAGAAGAGTCAGGAAATGCTGAGATGCCCAGCCCCAAGTTGTTGGTGTCCTGGAAATGTGTAGTCCTTAATGCCTGGACTCTGGGCAACAGCCATCTGATATTGCTTGTGGCTTTTTACTTACTGGATGCTTACAGCCTTGGAGCTGTAGGAAGTTAGAGTTGCTGAACTGGTAACCATGCTTTTGTGTTGCTGTCATATGTCATGAAGTAGTGCAGGAGTGGGTGTCAATCCCTAGCAGTTGGGTGAGATGTGGAGAGCTGTGGCAGTGTACATCTCCCTGGATGGTTAGAATATGCCTCTGAAGCCTGCTGTGGATGGTGTTCCCTCTGGGAAGTTAATGTGGAGAAGTTGAAGGAGAGAGGAAGGGAGGCAGTAACAGTAGAGGTAAATTGGGATAGCAATAGTAAGCACAGTAGTTTGGAAAATGCTGATTTAATCTAAATTTCAGTTTGTCTTTTCTTTAAATTCTGTTCCCATGATTCTCTCTTATTCTCTTAGAGACCAGTGTGTAGAGTTTTCAGTAGATCCAACGAAATATGATGGATAGAAGTGTTGACCTTAGAAACATTCATGATGGAAGTGCTGTATCAGCATGAATGTGGAAGTATCTGTTTATTCAGACTTTGACACTAACAATATTAGTGTGCACTTCCTTTGTTGAGCTAAGTATATGTATCTTAAATACGTTGCTCTTCAGTTGTTGAAATTAGATTTAAAGCTGAGAAGTTATGGAGATTTATTAAAAAGGATGATAATATCTAAAAACTGTCTGGAATAACTTGTAGAAAATGGTTTGAAAGCAGTAGCAGTAGCATTTAAAAATTAGTAGTCATAAGATGATTGAAAATGACTTTGCAGAATCTGGACTGAATTCACTTAATTTCCTTCCCTATTTGAAGCATCAAGGACTCTCTGTAATCTAATAGTTATTTGTTGTCATCAGTAACAAATTTGGGGAAGATGCATGCTGTTTGCTAACAGATTCAGGATGACTGATTATCTAATTCAGAAGTCTGGGCCAGAAGTGGGGTTGGGGGTGGTTCTGCCAGACTGCGTGGGTCATTGGAGAGTGTCCATGAAATCTACCTAGAGAAGAAGTCTAGATATGTTTTTTAGAAAATTCCTTCTTTGAACTTGCTTTACAACAAAGATCAGGGATGTTTCTGTAACATCTCACTTGAGCTATGTTTTCATGCTATGTTCTGCCCAAAATCTGAAGATTCTGGGGAGAAAAAGTGCAGAAATTGATGTTTGATTATATGCAGTTGTAAGTGACAGAAAAGCCAAAGGAATTCCTGTCATCTAGCGTAGTTTAAAGCTTTGGAGAGGTAGCACCTCTTCAAATGCTTGTATTTCAGAGAAATTTTTCTTTCCTAATTTATTCACAAAAATATACTGTGTGGTTATATAAAGACATCACCACCAACAAAAAAACCAAAACCAAACAACTTAATACAGTGACCTTTAAATGAGATCCCTGAGCATGAGCTGTGTGAGACTTGGAAACCAATCTAGTTTATGCCAGCTGGAGATCTGGCTCAATGTTTAAATTGAAGCAATTTACTGGTTTTGTTTGTTTGTTTCCTTCTCTAAGGAGTTATTAATGCAGAGCACATAGAAGCGTTATTACCATACAAGAATTAGCAGGAAACAAATAGTAAACCCCCAAACAGTACCCCTATCTCCTCCCAGTCTGTTCCTTTCCCATCTTTTTCAAGATTATATAGGTAGCTAGGGAGGAAAAAGTTATGTAAGAACACTTCCTTCCAATCTGTACCATCCTCTTGAATGGCCTTTCTTGGCAGCTAGAATTGTTCTCTCTACTACCTTTCCCTTGCTTTTTAACTGCTGTGACCCACCCCAAAATTTTTAGAGCTTAAAAAACCCATAGCTGGATGAGAAAATGTGAAGTTTTGCACTTTTCCTCACATTTATATCCAAAATAAAGATATTAGTAAAGTTGGATTATGTCAAAACATATGTAGTCAAAAAGAGGAAGTACCTTTTTCCTTATAGCAATTGAAGGCTGAGTGAAAATGGATGAAAGAAGTAAAACTGCTGCAAACTGGTGTAGGAGGGAGAAATCTTTCCTTGAAAAGACTGAGTTCCTATTTGTAGTAATGTTGTGGAAGATGTTCATTAACTATAGATGTGGGAGTGAAGACAAGGCAGAGCAAACAGTGAAGAGCTCTTGACTATACAAGGGATGAGACTTGTGATAAATTCCTAGAACAGATTTACTGATCTCTTCCAGTGTACTAAACTAGTGAATGTTTTGAAGATTATATCCAAACAATCTGAAAATAAATGTTTATACTGTCTACACTCAAGTAACATGGCTGAGCTGAGAGAAAAAAAAAAACATGAGATACATAAAATCAAGAGAAACTTCATACAGCTCTTTCTAGGATAAAGTGTTTTGAGAGTATTTAGTGCAGCAAAATATTTCTGATCAAGGAACTGACTTTATGTTAATAAAGCTGTTAGTGTTCACTTTTTCATATTTTCAGTTCATAGTGTGATCTTTATACTGCGTTAAATGGACTGAAGATCTGCAATCCCTCTCTACCTTTAGAGCAAGCATTAAATCTTTCTTGTTAAGCTAAATTTTATCCTAAATGTGAATGCAGCGAGTATTGCATTTGTGCAGAAGTGAAAGATGAAAGAAAAGGTATGGTTTTTTTCTTTTTTTGGTTTTGTTTTGTTTTGTTTCCCCCCAGAAATTTGAGAAATTGCCTTTGGCTTTGGTTATTCATGTGTGCAGTATAGAACCTTAAGTCTCCTGATCAAGTTAAAGTAGTGAAAAAAATGGTAGTTTAAAGGTACTTCTGTATGGTGCGTACCTATGGAAAATGTGAAACTATAGCCACGTGAGCACTTTTCCTCATAACATTTGCACAATAGCAATTTATAGAATTGATTTATAGCTATGATGTTCTAGTTGCTTAGTTTTTTTGTCTTCTACCTTTCTGCATATCTATATAAGTATTGGATCAAACATTTTAACTGCTAAGTCAATTTCTTCTTGATATACATCATTGATATCGTAGTACATACATATTTTAATGCCTGGGAATTGGTGCAAATAGTGAGTTATGGGATTCAGCATTGGTGATTCTCTGAGAGAGCGTGGAACAAGTCTTTGGCAGAGGTAGCTACTCTTCACTACTTCTGTTAAAAGTAATACTGGCAGATCAATGTAAAGCTGAATCTTCTAAGCTTGATTGCCTGTGCTGTGCAGCTTTTATTTGTTCACACGCACACACACACAGAATCACACAGAATCACAAGGTTGGAAAGGACCTTCAAGATCATCTAGTCCAACTGTCATCCTATCACCAATACTACCCACTAAGCTACTAAACCATATCTTGTAGCACCTTGTCCAGGCGCCTCTTAAAAACCACAAGGGTCGGTGACTCCACCACCTCCCTGGTCAGGCCGTTCCAGTGCCTGACCACTCTCTGAGAGAAAAAGTTTTTCCTGATATCTAGTCTAAATTTCCCTGTGCGCAACTTGCGGCCATTACCTCGAGTCCTATCATTAGTTAGCTGTAAGAACAGGCCGACCCCCTCCTCATCACAACCTCCCTTCAGGAAGTTGTAGAGTGCAATGAGGTCTCCCCTGAGCCTCCTCTTCTCCAGACTAAACAATCTCAGCTCCCTCAGCCGCTCCTCATAAGGCTTGTGTTCCATACCCCTCACCAGTTTCGTTGCCCTTCTCTGGACACATTCCAGGGCGTCGATGTCTTTCTTGTAGTGAGGGGCCCAAAACTGAACAGAGTACTCGAGGTGCGGCCTCACCAAAGCTGAGTACAGGGGGATGATCACCTCCCTGCTCCTGCTGGTCACACTGTTTCTAACACAGGCCAGGATGCCATTGGCCTTCTTGGCCACCTGAGCACACTGCCGGCTCATGTTCAGCCTTGCATCGATCAACACTGCCAGGTCCCTTTCCTCATCACTGTCTTCTAGCTACTCAGCCCCAAGCCTATAGCGTTGCATGGGGTTATTGTGGCCAAAGTGCAGGACCCGGCACATATATTCATTAGCATAAAAGCTAATGAAGCTAGTCAATATTCAAACATAATATTATATAGGAAAATGAATACTATATACAGAGAAAACATAGGGCGTTTTGGTTAATACAGATGATTTTAACTGTAAGTGAACATTGATGTCAGTGTGCATCTGGAATGGGCGTATTTCTGAACATAACTATTTCAAATGTTCTTGGTTTGTTTTAATTTGTAGTACAAAATGTTGTATTACAGCATAATTATAGGATTCATCTATTATCAGTTACTATAAATACATTGTAGACAGTTTAAACAAGATTGTGGCTAGAGGCTTTTTATTGGCTAATATTATTTGGAATTTATGACCTGTTTTTTTTCTTTGTAATTCTGAGCGCTTCAAAAAGGTAGTTGGTGAATGTCTGTTGTGAACTTCTATAGCAAAATCAGTTTTGACCCATGAAGACTTTGCACTAAATATTTACTGTACTTCTCTCAGAAGTGGCATTGTTTTTCTGCTATGCTATGTTTTTATCAACATGCATATAACAAACCATTATGAGGTTAAAGTATTGAAGGAGTATGGGGGAAACCTGTAATATTTAACAAAGGCAGTCTTTTAACAATCTTTTAACAGGGGCTTTAATTACATAGGTAGTAAATAATGACAGTAAATCAAATCTGTCCGATTAGAGTTTTTGAAGAAGTTTGTTATAGTGGTAATATAAGCGGTATTTGGAATCCCGTAGCACTAGCTTTTTACTTTATTGACTTGAAACGTATTCCATTGAAAATACGGACAGAACTTTCAAGTCTGATATCCTTGTGTTTCTTCCAGTTACTCATGAACTTTTGTAGGCCCCAAAGAGCTCACAATCTAGAGATAAAAGACTGGAAGACTTATCTGACCTACTGATGGAAGAGAGGAAAGAGAGGTGGTGTGTGTCTGTTTTTCAGGAATTTTTGTTCATGACTAATACAGAACTAAACTGAAAAATGTTTGTAGGAACAATCTCTGACTCTGTTTGAGAGCACTCAGAGCAGTATGTAGACAGGAGTGAAGTGGTAAAAGGCTGAATTTTTCCTCTTTGTTTTGACTCAAGTAACTAGAGTTACTCTGTAGTTGGAAATGTTTTTTTTTCGGATTCTGCTATTGCTTAGGTTTTGGATAATATTCTCTTGTATGGTCACAGGCAAAGAGATGCATTCTGACAGTTTTACTTTGGAGCTCTGGACCTTGTAGATATTCCTCTATGCTGTGACAAATGTCTAACAAACATAAAATTGGCAACATTTTTGAAGTTCAAAGAAATATTCCCCACTGACATCCCCAGATTTAACACAACTGCTTTGTGTGTATATGTCCTTTAGTAGCTGCTCATCTTGCATGTGCACTCACAAGCTTGGCATGGTCAAGTTGGGATATCTATAATCAATATCTTGATTATAGAATCTGACTTTCAGGCCTTTGAGTAGCAGAAATCCTCTCATCCTGACTGATGGTCAGGACAACTACATCTTTATGATTTGTTTGCTGTTAACGTTTCCTGTGTTAATTTATTTGCTAGTACTTAATTAAAACTGTAACTATTTAAGCACTTTCTTATGTAGGCACCACTTTCTTATGCAGCTTAAATATGCTAACATATTTAACAAGACTAATGCTCTGCTGTGGCTGAATGTGCCTGATTAGTCTATATGTTTTGTTCACATGAGTAAGCATCCCAGAGGAAAGTTTTGCCAGGAAATATTTCACCTTCCAGCTGGAATCGAATGGGCTTGAACAACAAGCTGAGACAGGTGGGTCTTGTTTTGGTCTTGATTTGTAGGGACCCAAGGGATTGGGAGAGTGGGAAAGGGATCCTGTGCCAGTTGAGTGAGTTCAAATGAGAAAAAAGCTTTGCTCCCTCAACTGTTCTGCATTTCAACTATTAATACAGCAATAAAGCCTACTCAGAGTTCTGGTGTTTTTTTTTTTTTTTTTTTTTTTTTTAAATTTTGGGTGTTTAGCTTTTGTGTTTTTTTTTAAATGTAATTTCTTCT
>VXAL01000789.1:0-34523 GCA_013399475.1 Chauna torquata | reverse complement strand
CTTGCGTGCTTAGCTATTGTGTCTTTTTTGAAATGTAATGTCTCATCATGTGAGGCAGAATTTTTCCAGGTCAACCACCCAACTTCAATTGTGAGATCTTGTAGAGTGCAGGAAGGAAGCTGATACGTCCTCCTACAGCATCTTATTCGTTGGTCAGCGTAAGGAGTTCTTTCATATGGTCACTTACATTATAATTAAAAACAACAACAACAACAAAAAAAACAGAAGTAGTTGAAAGCATTTGGACTTTAATCTGGAGTAAATTTTGAGTGGTTTAAAATCCTTGATGTATCTATATTTTAATGTGGTTTTGATACATAACAGGAGCTTTTCTCCAGTTCTTTTAAATGATGCACAATTTTGAACATATACTTGAGATCACTGGAGGAAGGTCAAATTGCTGCTTTCAGAAGGGGGCTCTGTATTGCATTTTTGCAGGTTGCATTGCAAACATTAACTGTTTGGTTAAACTTTCTATTTGCTTCGGGCCAATCTTTTGTTTACAAAAATGAATAGCTATTTTTACTAACTGAATCAGGCTGTTTTCACAAATGGGTGTTTATTCTTTTGTCCCAATTCAGCTAATATGGTTGCCAAATTAAAATAATGTGAGTGTAAGAGTGAGGCAAAATGAAGATATGTTTGCACAGTGATCAATTGCTTATATAAAGAGTGAGAAGTAAACAAAGATTGTGGACGAGATGCCTAGTTTTAAAAATCAGGAGAAAAGCTACAAGGTGGAAGAGATCGTGTAAGAAGAAAATAGCGTATCTGTGCTACAGTATTAAATATAGGATTCTGTGCCACCAGATTCATCCTAGTGCTACATCCTGACTAAAGTTAGAGGGAGACAGCTCTGTGTCCTTGTGGCTAGATGATTTCTAGTACTCTGTTTTGCTACATCATTGACTACAGTCTAGACAAACTCTTAATTTAGATGCATAGGCACAGAAAGCTAAATTTTATTTATATGCTTACTTTTGAATAACTGCTATATACAGAGAACTGAATGCAGACCATCAAGTTAAATTTCTGGTAACTCCTGGGTTTTCTTGCATGATAGTGTACCTCCATGGCTAGGGTTTGTCTGATGCTGTAATGCAGTGTTAAGAAATAAACACAAATATAGAGGACTCTAGGTTTTACAGTGATGGTGACTTTTGTGTCAGGTATCCTCTAATTTTACACGAGGCAGAAATACGTGTATGCATTTGTTCTAGTTCATCAGTATAACTCAGTCTAATAGCCAGCAGATCTTAATACTTTTTATTAAAAATAGTAATTTTTGTTCATTTATCAAACCTAAGTCTTTCCAGGTGTATCAGTGAATTGATGCTCATTTGGTTGCTTGGATGTGTAGAGTTCTGATGAACTTTCCCTTAAGTAGTTGTGTTCCTGTAGGCATGAGTTCTAAGAAACTGATAAGAACTTCTTGGCTTAGGGGTGTTTTTTAATTTTTGTCTCTTATGTACTACTTTATATGTTAACAAATGGTTATTTTGCATGAGTATTGTGACTATACGAAGTATTGTTTTGTTGTTTGTATCTCATCAGCTTCTTTTGGGGCCGAAAAGATTATTTGAGAGAATTGTACAGTATGCAACTTTTTTTTGCAACTAACATTTCATTTAATGACAACTAATTTATTGAAAAAAGAAAATGGTATGAGCTTCTTCAGTATGATCAAATTGTGGATGGAATGGATAAAATAGCAAATGACTTTAAAAATTAACCTGGACATGCAGCTCTTCTGAAGCTGTATGCAAGTTCTGCCATCAGTAATTAAGAGTGACACTGGAGAGAAAAGCCTACTGTCTTTTTGCTGTCTCCAGATCAAGGAAAATGTTTTATTTGTGTTATATCTAAATTTCTCTCTAGGATAGAATAGCAGAACTTAAATAGACCAAAAAAAACCATTCTTCAACAGTTCTTCTCATATTTATAGAAGAATAGTTAACTCCTTGTTGGAGGCTTTTTTTTTTTTTTTCCTAATCTTAAGGTGCTCCACAGTTTTGCTTACAAGCAGGGCTGGGAAAACTTTGTTTACTTTACCCTTAACAGAACACTATGATATAATATCTATGTCATCAAGGTTGGTATGGGAAAAAGTGTTCATAAAGCCAGTGCTGTGAAGGCTTTTTTAAAATACTCCATGTTGGTAGCAATGTTTGCTTTATTTCAACCATGTAGGACAGGAGTTTCTTAGTGTCAGGGCTGTAGCCAGGGAGAGCATTATGGGGAAAGTGCAGGACTGGAGGGCAAGAGAATAGTGCAGTAACTTTGCCCCCTTGGTTTAATCTAACCTAGTTATGTTAGCTGTTAGGAACGTTTTCACTTTTAAATTTAAAAAAGTGACTGAAAATGAGAGAATAGCAGAAGTCACTGACTGGAAAAGAAGGACAAAGAAAAAGGAAAGAAGAAACTGAATCTTCTTTTAGATGACTTATTTCCTCTGGGAGGAAATAACAGTCAATAACAGTCCCCTAGTATTACTGATTAAATAACAGCTGTCTTGTTTCTGTGGTGTTTTTAACTATGTAATTTTCAAAAATAGAGAGGAATGTTCTCGTCTCATAAAAGAAAGGAAATGGTTATGCTGGCATGTGTATTGTATCAGAAGATTTCAAGAAGAAATCTTGTTATTTACATAATCTACTCAATGAGGCCTCATGCTGCTTGTCAGAGAGAGCTCGTTTTTTGCAATGGGAAAAGTTTTTTTCTTTCAGTGTGTCTGTGTCTGTTTACGTCATGATTTTTGTTCCAATGAACAATTTAATTGGGTGAACTTACTTATTGCTTCAGGAAAATAATATAACTTTATGTTGTTACTCAACATTATGTGTATATTTTGAAATCTCTCCCCCAAACTGGGTAGGAATAGCTAAGAATTTTCTTGCAACATATTTGATGTTAAGTGTGGTAAGATTTTTTTTCTTAAATATGGACTTGTGCAAAGTGTTTGACGCTGTAGTGCGTGACATCCTTGTCTCTGAATTGGAGCGACATGGATTTGATGGATGGACCACTTGGTGGATAAGGAATTGGCTGGATGGTCGCACTCAATGAATTGCACACATAAAGTGGAAACCAGCAATGAGTGGCGTTCCTCAGGGGTAGGTACTGGGACTGGCACTATTTAACAACTTTTTCGGTGACTTGGACAGTGGGATTGAGTGCACCCTCAGCAAGTTTGCTGATGACACCAAGCTGTGTGGTGCAGTCGACATGCTGGAGGGAAGGGATGCCATCCAGAGGGACCTTGACAGGCTTGAGAGGTAGGCCCACGCGAACCTTATAAAGTTCAACAAGGCCTGCAAGGTCCTGCACCTGGGTCGGGGCAATCCCAAGGACAAATGCAGACTAGGTTGAGAGTGAATTGAGAGCAGCCCTGTGGAGAAGGACTTGAGGGTGTTGATGGATGAAAAACTCAGCATGACCTGGCAATGTGTGCTTGCAGCCCAGAAAGCCAGCTGTATCCTGGGCTGCATGAAAAGAAGCATGACCAGCAGGTTGAGGGAGGTGAGTCTCCCCCTCTTCTCCACTCTCATGAGGCCCCACCTGGAGTACTGCGTTCAGCTCTGGGGCCCCCAGCATAAGGAGGATGTAGACCTGTTCGATTGGGTGCTGGGGAGGGCTACGAGGATGATCAGAGGGCTGGAGCACCTCTCCTATCAAGACAGGCTGAGGGAGCTGGGGTTGTTCGGCTTGGAGAAGAGGACGCTCTGGGGAGACCCGGAGCAGCTTTTCAGTACTTGAAGGGGGCTTATAAGAAAGATGGACAGAGGCTTTTTGCAATGGCACGTAGTGGTAGGACAAGGGGTAATGGCTTTAAACTAAAAGAGGATGGATTTAGATTAGATATAAGAAGAAATTCTTTACTCAGAGGGTGGTGAGGCACTGGGACAGGTTGCCCAGAGAAGTTGTGGATACCCCATCCCTGGAAGTGTTCAGGGCCAGGTTGGATGGAGCTTTGGGCAACCTGATGTAGTGGAGGGTATCCCTGCCTATGGCAGGGGGGTTGGAACTAGATAACCTTTAAGGTCGCAAACTATTCTATGATTCTATGAAATCAAGTTACTTTTAAGTATAATGCAAAAATTCATGTTTTTCTATTAAAACTGATCAGTTATTAAACTTGTTTAAATGTTTTCATCCATTTATGTATTCCAATGTTATTTTTGTAAATAAAAATGTGATTTCAAAATGGCCTTCTAAAATGTGAGTACAGGCTGCGCTTAACTATCTGCGTGGGGTTCTGCTGAGAACTGAACATTGGCTGCCTTCTTTCACAGTCCTTTTGAAAAAGGCATGTGATCTTGACAACAAATTTCTCTGTGCACACGTGTATTTGAAGTATTTCCCATATACAAATGGTCAGGAAATAACTATTTTTCCTATGCACAGAATGATAAAGTGTTCTTTGTTGTCTTGTACACATATAAAATACTTGTTTATTGGATCAGTGAGAAAAATCACTACTGGTAGTACAAAAGTTTGTTTACTGTGTTGTGTACTTCAGTGCTTCCGGGGTGGGGAACAAAGGAAGATTTCTTGGAGGCACAGAAGTGGAATTCAGAGTAGATTGTTATCTCCTACCTACATTTGATAAGACAAAATTTGGGGAAGAGCTAAATAAATCTCCCTGTAAAACTGCATAACTCCAGTAAGTCATGATAATTTTTCCTCCTCTGTACCTGACTAATGCTCTCAGATGCATTTTGGTGACATCCATCATGAATTAGCAAAATGTTTCCTTAAATCTCCTTCACACTTCATTAAAGTTCCAAACCACTGTAGTGTTTCAAAGATGGAAAGTAAGAGTTTAGTTCCCTTTAAAAGAAGAAAAGAGAAACAAAACAAACAAAAGAAAACCAACAAAAACACCACAAAACTTTTATGGCCTCTAAGAAGAAATTGTTTGTAAAGCTATTTTCACAGTGTTCCTTCCGTTGCATGCTTTCTCTTTGAGTTCAGATACTACTAGAGCATATGAGACATCCTGCGTGGAGAAGGTAGTCCTTGTTCTTTTAATGGCCTTGTGAACACAGCTTGATAGATTCTAGCCCATCACTTTGCTGTAGGGTAAGAAGAAAGTTTCATTGGGACTACTGAAATTTTTGCGTAAAGAAATACGGTTTTCTCTTTGTACAGTGAGTTGGTTTAGGTTAATATATTAGTTGAATTCTTTAGTTTACTGGCCGGTTTTTGGAACGAATGAAAACTTGCTACTAGTAATTGGGAAGTTGTTACATATGATGTCTGGGCAATGATATTTACAGTGTTTTTTTTTTTTTAAATCGGTTTGTGCAGTTTGATACTTGGATTGTATTTTCAAGAATAGTTCTGAAGCTTTCAGCAAAATAGCTGACTTACGGACTCTTTAATCTAGAAAAGGTGGTGATAAGAGTAGGTAGCAAAAGTCTTTCAGATGTAGCAAGATATTGTTTGCAGTTGTAGGGTCATTCAAACTTCGAACATGTAATATCTTCCTTCTATTTTTCTGTTATCTTCTAAAAGTTAGATGTAGCACAATGGCCTAGACTGTTCTTTTGATTTATTTTTTTTCCTCATGATGGCATTCTTACACTTCTAATATATGGCAGAGTTTTGTTTGACGTTTTTAAGCGTAATGGAGTTATAGTACTCATGTCCACTTTCACAGTCTTCCAAGGTCCTGTAGATACTGTATTTCCTGAAGGCAGTGTGTCTCTTCATTTATGTATATATATTTTTTCGCCACTACATGATGTAGCAGAACTTCAGATGTACTAATTCCTCTAATAACAGATGTAAGTCACTAGTGTTGACACTGAAATGTATTTATGGAGTCCAGAAAAAAACATTGCATACTGAATTAGAAGAAAAAATACTTCTTTGAACCTCTGTTTGCTGCTTTCTTCAGGATTGAGAAGCAAACTTGGGTGCTCAGCTGTAAGCTTGTCCTGTTTTAGTGTCGTCAACTTTATCTTTTGCTTACTATTTCAAACTTACACACAAACACACACACACACAGGAATCTCAGATTTTAATTTCAGTTCATCTTTCCTGTATTTCTGCAGCAGATGAGATATACTTCCCATCTTGTATGGAAGTATGGTGATGTCATCTGCTGAAGAGGGCATGTAATTTTAACACAGTGCACAAAAGGATTTTTTTCTTGTTTTACCAGTACATCAGGACTGTCACTGTCTGCTCAGTTTGGGGCCAGAAGGTGTTGAAATATGTTTGTTTGTTGTTGCTTTGTTTTGATTTGGTCTGATGGTGCTGTCTGATCTCTACATAGGGCCTGGGCTGCAAGAGTTTACATGTGTCTGAGATAAACTTTACTCCTCCTATGCTCCCCAGACTGCGTCCCAATATCTTCATCTGGTTGTGTACTCGTACTAAGATGTGTAGGAATCTATTTGCTTCTATGTGAAGAAAGAACCTTTTAGAAGAATTTCAAATTTGTTTTATGGAGACGTTCAGAAATTGAAAGCCATATGTGCGCTCTTGCCAAAGACATCAGCATACATGCAGAGTAGTTGGCATGATAAGCCAACTACTGTTTTCATATTCATAGTATAGGTGTCACAAATTCTTAAAAACCTTAAGAGATCTGAATTGTACAACTTACCATATGTATCTTGTTCCATTATTTAGTTACCCATAAAGCTAGATTTCCCCCCTCCCCCCCAAATATTTTACTAAATCTTCCTGGATTTAATTTCACCTATTGAATTTGAAGTTCTTCTTCTGCCTTTTGTGACTGTACAAAGGAGTTGATTTCTTTTTTTTTTTCCTATATCATTTCTGAAGGCTGATAACAAATCTCATGCTAATTCTTTTGTTTTCTAGACTGAACCAAACAATTTATATTTTTCCTGGTGTATCCTAATGCTTCTGGCAGTGGTGGTGTTCTCCTGATCCTATCATTTTTCTATTTCTTGAGGCATGATGCTGAGATCTAGACACACTACTTCAAATAGGATCCTGTCAGTGTTGAGTAGCCATTTCCAGCCCGGCATGTGTTAAATTACAATGCAGAATGTTTACCCTTTTTGCAGCAATGTCACCTGGTTTACTTATGGTTTGTGGCCCAGTATAATTATTAAATATTTTTCTACAATATTCTTGCCTACTCAGTTTTAAAATTGTATTTGTGCATTTGATTTCTTCTTAAAATTTTTTGTTTGTTTGTTTCCACTTTGAATTTCATCCTACTGATTTTGGGTGATAGTTTTCTTCTGATTCATCTGATAACTCTGAATCCTCATGGTGTTCTCCAAAGTGCTTGCAATACTGATTGATGCCATTAGTAAGTCTTAAGTGCAACTCCCTGTTCTGCTGTCCTTATGGTTAATGAAAACACTTGTATATTAGTATTAGTGATTTGGTTAAACCACCAAAATTGGAATGCCTTCATCTTTAGAAAAGTTACTTAGATGAGGCACATTGGTCAGTGGGGATTGTGAGTAAACCTGCCTTGCCCTTATTTCAGATAGATAGTACTGTCAGTCCAGTAAATTTCACAAATTCTAAATTCACATTGATTCTACAATGTACTAAAATAAGTGTAAATGGGGAAAATACTGCAGCATGACTCATTCTTAGCTTAACAGATGGAGCCTAGGCAATTGATACTGCCAACTGGTAATAGTGAGGAAAAGCTGTAAAGCAGGTATTACCTACAGTGATGACTGTCAAACCAAGTTACTGACAGTCACTGTTTCTTGAGTTCAAGTTTAATTCTTCTTGAGATTCAGAAAGATTTTAAGATGAAGACATGCATTTATCCTGTGGTTTGTAAAGAAGTACTTTAATGCAATATAGGTGAAAAGTGTCTATGCAGCTTGTATGCGTAACTTTGATTAATATTGGTGCTACCATCTTTGAGCTTAATAAAATACTAATACTGGATTAAAACAAACGCACTTTCTGTTCTTTCTCATACCCAGTAGTAGTTGATTTAAATTAACAGTTCTGTTGAACTATAGATTCTGATGACACTTGAAATAGTACCGAGTGGCTCACTATTTGAAATGTATAAGGAGCCAAGCGTTACGATTTATCTCTGCAGTGCATATTGGTCCTTTGCAGGGGTATGTATGGAAAGGCACTGCACCCTGGCTTAGGCAGAAATCTGAGGGAAAAAGAGCCCTAATTAGTGAAAACTCATAATGCAATGCTAAGGAGAACATGCAGTAACTGATTCCCGTAGAAACAACCTTTTGCAAGGATTATGTAAGTCATCTGAGGAAGTTTTATGTTGGGTGAATTTTGACATTGAAGGTCTAAGCCTGAAATCTTTTTTCTGAAGAACTTCTTTGTAAGTTAGGTAGATAAGTTGATGTTTGATGGAAAGACTGAGAGAATTACTTGGGAATACTCAGAGAAAACCATAGGGAAATAATTTTATTTTAAACTTCCCTCAGAGTAACTTTATAGGAGACAGATATGAAGAAGTTGTAATTGCTAACATATACCACTAAATTCTCTCTCAAATGTGTGATTTACTTTATTTATAAAATTCAATTTGCATTATCATTGGAAGGTGAGATCTTTATAGTTAACTATTTAAATCTTCTTAAATTAGGAAAGAATCACAATTAAAAGCAAGAAAATATTTTGAATGTTTCTGATGATAAAATCATATCAATGTGTTCCCTATCACTGAAGTGTAGTTTAGCCTTCTGTGTAAATAGGTAAAAATTACAATGAAACAAAAACAAAATAAGGGGTGAGAAACTTAAGAGTATTGTGAATATTCATTACTCCCTTTTTATGGACTTGAACATCTTTCTAATACACAAGTGAATACTTTATTATCATTCTCTGAAGTGTCTTTGTTGGTTTGGTTTTGCATGGTAATGTCAGTCTCATAGGATCTTTGGAGTTTCCTGCCTAATTGTGAGTATCTTGCTTCCACTTCCATCTTTTTTTTTTTTTTTTTTTTTTTTTTTTTTTTTTAGATTACAGAAATCTTTCCTCCTGAGTGTTGTGTGGTCTTTTATCTTGGTTTCCTTTTCATAGAAGCATTTAGGTTGGCAAAGACCTTTAAGATCATCAAGTCCAACCATCCACATAACACTACAAGTCCACTGCTAAATCATGTCCCTAAGCACCATGTCTCTGAAATACCTCCAGGGATAGCAACTCCACTACTTCCCTGGGCAGCCTGTTGCAGTGCCTAACCACCCTTTCTGTGAAGAAATTCTCCCTGATATCCAGTCTAAACCTCCCTAGGTACAACTTGAGGCAGTTGCTTCGTGTCCTGTCATTTGTTACCTGAGAAAAGAGACTGACACCATCCTTGCTACAATGTCCTTACCAGGTAGCTGTAGAGAGCATGAGGTCTCCGTCAGCCTCCTTTTCTCAAGACTAAACAGACCCAGTTCCCTCAGTCGCTCCTCATAAGTCTTGTTTTCTAGTCCCTTCACGAGCTTTGTTGCCATTCTCTGCACACGCTCAAGCAACTCAATATCCTTCTTGTAGTGAGGGTCCCAAAACCGAACACAGTGCCCAAGGTGTGGTCTTACCAGGGCTAAGTACAAAGGGACAGTCAATTCCCTAGTGCTGCTGTTCACATTATTTCTGATGCAGGCCAGGATGCCATTGGCCTTCTTGGCCACCTGAATGCACTGCCAGCTCATGTTCAGCCAGCTGTCAGCCAATGCCCCCAGGTCCTTTTCTGCTGGTCAGGTGTCAGCCGCTCTTCCCCAAGCCCTGCATGAGATTGTTATGACCCATTTGCAGCACCTGGCATTTAGCCTTGTTGAATGTCATGCAACTGGATGCATCCCATCAATCCAGCCTATCCAGATCCCTCTTCAAAGCCTTCCTACCCTCAAGCAGATCAGCATTCCCACCCAACTTCAGTTTGCTTTCTTTTCTAATGAACCCTTGTGGATGAAAATAAATTTCACTACTCTGCAGTTTAGTCATCTCTGAAGCTGGCAGTTTACGTCAGGTTTGAGAGTTAAGTAGTCATACATGTCCTGTTGATTTCAATAAAGTTAAATGTTTGCATTCCTCTGAGGATCTAGGTCCAAGACATCTTGAAAACTCATTGCAGTGGTTTCCCAAATTAATGTGTATAAAATTATTTTCCTAGAAGAAATATTCTGTGGATTTCAGGCTTCTAGAGACTGATTTCTCAGCCTCATACGGAGATTTCACTTCCCTTCAGTTATCTGTTCCATGTTTGGGTCTCGAAAGAAGTAAGTAAGAGAAGCTGTTACCCTTGAATTGCTCAAAGTTTATGTGAAATATGTTTCCTTTTTTTTTTTATTTTCTATTTTTTATTTTATATCAGTTTAAGAGTTGGAGGGAGCAATCAGTTCTCAAACACATGTATCTTCTGGCTATGCTAGGAATCTGGACACAGACTCTTGATTTTAAAACAAACAAACAAATCAGAAAAAACAACAAACCTCCAGAAATAATTTCATGAGCAGAAGTGACTAAAAAAAAGATAATTTCCTGTTAGTGGTGCCTTATGGTTGATTTGGAAACCCTGAGTTAAAGGTTTTGTTGCAATTATAGCACCTGTACAGGAGGGTGTTTATTCCCATGCCTTGATATGGATCCAAAGGGGCTTTCATGGGTTTATGAAGCAAGAGGAGAGAGTTGTAGGCTGTGTGTGCTTAGTCTCTCCTGTCACTGATCTGTTTTTGCAGAGCATACAACAAGTGAATTGTTTTTGAAACATCTTCTACGTAATCGTATTTGATTCAAGTCAGGTGATGGGTTGGAGTTATTAGGAGACATGGATTAAGACATGCCATGTGACTGTGGCAGCTTTGCTTCTTTCATCTCTGTCGCTTCTGACAGTGATTCAAGCATTTTTATGTGTAAAGATAAAATCTTATCTTCTATGTGTAAACAAAAGATTTTTTTGTTGGTGATGATACTTAGTCAAAATTACTAATTTAAAAATAAATCTAGGTCTGTCTGAGAGCAATTGTAAATCTAGAGGGATGAAAAACAAATTTATCTGAATACTACCTCATGTCTTTGGGAGAACTGAATTCTGTACTTCTGATTTCTTTTTCATGGACTAGCTTTTAAAAATAGATAAATGTCCACAATAGCTATTGAAAATGCCAGCCATCCTTTTTTGCTTTTGTATGTAAAATTTTTTATTTATGTGCCATCATTACTTGAGAGAATAACAAAAAAGTAATTACCAAATAGCTTGGTCTATGGACTAAGCAGTTAGATAAGCAGCCCATTTCCTCTGAATGAATATTGGTAAAGTTGTTTACAGCAATTCCTGCATCTGGACTGAATTCTGATTTTCCAGATTTGTATTTCTTATTGTATAGATGATTTTTGACTTTGCTTTGAGATAAACTAAGAATATTTGAACAATCAGTTGAATACTGTCTTTTTATGACAAATGCAGAAAGGTTTGAGTAGAAAGGAGTTTCAGTATAGAGTAGAGGAAAGTTGGCAAGGTATGGATAGGTATGACTAGTTGAATAGATTTTGTTTTCTGAACAGATAATGAGTTGAGTGAGTCAAATTATATTGTTGAGGGAAAATATTTTGAATTTTTGTGTATGTGTTGTGTATGAATGTTAATTTTTTCCCTTATGTTTGTAGTCCTCAGAATATTTCATTTAACTTCAGTATTCTGTTTTATTTCCTAGGATATAACTAGGGAATTTGAAGAAGAGCAACAAATTAAGTTGTTGGTTGGTTGGTTGGGTTGTTTTTGTTTGTTTGGTTGGTTGGGTTTTTTTGGCTGTGGAGCCAAGCTAAAACTAATAGGAGTGTTTTTCTGTAATTTTTGAGTAAATGCATACTAACAATCTTAAAATTCCTGGCCCTTATTAACAGGTATTGCAATACTTTTCTAAGGATTTGAGATCAGAAAAAAAAGCAATATTCAGAGTGTGGAGCAAAATGTTGCAGTTCTAACGTTTTCCTTAACAGTTAGGGTTTGCAGTGTGTTATTATGGAAGTAATATTTGTTTGACCTAGGACTTGACCGTTCATCAAGAATGGTTTAAAAATAACAAGCTCTGTATGACAGTTATGTGGAAGGGTACACTTCCTTCAAATATAACTAATTCCAAATATACATTTGATTCTTCTTTTTGACTAATCTTCATATTTAGTAATAACATCTTTGTACTGTTTTCCTATGGATAAGTGTTAAGAATTTGTAGGATTCAGATTTCAGAAAGTTTTGACCATCTTTTGCAGTATTTTTAAGTTTGCACTAATTTAACACTGTTGCTCAAGAATACAGACTAAAGTCTGGAGGAAGAAAAGGTGTGATGACAGAGTGTTTGAACTGGGGACTCTTGCTGAATAGAGAAAGATGATGAAATAATTAGCAAACATTTATTTAGTCATATAGTGTGGAACGTGACTTATCCATACTAAAAACAAATATACGTGCTTGTTGACATTTTATTGTGAACGACTTAACTTACCCTATTGTGGTATGTGGAACGAGGTCATATATGGAAAAGTGAACTATGAATTCATCTCCTTGCAAATACTTTTTTCACTAGAACAAACCTTCTATAAACTACTTCCAGAGTGAAAAGTTGTGAATTCCTAGTATTCATTTTTCTTATGATTTAAGCATGACTTAATCATATTTTCAAAATGTTTTAATACCTGTAACTGGAATCTACTTTTAGAGTGCAGTTTCCATTTAAATATTTATTATTTAGTAGCTATAGTGAAAATACTTAACAATAGTAAGTGCTAACTAAAATTTATGTAATAACTTACCTCTGAAATGTGGTTGCTTTATTGAGGTGACTAAATGGATGTTCTCTCTCCCCTGAAAACTGCTGCATTTGTATATAAATTAAAGAATTTATTTTCTATGTTCTTCTGAAAATGTGTCCAACTTCCTTATTATCCCACTACTTTCTCAAACTTGTTTGTGTGCAATGTCTTTTCCATGGCTCTTCCTTTCAAGTTACTAGTAAACAATACCTTTGAGATAACACTTAGCTAAAAAGCATTCAAAGAATTTTCAGAACTCAGTGAATATTTTTTGCATTCAGTATCACAATTTGCAAAATATTTATCCTCCAGTGCATCGCATGCATACAAGACCATCTTTCCTGTCCATATCTGGAGGGGAAAAAAAAGCATACAAAATTTTGGAAAAATACCTAGAATTTGGAGATGGGGGACAGTTTGTACAGATTCTTCTCTTTGATTAGTTAGAGTTTGAAACTGAAACACTTAATCCTTGGTTTACGGGGAAAAAAATTTTAGTTTTACTTGCCACCTCTTTTTCTCTTAAGCTGATAAATAAAATCAAATAATCCTATTATGTTATTATAATTATTGTGTTGTTACAGAAAAATTGTCTTTAATCAATATAGTAATAAATGCTTTAATTTGAGTGTAGCCTATCATAACAGGCATACAGCAATACATCTCTGTGTTATGGCAGGGAGCAAGATTCAAAAGACTTGATTTTTGCAGCCCTGCGAATACATGCATGCGAGAGTTCACAGCTTTGAGGTCTCTCTTCTTTCTGACTTGCCACTGACAGGGGTACTGAAATAGGTGCTGTGCTCAGCAGCATGAAAGACAGTTCAGATGCAGTGCTTTCAGAGAATCCCTTCACTTGGTTCATTAGGAACTCTGAAGGTTTAATTTGAAACACTGCCCTTAAGGGGTACTTTGAAAACCCTTTTTGGTGTTAGGAAAATATGTTTATCTTATTGTCAAAATCAAGATTCTGTTAAAAGTTTGATTTTATTAATGGATATTGTTGATCTTTTTTGAAGTAGTAGTAGATTTTAGCGATTCAACTGCACTGAAGATTGAATGATTAACATTGCCATGAGTTGAAATGTGTTAGAAATAAAAATATCTTAATCAGCATTATTCTACAGTGATCACTTGATCAGGAAGAAAGTGAAGATGATTGTAGTTGAGAAATAGAGTGCCGGATCTGGTGCATGGTTAGGTGCTTAAGCATTATGGTATGGTCTTTATTCTCAAGTGGGCCAAATCAAGTTTATTATAGGCAATTTACATTCTAATGGTACTGAACTTCAAATGATTAGTTATTTTTTGTTTTTAATTACTTCAGTTTTAAGGTAACTCTGAAAGAGTACTAAAGTTCTAAGTTCTTTGAAGATCTTCCAAGGAGTGCTGTTACTTTATTAAAGTTAAAGTATTTAACTTTATTACTGTTAAAGCCATAGTTCCCTCAAATGTCATGAAACTGCGAAGAGTTCTTTAAACATGACTTAAAATCACATTTTAAAACAACAACAACAACAAAAAAAAGCAACAAAACTGTGTTTTTCTTGTTGTGTCAGTGCATAAGAACCAGTTGCATCGCCCAGCTTGAATACAAGGAGCAAGCAAACAAATAGTTTGCTGTTATTACAGTGGAAATAATATAGGGTGATGGCATTGAAATGGTGTGGGGGTGTATGGACTGGGAGTATGTAAGGTATGGAGTTAGAAAAATTTCTGTGGCTGTAGGAATGGTGTTGCCTTTTGCAAGTGGGAACTTGAAATTTTGTGTAAAAAGCAGTCCTCGTGACTGCAATAGTGTATCTCTGTTTTTCATTGCACTTACAGTGGCGTAACACTCAGAAGCAACATTTTACTGTGATATATTAACAAAGTGCAATACAATCTATTTTTGTATTTTTATTGATTTCAGAGCAGCCTGTGGGACAGATCAGACAGTGTAAAACTAATGCAGGCAGTGTTCAAAAGTCAATATATCTAATGGCAATGAGTGGTAACTTCTAAAGGAAAATACAAATGTAGCTGTTGTGTGTGTGTTATTTTAATCTAGGCAAAATTCCTTCTTGCAATATCAAGTTCCTGTTCACTGTGGTTTATAATAATCCATTTCACATACGATATGTCAAAGAAATTCTTGCTTTTATATGTTTTGAACTTTCTTTTAATGTTTGAACTTCAATTTTTTGTGAGGTATAGGTCAGAAATGCATGGCTTCCCAAGTGTTATTTCAAACCTGTTGTCCATAAAGGCAGAATTAGGATTGTAACCGTATGCATTTGTATGATATTCACCTCCAAGAGTTCTTAGTTGTGACTGGGACATTTAAGAACTGCTGCAATGCAAATATGAATAACAGTGAAATATGCTGTATAGGATGTGCTCATGTGGTTATGAGCAGATTTATGCTGTGCTTTTGAAGAGGAAGCAAGGTATTTTCTTACATGGTATGTCAGTTCATATGGTGGATGCTTGCCTGTGACATCATGTAGAAGAATTTGCCTGCTGTTACAGCTCGACTGTATTACTGGCTTTCTGCTCTGAGGCCCTTGTAGTTTGCTGGGAAATGTCTGCAATAATGTGCAGTGAATAATTTGGGGTAAAAGCACCATAATGGAGGAGTGAGAGACAGGATGTGAATGATCACGTGCTTAGTGTGTGAGATTTGGCACGTGTGCATTTTGACAAGTTCTAAGTGTGAGTATATGCTAAAAATATATAGCTACACAAGCAAGTCATTTTAGAGGAGGAGGGTTTGTGGAGAGTCTGCTCACCCCCACTCCCCACAAAGTTTAGAGCATATCCTTTAACTAAAAGAGATTAAAAGTGGTTTGCAGTTTAACAGAGTTTTTACAGCTTTTTCTTTCTTAAAAATGAAAATGAATGACGTTAATTGCTCACATAAGATATAATGAAGCTCCTGGTATCAGAAAAAATCAAATGTCTGACTTCAGTATAGGTGCTTTGTATAGATGACTGTAAAAGCAGTCTTTTAATTAAAATTCTAAAGTAAAAGGAAGGCAGACTGATGCTGTGTAGCTCAAGTACTTGTTAGTCACCTGCAATTTAATGAAAAATAAGTTGGAGCAAGGCCCTCAAGACTAGTTGTGGTGGTAAAAGGAGAAAGGAAATGCATCAGGGAATTTGAGAAAAGGCGGTGGCAGATATTCATTGCCAAAACTGGGACTTTGGTGGAGAGACTTTAGGTAGGCAGACCAGAGTTTGGAAGGAAAAGTAGGAAATGAGAGAACCAGCAGTTAGGGCTGGAAAGAGAGGACTGGGCTCAGTTGGAGGCTTCTGTGACTGGCAGGACAAGGGGATGGGGACATGGTGGTAAAGAGGGACAGCCATGAGCAGACAGATTTAAGAAGTGGGTGAGGTACAGATGTGGAGAAAACTGAGGTGGCTTGTGAGCAGAAACCTGGGTGGTGTGGCAAAATTATGTGGGGACAGGGCAGAGTGATACTGGATGATGGTTCTTGTAGAGGTTAGGACTGAATAGTTGAGAAGAAAAGCACTGGGATGAAGAGTCACAGCAGGGAAGAGGTGAAACTGGATCACCTATTTGTGAGAGGCAGGAAAAGGCAGTCTTAACTCATGCTGCAATATTAGACAGGTGTTTGAGTAAAGTCCTTAAAATTTTTCTTTCTCTAGCTTCAGAAATGGAACAGGAGACTCCTAAAGTGTTGTGAAGTACCTTGGAAACTGAGCAGGGGACTTCTTTAGTGCTGGTCCATGCTGTGAATGATAGCCTGCAGCACTAGTCCTATAGTTGCTGAGGATTGTGTTAGATGCCTGCTTTTGGAGGACCAAAGTCACTAGCTTTGTTGTGGTAAAACACTCATATGTTAATATGGTACGCAGCAGATTTTCTAGAGATTATTATTATTATTATTATTTTCAGATGAGGGGATTATTTAAATAATGTATTTTGAACAACTGCCTAATTAAGGATGCAAAACCATGTGTGCAGAACAAAGGAAACAGAATTAATGATGCCTCCACAGCTCCCCTGAGAGTATGTTTTACAGTGTCCTTTGTGGTTACGAAATATCCGTTCTTTGGAAGGGGAGAGCTGTTACTTAACAGGCAGTCATTCTTTCCTTTTTTTTTTTTTTTCCTCTCCTAGAAATTTGCTGTGTGGTTGCATGCTTTGTTTCTTGCATAATATTCACATTTTTCTGTGACAGTCATCAACACATAATCTTTCACAAACAGTATTTTTCAAGAGCGTAGTCACATTAAATAGTGATATCTTCATTTTATGTGATAAAATTAAGGCCCTGAGGGATTATGAATTTCACTTAAACAGACATCAAAAAGGAATACTTTTGATTCTTCAGAATATTTAGTAATTCTAAACACAAGTCTGATTGATTTTAGAGTGCAAGCATCCAGTGTTTTTTTGGCAGTCAAATAACAGCATATTGAGTTATATGTCAAATACTGAGGAATGCAAAATTTAATCTTGTCTGTCAGAAGTGCAGTTTTAATTGACTTGTTTCTGGCTCTGTGAGAGCATAAGGGATGTAGTCTAAGCAGCATTCAGCTTTATAAGTGTAAGACCTTTCTCTTTTCTCTTCCTTTGTTAGCCTTTCAAGTTTTCTAAATACCACTTTTTTTTTTTTTTTTTTTGGTCTATTCTTGTTTTGTTTCCAGAGCATTTCCACCCTCTGTACTAGATGAAACAAGAGTCCTATGGTAAAGGTATTACTGACAGTGCTACAAGAATTGCATCTGAATTCTGTGCACAGCAGGATGAATTAAATCCAATATTTCATTTGCTGCTAGTATAATAATATTTAAGCATAGGGTGGTTCAGTAAAACTCTTGTAATGAGAAAAAATGGTGACATTAAAAACAACGGCCATATCTTGATGTAGTATGGAAGTGTTGCCCAGATCTGCAGCGTTTTATGAATGCAGGGATTATTTTTCATCTGAGTCTTGAGGGATGGAACAGAACTATCTTGTATGTTTGGGAAATGTATTTTATTTCTGTCTCTNCCAGTGAATAGGATTCAGAATATTGTGTCTATCTGTACCTGAACAGTACAGGAATTTGTGGATATATACTTCTCATTTTTGGAAGACAACAGATTCTTAAATTATACATACAGATGTTGGCGCTAATTGTTCATCAGGAAAACATGTTAAAAATGTTCTGAGGGAGTGAAAACTGAGATGGATATTTGTGGCTTTTTTTTTTTAACATTACCTTAAATAATACTCTGTGGTTCAGCTGTTATTGCTGTCGACTACCGTGTTTTGTCCTTGGTTTCCTCCAAGGAGACAAGAAAGTGCAAGAAAGCTGTCTTGTGCTGTTTTGCCAATCTTAGGTGGGTAGAGAGGAGATTTTTTTGTCTCCTATCAATTAAATCAGTCTTCAAGCAGCTCTGTTTTGATGACTGTCAATTATTTCTCCTGTATTTTGAGAAGTAGTGTTTGTTTTGGGAGGAACATTCTCTCACACGTCTTTTCTGGAGTTTTTTGAAACATCCAGTTGTGGTCTGTCTTAGCTCAGAAATGCTGTTTATGCATTTCGTAATCACAACTGATAAAAGCCAGCTGAAAACAAATAGTCCGGGTTTGGACTGAACCTGTAAAATAAAAACATTTATTAAATTACTTGCAGGAATTTAGCAGAAATATCAAAACTACAGAATAATTTTAAAAACAAGGCTATCAGTGTATTATATTTTGCTTCCTTTTTTCTTTTTTTTTTTTTTGTGTTTGCAAGGACGCTGTTAGGAGGAATCAGAGAGCCTTCTGGTAGTTTGTTGAGTGACAATTTCTCAGGTCATGTGTTTTTTCTCCTTTGCATGGGGAAGCTCTTTATGTATTTTTTGTAATTATTTTTAACTAGTGAAGGAAAGGGGGCTTTCTCTTGAGATAGCAAGCAGCTAGTTTTCCATGGTTGCTGTTTTCTTTTTCAATTCTCTGTTTCCTTCACAATGAACTTTCACCATTGCTGTTAACTGTTTTAATGGATACAGCTTTTAGTTTCTAAATCTTTGGCTTGATATGGTATTTTGTGTTGAACAGGGCAGTGGGCAGAAGCCTGGTTTTGGTGTTTAATACCTGGATCACTGAGGAAACATGTTTTATAATTCCTGTGGGAAGTAAGACGGATACCTTACTGAGATCTGCCGGTAGAAGATATAGCATTCTATCTAAGCAGAGTTAGCCATCCTGCTTATCCATAAAGCGACTATGGCATCAGTGAGACACCAAGAAGAATTTAGAATTCATTAATATTGTTCTGTTCTGTTTTATTTTTAAAATAAATTGTGGATGTATGTTTTCAGTTGTTGCTCCAAGCCTGCAGATGCTCAGCACTTTCTTTAAACAGCCAATGTTATCCTCATCTAACTTGGATTGAATTTCAGCCAGTGCATACAGCAGCTCTAATTCTCTGCAGTGCTTTGCTGGGAAGGGAAAGAGGCACCAGCAGGTGAGGGAGAGAGAAGGAGCTCATCCTCTAGCTTCTTTCCCTGAGCCAGCAAGTTAGCCTTGACAAATTTGAATTTCAGGGCTAGCCCTGCCACAGCTTTGAAGACAGAAACTGAGAAATGGAGGGAAAGAGAGAGAGCAAGGCAGGAGCATAAGACTGACATTGCAAATGAGGCACCAATTTTTTTTTTTATGATGTTTGGTATCATGCATATTTGTAATCACAATACTAAACCGTGTTGGATTATCAACTGTGTCACTGTCCTCCCTGTCAGCTTTTCAGGACATAGACTTTTTTCTCCAGCAGTTTAAAAATTAAATCCCTTGGTATTAAATATACTGTAGGTAGTGCTAATAAGTACTTCCCCCCACCTTAGAGTCAGACTGTTCAAGCTCAATGTTACTACTTCAGAACCCATAAAGAGGTAGAACGTATGCTCCTCTGTATGTGTGGCTTGGCAGATGGAGTCCTAGTGATTGTTTTTCTGTGCATTTAACATGTTATTCCAAGTGAAGTTACAGTCTAATTTCAGCTCAAGAAATTTCAAACGTTTGTAGAATTCTTCTTTTACTAATTTTTTTTTTCAGTTGTTTGAATGCATTGCAAGCAGAAATGGAATGAATGGCTAGAACATAAAATGTGGGGAAGGACCCATAGAGACTTAAATAACTTGAAGAAAGAGTCATGACAGGTTCACCTTGCTAGAAAATAGCTTAGCTAACTACTTCAGTACATTGGTTTCCCCTGACGATGAATTGTGAGATTGCTTTTTCTGGCCATATGTAATTGATTAAGTATAAAGAATTTTTGCTAAGAGGGTGGTGGTGCCGCTTTCCCAGGCAGATTGAGACCCCAAATATTGGCCAGGTTGGGGGTGGCCAACGTTTTTGTAGAGTAGTTCTTATAGATAAAGGCATGTCTCACCATCTCCTCTGTGGTGATTGATGACAACAACAACAACATGGAATATTTTTCAGAGTAACCGCCTCTGTAGTCTCTATATATGACTTGTCAGCTTGTGGCCATGGAAACTGGCAAATCTGAAAGTTTTATATAATGAGCTTGTGGTTCGTGTTGAGTTGAGAATTCATGAGCTGAATGAATACATGAGCCAGGGGACGTGCTGCCCACGCTTATCCTCTGCTTTGGAGGAGGAAGAATTCCATTTGGCATAGCAAACTGCTGGTCCCTAATCAGTGTCACACTTGATTAGTAACTGTGAAAAGAGATGTCTGTGTGGGGAAAAAATGAGCTCTCCCTCTGTGTATTTCCATAGGTTGAATGAGGTACCGAAGGAAAAGCCCACTTCTCCCATAGCACCTTTTGCCCTTAAAATGCTGCTCAGTCATCAGTCAAAATACTAGACAGTCTGTAGTATCATCGGTCAAAGAAACTGCAGCTCTTTCTGAAAAAGAGGGTGTTATTTTCTAAATCTAACACAATCATGATGGAGTTAAAGGGGATGGGGATGTAAACAGGGGAGGGTCTTGTATCTATATTTTAATAGAGCTGCATTGCAGGGACCCCTTTGAGCATATTGCATTTTGAAGACTGTTCTCTGACTTGAGGTTTGCTGTCTTTGTATGATGTTGACAAATTAGTTGCTGTTAACCTCACAGTCCAGAAAGCTTGATGTATGAAATTGCTGCCTGAAGATATGCCTTCCAAAACCCTTGCCCAGGCCATATTTTCTGTACTAGAGATTGCTTTTGCTGCAAGAACCGAAGATGTTTGTACAGCAGACAAACAACAGTGATGATAAAGCAAGTTGACCGTTTTTGGAACAAGCTGTTTAGAGCACGTTCCTAGGGTGATTCTTTTTTCTTTTTCTTTCTTTTCTTGGGCTATATCTTCACAAAACTGCTGGAGTATACATTGACATGTCTGTTGCTAGAGGTGATTAAAAATAAAAATTAGAAGGGTTTACGAACGTTTACATTAACACTGATTCTACCAATCATTAAACTGAATCCAAACATATTTTTGTTGGTTGCATTTTACTGAAGTAGTTTTAATGATGTTTATATTTCCAGTGTCCTTATAGGAACCTTGGAAGATTCCAAAATGTAATAATTAAAGAATGACAGGCCTTTCCTTACAATATAAAGTGAGAAAGAGTTTTGTGGTTTAAACAGCTGTGCTGTTGCTTGTTAACAAGATATTTTGCCTTGTACCCAGTCCTATAATGGTCAAAAAAAAGGTGAAGTCAAGAACTATGTTTGTTTTCAGTCAGTTGTTTTTCAAGTTAAAAGTCTTTTATGGCTTGTTCTAATTTGTTCAGTTGTATTCATCAGTAGTATTAATATTTGTATTACTTGGTACAGTACAGCTTATGCTCTCTCAGTAAGGCAGTACATTTTGTTGTCACTTATTTTGCCTATTGCAAGACCTTTTTTTTTTTTTTTTTAGGTGTAAAAGATTGGTTGAAAGTTTGGGATCTCTGTGAACTTGAGAAAAATACTTCCATTAAATTACATTTTAAAAGAATGCATGCACTTTAATCGTGTAACGAAATATTCTGAATAAAATAATTACAAATTTAAAGTAAAAATATCACTAAAACAAGTGAAAATCTCAGTGATTTATGGCTGCATCTTTACTATTTAGACCTAGAAGCTATTTGTCTGTTTATTTAAGCAGAAGCTGATGCTCTTAGAGTTATAACAAATGTAACTCCTGTTAGAGAGTTGATTCCCTGCATCTGAAGAATCTTAGAAAAATTGAGTAAGTTCAGACTTCACAGCCTCTATGTCAGCCTGTACAGTTGGATCTACAGTGCCAGGAATATTAGGAAGGAAAAATAGGGCTGATACGAAAATTCAAAAAACCTGTTCTTTTTTAGTGCAAAGGTAGCAATTTTTGTATGGCTTGTACAGTCAAATTATATGAGATTCAAGAAAAAACTTATTTTCAGATTCTTTAACCAACTATGGAGAAGATTTATGTCTAGATAGTGCAGCTTACAATTTTTTCCATATCAAGTTAGGTGAAACCTACCATTACAAACTTGAGGCTTGATCTTTCAGCATGGACTCTGGAAAGGTAATGCATTTTTTGAGTTAAGTTTTGGTTTCAACTTATATGTGGACAAAAACAGTGCCAACTGGAAGGTTCTTTTGTTTGTTTCTCTGTCTTTACTTATTTAAATGATCTCTGTCTCTAAGTTTAAGAATAGAAATTTAATAAGTCAACTTCGTAAATTTGTGTATTTACTGTAGTGTATTTACTGTATTGTGTATTTACTGTAGTTCACAAGAGTAAGGAGGGAAGGACTAAACACTTGGTGCTTCAGAGAGACAATGTTGAGGAAAAGAATGCTGTTATTTATAGGCACAACAACTATAAAGAGCTTCTTTTGTCTGAAATACAATAAGTATTAAATATCTTTGACTTGGGAATGTATCATTCCAGTGGATAAGAATGTCCAGCTTGAAGTCTTCCATATATAATTCCTGTATCATCTCTTAAAACGAGAATTAAGTTGAATGTATGCGTTTAATTCTTTCCCCTAAAAGCTTGGAAATTTGAACTTGAAGTGGTTTGGATTTCTTAAAGTTTGCTAATGCTGTTCTTATAATGGAGCATTAAAAAAAAATTGAAATCTGTTTTCTTTTTTATTTTATTTTCCCCCCACTGTTTTTTTGGGGGGGTGGGGTTTGGATGAGGGGGGGGCGGGAGGAAGGGTTTCTTCTGTCTTGTTTTGGGTTCTTTTGTTCTTCTTATAAACCCACTTCATGCACGTGGTTTTTGTTTTCCATTGAATATGTTATTAATGTCTTGTGACTACAACTGTTCTCACTTTCAGAAGCCAAGAATTAACTATTAAGTGTCCTCTCCTTTGAAGAAGTGGTCTACAAAAATATTGCATGATGCATAATTGAGGCCGGTATTACCCTTCCAGTCAACTTTCATCAGCATTTTATTTTTCTGTCAAATACAGTAGTGCTTAGCTGTTTGGCAGAGAAATTAATATTGCCCAAAGGTCCAAAGTGAACTCCTCATTGTATTACCACAACACAGATAACAACATAAAACTCAAATGGAGTGGATGTCTATGAACTATATGACTATATAGTTAGCCTTTTTTCTTTTTCTTTTTTTTTTAAAGGCAAAAGCAAACTTTCACAGCAGTTTTGGCTTAGTTCTACTGGTTATTATTTCCAGCTTTAAATTTGTAATATTACATTAGGGAATATAGGAATATAAGCAAAATGGTCTGTTGTTTTCTGTAATACTCTGATCACATGTATTTTATGTTACTGTTATGTTGTTGGTATTTTTTGTTTTTGTTTTCTAATGATTGATGTTTTTCTTTGTTTCAGCCAAACCATTTACATCTAAAGTGAAACAGATGCGACTACATAAAGAAGATTTTGAAATTCTGAAAGTGATTGGTCGAGGAGCCTTTGGTGAGGTATGTATGTGAAAGAGCCAGAAGGATGGATTTGAATATACTCTTGCAGATCTGCAGCACTGAGGAGAGACAGCTAATAGCCATATACTGATGTACAAGTTTTACGTTATTCAGGCGTAGTGGATATTGTAGGCCAACTTGATGCAAGTATATTATGATTTATACATTCTCTGACAGCCCTTTACAGCTCATTTTAAGTCTCTTAAGTTTTGAGAGAAGGCAGGTTCACATGGGTTAAAAGACCATGTTTCAACCATCTGATGATAAATCATTTGCTTGACTATGGTTCTTTCCAGTCAGCAGATGGAGACCAATGAGTTATTGGTGGTGTAAAGATCTAATCTTTTCTAATCATCCTAATAACTAAATTGTCTGAAAGTAGTTTTCAAGAACTTAAATAGCCAGATATTGATACTGACATACTAGAAACACAGAGAAATTTCTCTGTTCTTGTAACTTTATTTCCTAGACTTAATATTTGCATATTCTTTTCCTGTATTTCTTTTAAAGAGTTTACAAATGTTAGTGTCTGTTTCAGTTGTCACCTACTACTATCAAACTATAAAAATTTTTGCTGCTTCTGATTAAACCATCTCTTATTTTAAGTTGTCAAGCAAGGCTATTCACCACTAGGTTTTATGGACACCAGGGATGTCAGAATATACCAGCTGAGGAAACCTGGATGAATAAACTGTAGCTTTCTGCCCCTGCTTCTTAAGTTGTACTAAGTACATCTGCTTTGTTCTTCACAGAAGACGCTATTTACATAGAAAGAGCAACATAATGTATAACAGTGACTTGTGGCCAAATGTGTTATGAATGCGGATAGTATGTAAAGCTTCTACAGAAAGTATTCCTTATTGCCTCAGAAAATCTGAGAGCTGAATTCCAAAGTACAAGAAAAAAAGATTCTGAGCAATGTCTTCATGTACTTTTGGAACTGGAAATGTTTTTCAGACTGTAATGTTCTCATTGATATGAGACCGTTTCTGGGGGCTCATTGGCAGATGAGGAAGAGTTGGTTTCAGGTTTGCTTACGTATTTACTTAATGTGAAAATTAGGCTTTACTAGTCTGTGATTATGGAAGAACCAATTTCTGTACTTGAGGAACAGGAATTTTTTACTGTAGTGTATGTCACTACATACTCTGATGATGCCTCCATGTAAATGTCATCATTGGGCAGATGCAAAAATGACTACAAAAGAATAATTTTTAGCTACTTTATCATTTTGGTTGGTATTGCTTTATCTGGAATAATTCTTCTTTACAGAGAAGACTAAAGACTATCCTGAGAATATTATCCACTCGTGTATAATTGATCTTTAGTCTTAACCTTTGCTACAAAGAAAATACTCCATTCAGCATTTTGATGCAAATGTTTCTGCATAAAACGACGACTTTCTCGGTGCTGCTGTAGTAGGTGCAGCTCAGTTCATGCACAAATCAAATAAAATGTAACAAAAATCACTAATGTGAGTACTTTGTTGTCAGAGGAATCATGTCTGAAACCTGCCTTGTATCGTGTTTTTGAAAGAAATCGTTTTTGTCTGCTGAATCAGCATCAAACTCCACAGCAGCTAAACCACAAAAAAAAACCATAGTGCTTTCTTAGGAAGCTTCTTTGTGGTGAATCATACCATGAATAGTGAGTACGTAACTTTCCCCATCTTCTTCTGGGGACAGTCTGCACAATGTGGTAGTTCTCTTTTAGGAACAGTGTTTCTTTAGAATGCCCTACCTGAGAAAGATAACATGACTACTTAGTTGTCAAGATCTTCAATAAGGGGAAAACTTAAATTCTCTCAACGAAAATGTTTGTTTTTCTATGTTCTTAAAGTAGGACTTCTTAGTCCTACTTTAGTTTTTAAATATTTGCAAGGATATATGTTAAGACTACTGACCAGCTTAAAAACAAGTTTTAAATCCATATACTTGAAAGTCTGTGAGCAAGGTTTAAGAAAGGACTGTCAAATTCTACTACTACTTTAGCCACGAAGCACTATATTAATAATCTGCAAAATACTTGTGTGATTCAGTAGGCGATAGTAGTTTGCTGAGACAGATTAAGAAATATGGAAGAAGATGCTTTCTTTCCAGCAAACTGTAAATGAGACCAAAGCTGCTCTAGGTTTCTGAGAGGAGTAATTTTTGTCTCCTGAATCAACATAATTCTGAAATTCTGTAAACTACAAAGTTAGTGCAAGTTTTCATTGGCATCAGACTTGTTCTGATTTTGTTTTTACATTACTCAATTTCTTTAATGTGCATAGTCAATAAATATTTCCTGTTCTGTTTATGCAAGTTTGAAGTTTAAGTTTAAAAGTAGTTTAAGTATTGCTTATAACTGTAAGAGGTTCCTGGTTTTCTTTTTCCCTTGAAGTCTTTGCCATGCTTGCTGTCACTCTAAGAATTCATCAAATTAATGATGCTCCCCTTCCCTCTCCATGCCTACATTTACTTACTTAAAATTTTCAGAAAGAGTGCTACCTTAGAAAACACAGATGTTTTCCTTGGGAGGAGGATTATCCTGGTAAAATTCATGATGTGGGCATCAAGTGGTTTCATTGTGCTGGCTTGAGGCACTTGGTTTGAAAGACTTTAACAGACAACCCTAAACAAGAAGACGTCAAACTTGGGAATTGAAGGAGACTGCTAGGAAAAGTGAAGGACCACTGTTGATTCTAGTAGGCAACAGTTCTTACTGGTGTCTCTCTGCAGTATAAAAACATGGCTGGTTTAAGGTTCTAAATACTATTGAAATTTTCAACTCATTCTGTTGATGCTTAAAAAGTATTTGTTCACCGCTTGGTTATGCGGGCAAATATTTATGTAGCTATGTTGTTGATATTTTGAAGATGGTGATTTTGTAGATCTGAGAACTAATTCGTCATTCCTAAATTTTGGCATGCAGTTATGAACAGTAACATTCCCTCCCCGTCCTTCGATCCAGAGGTTGATCATATGAGCTAAGACTGTGTAAGAAAAGCCAAAGGAGTGCTGTGCTCAGATTGCATTAGTTTTTCAAGAGAGATTAGGCTGTTAGTCCATGTATGTTCCTTTGAAACTCAGTACTTGTTTCTGGAGGGCTGGCTACTCTTGATAAACTAATGCAAGCTGTTTTTCCCTTTCTTTTTTTCTTCTTCTTTTTTTCTTTTCAGTTTTAATAGCTTCTGGTTTAGCTTTTATTTATTTATTTATAATTTAAAGACTGTTGCTTTTTTTAACAAAAGGAAATATGCAGACAGGTACCATAGAGACAAGCTGAGTTTGGGGCAGAAGGTATCTGACAGTATGCCAGACTATACTGCTGTTTTGTGGGAAATACAGAAAAGTGTTGGAAGAATGAGGAAAAAAATCTGACTAAAGCAAGATGTTTACGCCAGCACATACCAATCATTTTTGTTGGGCTGCTCACAGGAAGATATAAATTAAAAAAAGCAAACAAAAAAAACCACACTATAACAAAAGAACTTTGTGTCCAATTTTAATAAATTCCAGTAGCAAGGCACTTACGGATAACTCGTTAGAAATGATTATCCTTTATTCTTTCTTGACAGCTTCATTAGGGAAGGGAAAACATCAAAAGAGCACTCTGTATTTGTGCATTTATACACATAGCATATAGGGGTGTGTATATATAAGCACTGTCTGGGTCTGTAATCATGTTTCAGAATTTTTTGTTACAATTAGAAACTATGTCAGATTGTTTGTTGCTGAAGTGTCAGTTGTTTATTTCAGTGTTTGACTGTGAAACAAAAATTTTAGAATTTACTTTCATAGAGCCCTGAGACACCCACATAAAGATGCTGTGATTGCAGAAAAATGTTGTTTTTGTTCTGGTCTTGTATGGTGTGGCTGTTGATATGCAATAACATTAATGGCTTTCACAGACTAAAATTGTGAACATAGCTGGTAAACATGAGTCTATTTTTGTTATTTAGTCACTCTTCGGTACTAGCAAACATTCACAGAAGGTACCAAGCCCTGAATTGTTATGAAGCCCTGCACTCCAGCTGTTAATGAAAGACAGTACTGTAGCTCCTATAGTTGGGTCCAAGTGAATGCTATGTAGGAGACTGCTAATTTAGGCAGCTGTGCAATTAGCGTGTGTCATTCACGGATCAAGGATATAGTCTTTGGGGGGTGAGGGGGTGGAACAAAAACAAAACAAAACAAACAAAAAAGACCTTTTACTGAGCATGCTACGGGCAACAAATGAGGCCCTAAAGATCCAGTAGAAATGCGTGTGTTCTGCTTACGCTTCTGGCTGTTTGTCAAACAACAGTAATGGTGGTGGGGTAAAACTTCTTTCCCTCTGAGCAGCTGCAGTCTAGTCAGCTGTAGGACCAACTTCTTATTTTTGTCCACAACAATGGCAAAATCCTTAAAAGTGTTTAAGGCAGAATTACATAGTAGCTTCATACTGCAGACTGTATTATGCAGCAGCAGTCCCTGTCATCCAAGATATGATACAATTTGAATGCTGACTAGTTTCAATGTTAAGGCTTTCTCCTCCTGCCATTTCTCATTAAAAACCAATACAGATAAGGCTTGTCAGAGTTTTAGCTAGGAAAATAAAAGGAGACTCAACTTTCAAATCTGCTTTGTAGGTTATGTATCACCACAGAGGTTTCACCTTTTCCTCCTATGGAAAATTATGGCGCTGGGTTTTGGGATGCCACGCACAGAACAGTGGACGTTATTTATGAAATAAAATTAGATCATAGTCTCAACTAACAATCTATTTTTGTGTTTCAAATTCGAAAGTACCTGGAAGGATCCCAGATCTGGACTTTAGCCTCAGTTTTTATGCATGGAATAACCTCTAAAAATTTCAGTTCATAAACTAGTTTTAAAATGTAGATCTAGTATCTCTCTGTCTTCTCTCCTTTTTTTTCATTCTTCCCCCCTCCCGCCCCAAAGGCAGCAGTGTCAACAGCAGGGCTGATAATGCATTGGTGCAATATGTGAAGTGACAGCTGCTTTGTCTATGAATCTATAGCTAAGCAAAAGGTACACTTTTAGACATGCCGAAATTTACACATATGAGTATTGCAGTCCTTCAACATGTAGTTTTGGCACGTGTATGAAGCTGCTGCAGCTGATTACACATTTGAAGATGGTTGAAAGATGTTTGCATGACACTTTCTTCAAACTGTCTGATGTTGCATTTTCTGTTATTGTCTTCACATATAGCTAGTTTACTGATTATGAAAGAGACGGAAGGAATGTAAGAATAAACNTCACTGACCTGCAGGATGGTGATGATAATCTGGGTGACAGCATGCTGGTTTGTAAGCAGGTGCACACAGAAATAAATTTATCTCCTTAAGCCTTAGGGATTATTTGAAAAGAAGAAGGCAGAATGGGTTAGTTGGCGAATAGTTATTAAAATGTATTGACAGTTGAACTTTTCTCTAATTGGGATGGTAATACAGATGTCCAGTCTTATTTTGATCAGCAGCTTTTAGTGTGTGGCAGATTGATGGCTGGTTTGGTTAAGACACTTAACTTTCCATACCTATGGAATCCAGAACTGTGAAAGCATGTAAACTTCTTCCCTTCCCCTTTCTTAAAAATATTGCATCTTAGCTTTAAATACAAACAAGCAAAATTGTAGTATTCTCAGAGGAAGACTATATCAGTAGGCTTTGTTAATGTATTATTACACGTGCTTACAGTATCTGATGTTTAACAAACAATGAAGGGGAGCAGAGCTTGTGTTTCCTGAATTTTACTTTTCTAGAAAACGTGAATTTCAGTGTTTCCCGGCCATTGACAAGAGACATGGAAAAGGGCTCATTGAACTTCAAGTGGAAAAATGTGAAGTAATACTTTACCATATCTTCAAAGAAAGTCTAGTGCATTTGTTGAAATGAGAGTAGAATTAACTTCATAGCAAAGCTACAGTCATAATTTGTGTCTGAAAACTAGAACGTATTGTTTCTTGGTTTTAGAAACTGATTACTGCATTGTTGTCTTTTTTTGGTGGGTCTGTAATTTAAATTGTTGTGTAATACTGAAAGGATGAGTCCAAGAACATGTATACTTTAGTATACAGCCAGTGATAGTTTCATGCAGATGACAGAGCAAGAAGTGTGATAGTGGGAAATGCCGTTATTCATCTACGGTCACCTAGAAAAATGATACATAGTGAAATCTGATACATAATGAAAGCTTAAAATAGACTTGGAACTTTTGCAGAATAAATATCCTGTACTGTTGTGATGTTACTCTTTCTGGATAGTGATGATATGGTATCATGCATGGGTAGTAAAGTTAAGTGTCCAAAACACTGAAGAAAAAAGAAAAATAAACACATACAAAATCTGCAGAGTTTAATAAAAAGAAAAACAATATGTTTAGGCTTATCTTTAATTTATCTTTTCCAGGTTGCAGTAGTAAAACTGAAGAATGCAGATAAGGTTTTTGCCATGAAGATACTTAATAAATGGGAGATGCTGAAGAGAGCTGAAGTAAGATTACAGAAATATTTTCTATAATCATGTACCCTCTTACTCTGCTACACTGTTGCTTCTTTTTCCATAAGAGGACTCTGTGTAAATACAAATTGAGGACGTGCTTCAGTACCTACTGACAGTATGAAGATTAATATCAAAATAAGCTTAAAGCAGTTCATGGGAAGGATTAGTGGCATGGTGACTCAGTTTAGGTGGGGCTGAATGTTTTATATGGTATACCTTTTCTGTAATTACCCAAGAAGTACTCACTGTGCAAGCAACCTTATAATGTATTTATTTCAGTAGTCTTTAGCAAGTATATTCTCTGTAGTATAAGGAAATTACTGAGCTTTAACTCACCATGTGTATTAGTTTACCAGTAGTTAGAACTTAGGGTCCTATTTTTAGATTGAAAAAACAGATAAAAGTTTCAAATTAATTTGAGAGTATGTTTCATAAAAATGTCCATTTGCACAACTTTGTGATGAAAAGTTCCTTGTTAAAGCTTAAGTCCATTCTGTGTTCTAAAAAAACCTCTTTCACTGGCACTGCTTTGTCTTGGGTTCCTACTTTCATTGTATGACTCCACCCTTCGTAGAATCCTCAGTACCTTTCCATGGATTCCTGTGGAAAGGAACATAAAAAAAAAAAAGTGCAGTCTACACCTGAAGATCAGTATATTTGTTTTAAATAGAATGTGCATCTAACTCTTTACATTTCTTTGAAATTCTTCATCTTTGCATACTAAAAATAAACTGCCTAAAAATGGACTTAAACAAATAAAGCTCAGTAAAAGCAACAAAGTTGCTTTGACTGTTGGCTCTTCTTTAGTTTGGACAGTGCAAGCAGTATCTTTGGTGTCTCTTCCAACTTGTCTGATCGAATTATCCCTAACTTCTGCTTTTATTTGAGGCATCTACTTTGCTACTCTCAGGCTGCCTTGCTGTTCAGTTGCTGCCAAATTTACTGTGATTTCCACATTTATGTTTTAATTATATCTTGTTAGGAGATGAGATCAATGGGAAACCATCACACTTTAAAATAAATAAAAATAAGGCAATTTATGCAGATGAATTCAAGTCAGTTTCTGGTGTGTACACATCCTGTGTCTTTTAATGAAAATGTTATCATATTAAGAAGTATAAATGGCATGCAGATTGTGGTTAGACATACACAATGTGTTTCCTCTTTATACAGAAATTATTCAGATACTAAACGATCTGGCATTAATCTTGATACAAGGAGGTATTTCTGTCTAAGACAGATGTCCTTACTGTAAGTTTTATCTCAGTGAAAAAGAAAAGACTGGAAATAAAGTTGCACTCTATTTTTAAATGTATCCTTTTAAAGTCAGTTACAAATCCAGTTCTTTCCAATAGGTTTGAAAGATTTTCTCTATGCACGGTATTAAAAATACTATTCACATGGGTCCAGCTGAATTTCTGTAAGTCTGAACTGTCGGCCTAAAAAGATTTACATCTGTGTTTTTCCATGTGTTTGTAACCCATGGGCATACAGTGGGAAGAGAACCACCTGGAGGGAAAATGCATTACAAAGCATGATCTTCATCACCTATAACCTGTCACTCTTAGATGTTGATGAACACACCTTTGTTGTTACTAATGGGACAATAATGATCCATTTTGGCTCTGTTAGCAATGCACTGCACTAACACAGAAATACGTGGGTAAATCACACAGTCCAAAAATGCAAGTAAGCATGTGGGTAGGTGTATACATAAATGACAAAATTAAATTGTTCATATATCTCTGTATCAACTTGATGGGAAGTGAGTCATTTGTAAAAGCAGCAAACAAGTGTGTACTTAATCTGGCATTTACAAGCCTCTTTAAAGTAGTGACTGCAAACCATGAGAGAGTAATTGTATGCAAAAGCTTCGTTACAAGGAAATTATATGAGGTGCGAGGTCACTGTTCTCTTTCGTACTAGGAAGAGCAGTTTTCCAGATACTTGCTGCTGTTGAAAACTCAGCGATGTGATGTAGAAATGGGGCCATTACTGATACAAGGAGTACCTGAAAGTCTGCGACAGCTTCTTGTTGCATTCCTGAACCATGAGTGTTGACAGTCACCTACAGTTACATTTGTGCCACATTGGTGAGGCTCCGGAGAGATCAGGACAAGTATTATGCAGCATGGAAGCAGTCGGCACTTGCAGAAGGTGCTAACTCTGAGCTACAAGGACATCCTCACCAAATAGCTGAGAGACCTCAATCCTTTGCTGGTTAAAGGCCACAATAACATTATTGACAAAAGCAAAGTACTACGTAGGCTGTGACAGGGAGTTGGATCAGATGACCTCTGGAGGTCTCTGCCAACAATTCAAATAGACTGTGCCGAAGGAAGATGAAGTGTGCCGTTGCGATAATGGCTTGGGTGCAAAAAAAGGCTTTCGGTTCAGTCTTCTCCCCATTTACAAACATTTCAGTCAGGCCAAATTTGTTATATTCCCAAAAGAGTAAGACCCCAGAGATACATATATATATTGAGTCCACAGAAGAATAAAATGAGTTTGCTACATATCTCTCTTCCTTTCCTCTGTGAGAAGGTGCTGCTTTGTCCAGTGCCCTGGGTGTTGTGACGGAAGTCCCCAGCCATGTGGAGCTGAGGGGAGCTCTGAAGGGACAGCACAAGTGCAACCTTCCTTTTAGGAATAGGTCCATTTATTAGTTACATTAAATCATTCTGTGTCTTAGTGCAAACAGAGTTGTATTGATATAAACATGTAAGCCATGTTTACGCTGATGCAATTGCATCTAGTCTAGAATTTACTTCTATTTGGAAACAGTGTAACAGCAAAAAAACCCCATGATTTTATTTAATTGAACTATGTTACAGTAATTACAGGAACCACTGCTACGATCTTTTTTTGGTCGTGAATAAATGCAAAGCCCATGTACCGCTTACTTAGACTCCTTGGCTGTTACTGACTTAACTGTGATCTACTGTGGTAATAATACCTGTTGCTGTCTGCTCTGGGCATGCTGCCCAGAGGTGGGTGTGTAGAGTGCTCAGGGAATGCACAGCCTTCCATTAAATCATGGCAAAACCAACCAGAATTATATAAACTCTGTAGTAATTAATACTGTGGATCGCGTAATAACAAGTAGAGAAACTGCATGTCATTTATCCTTGTGAAAACAAGAGTTCATAGTATCTCTTCCTGAAATATGCCAAGAGTTTACAAACAAGAAAGGAAAAAAAACGAACTGGAGCATAAACAGTTTTTATTTTCTGAAGATGATCCTCTCTTCTCCCACCCTAAGTCCATTTTTCATTTAATAACCTTTGACAGTATTTGTTTAGAGTGTTTTTTTTGTTATTTACCCAAATTTCACTGCTTTATCTCATGCATTGTGCTATGGTTAAAGTATGCCATATTTCTTTTCCTTGGTCTGCCTTGTTCTTGTTCGCTATATTCACCAGAACAAGACCTGTTGTGGCTTAGTTGACTGGAGGAGGGAGTTATTTTCTGCCTTGTTTATACTGGATATATTCTTCTGCGTAGCTCAATCTAAAATGTTATTTCATTTTTCATTCTTCACTCTCCAATCCTCACAGCCTCCAGGGGTCTGGTATATGGCTACCGTTTTTGGAAGTGAAATTGGAAAAGTAAAAGAGAAAAGGCTTGATTTTTCCTTTAGATTTAGCTGTCTCCTAAGATGTAAGTGACAAAGCATGGTTCAAATTGATGAACCATCTCTGTGAAGTAGCAGAGTGTGTTAGAAGAGATTATGGTCTGTGTTTTTCTCTAACTCTCCTTCAGCATTACATACAGAGCCCATACAGTTGTTAGTCTTTCTTTTACACGTTTTTTTAAACAAATTAGCTTTCCTTGCATTTTCTTTTGATATTCATTTGAGAACTCAGTCTCTTCAAAAAGAGTTTGTCATGTTTTTTCATGATAGTTTCTTTTTAACTTCTGATGTGTTTGGTCATCTTCCTCTGTCATTCTGCAAAGCTACCTGAGGTATTTTATACACTTCTTGGGTCAGCTTGCAAGACTTCTGTTGAAAGCCTTGCTGCTTTTGAGGTTGGTCCTCTTCTTCGTGTTTTATCTTCCTCTGTTTCATATGAACTTGTGTTCTCCTTCTCTTAAGTAATCCTTAGCATTTCTTCACAGTTCATGTTCTTCCTGTGTTCCACTTGCCATGAAGGTGCCTTTTGCCTTATTTGTTTCTTTCTAGTATATCAGGGGAAGGTCCTCCTGGATGTCTTATCAAGAGCTTGTGTCTAACAAGATCAATATTCCACTCTGTTCGTGTTCTCCTGAGGAAAAAAAATTGTGCAGAAAACCCCGGCTGGCTAATGATTTCCAAACTATGGCTACATGGAAGATATTAACAGCTACTTTCATCAGGGAAAGAAAAAAAAAAAAGAATCTTAAGTGAAGAGTCAAGTGTAAAACTAGACTGACAGCCTGATGAGATTTAAAAAAAAAAAA
>VXAL01000788.1:0-11343 GCA_013399475.1 Chauna torquata | reverse complement strand
TGTAAAAGGCTCTGGATTTTCATGCATTCCTGGAACATATTCTTCAAAAGGAAGAAGGACAAATATATAGCAAAAAAAGCCTTCTTCTGCCTGAAAGCCAACTGGTGGGAACCCTTCTTCATAAAGAATGATTTGGGCTAGATTTCTTGTCTGACGCTTCACTGGAAGAGATTGGAACTGACCTCTCTTGCTCTCTAGAAAAGGGAATAGCTTTTTCTGAGATAAAATCTCGAGGGAGAAAATTCACTTGGCCAAAGTTCAATTAGATTTGTAGTTGGCCATTACTGTGGGGAACAACGAACAGGGCTTCTTTAAGTATGTTAACAGCAAAAGGAGGATGAGAGATAACATTGGCCCATTACTTGATGAGGTTGGTCAGCTCACAAATAAGGATGTAGATAAAGCAGAGAAGTTTAATGCCTTCATCTGTCTTTGTCTCTGATGATGGGCCTTGGGATCCCCAGAACCCTGAGCTGGAGGATTGTGACTGTGAAAAGCATAAATTCCCAGCTAACTCTGAATGTGTGTGGGATTTAATGTTCTAGCCAAATGTGCATAAGTCTATGGTGACCAACGGGGTTCATCTCAAAGTACTCAAAGAGCTGGCTGATGTCACTGCGAGACCTCTGTTATTTTTCAACGGTCTTAGGAATCTGGAGAGGTCCCAGTTAAGTGGAAGCTGACAAATGTCCCAGTCTTCAAGAAGGGCAAGAAAGAAGACCCTGGTAATTACAAGCCTGTCTGTCTCACTTCAATGCCTGGAAAAATTATAGAGAAGATTATACTGGGAGTTATTGAAAAAAGCTTGAAAGACAATGCGATCATTGTTCATAGCCAGTATGGGTTCACAAGAGGAACAGTTTTGTGAGTTTGGACTAATGCATCCTACCATGGAGCCCCACTCATGCTCTCATGGCCGTGGAGCTGTCTTAGCTGCCACAGAGCCCAAGCGTAACATCACATGGTCTTTGCTGTGGAGATGTCATGGCCCAGAACTCTCTGCTGGAGTTCAATGATGTCAGAGAATTGGGCCCTCTGACACTGGTGTAGGATCTTATGTGTCGTTGAGTAAAAATTATAGAACATGGTAACTTGACACATATTAATCTGTTTCTATTGACAGCATATTAAGTCCTGTTTAGCAAAACTTAATTTCCTTTTATGTCAAGGTTACCCATCTAGTTGACTCAGGGAAGCCAGTAGATGTAATCTTTTCGGGTCTTGGATTTCTTTTTGGATTTCAGCAAAGCTTTAGATAGTGTCTCTCACTGTATCCTTCTGGACAAAATATCCAGCATACAGCTGGATGGGTGAACAATTGACTGATGGGTCAGGTTGAAAAGGTTATAGTAAATAGGTTTGCATAAAGCTAGCAGCCAGTCACTGGTGGGGGTTCCGCAAGGCTCCATTTTAGGGCTGGTTCTCTTCAATATTTTTATAAATGGTCTAGAAGTACGACTAAAATGCTGCTAGGATGTGGTACTGAAACCTGAGGGAATGGCGCAAAGCTGTGCCAAGGGGAGGTTCAGACATGATAGTAGGAAAAGTTTCTTCTCTATGAGAGTGGTCAAACACCGGAACAGGCTTGCTAGAGAGTTGGTTGGTGCCCCATACCTGTCAGTGTTCAATAAGCATTTGGATAATGCCCTCAATAATATGCTTTAACTTCTGTTATCCCTGAAGTGGTCAGTCAATTGGACTAGATGATCTTTGAAGGTCCCTTCCAACAGAACTATTCTATTCTATTCTATTCTATTCTATTCTATTCTATTCTATTCTATTCTATTCTATTCTATTCTATTCTAAAGTTTGGAGATGATACTAAATTAGGAGGAGCCATTGACTCACTTGAGGGTAAAGAGGCCTTGCAGAGAAATCTTGACAAATTAGAGAGCTGGGCAGTCACCATTCATATGAAATTTAACAAGAGCAAGTGCCAGATTCTGCATCTGGGAAGGGGCAATCCTGAATATATGTACAGACTGAGAAACAAGAGGCTGGAGAGCAGCCTCACAGAAAGGGATCTGGGGGTTCTGGTAAATGGCAAGTTGAATATGAGTCAACAGTGTGCCCTGGCAGCCAGAAGGGCCAAACATATCCTGGGGTGCGTGAAACACAGCATTGTTAGCCGGTCGAGGGAAGGTATTTTCCTGCTCTACTCTGTACTAGTGCAGCTTTGCATTCAGTACTGTGCAGTTTTGGGTGCCACAATATAAGAAGGATATAAAACTATTACAGTGTCCAAAAGAAAGTTACAAAGATGGTGAAAGGTCTAGAAGGGAAGTCATATGAGGACTGGCTGAGGTCACTTGGATTGTTCAGCTTTGAGAAGAAGAGACTGAAGGTTGACCTCATCATGGTCTACAGCTTCCTCACAAGGAGGAGCACAGGGGGAGGTGCCCATCTCTTATCTCTGGTGACCAGTGATAGGACACAAGGGAAAGGCATGAAGCTGCCTCAGAGGAAGTTCAGATTGGATATTAGGAAAAGGTTCTTCACTGAGACGGTGGATGGGCACTGGAACAGGCTCCCCAGGGAAGTGGTCACAGCACCAAGCCTGCTAGAGTTCAAGAAGTGTTCGGGTAGCATTCTCAGGCATATGGTTTCATATTTAGGTAGATCTGTGTGTAGCTATGAGTTGGACTTGATGATCCCTGTGGGTCCCTTTCAGTTTGGGATATTCAATTAACCTATGATTCTAAGCCTGATCATCAGAGATACTAGGACATAGAGGGACAGGGATACATAGGCTTAAAGGATGGCCATCCATAGGATGGTTTCTTTTATTGGACAGTCACCAAATGTACACAGACAACCTTAGGGAAAGGTACCAAACCCATGGTTTATTCCCTTGCAATTAGACTCTATACCTAGGCAAATGTTTTAAGATCTCTACTTAGGGTCTCATTGCTACTGCATTCCTAGCTGTCCTCCATACCCTATACAAGCACTTCATTCACTAGACTGATGTACATAAGGCAAAAATCAGAAGCATTTGTGGTTTAGTATTTATTAAAGGGATTGTGAGTATCTACTGTTTGATAGGACAGGATTCAGTCCTTTCAAAGATTAATGGGAGAAAGGCACGTAGATGTCTAGTGAGGGAGAAGCACTTCTGCATGTGTGCAACTTCATGAGAGCTGGAGTTTTAGCAGCAAAAAGAAGTTTACCCTAATGTGTAGGAAGAGTCATGTTGGATTTATGTGAGATTAGTTTGCTTGATTGTTCATTTTTTTTGGTTTCTGGAGGCACATCTTTCATTTAAGTTTCAGGCAGTAAAGTTAATTTAGATCTCACCCTCAGTAGTATTGAGCACTATCATATATCACTCATCTATATCTCTAACAAAGGCTGACTTTTTTCATAAAGGTCTTCAGTGGCAAAGGAGATGAAATGGTTAAAGGTCTATTCTCTTACCTCTGTTTTCAAGCTATCTAGTTTCCTTTCTTGAAGGCCCAGTCCCTAATTTATCTCCAAAGCAGAAAATCCCCTTTCTAGGTGATATTTCAATTGATTCAGATGTTCACTATTCATTTGCTGCATGTTTTCTAGAACTCCTTGATTTTTACAGAATCATAGAACGGTTTGGGTTGGAAGGGACTTTAAAGATCATCTAGTTCCAACCCCCCTGCCATGGGCCAGGACACCTTCCACTAGACTAGGTTACTCAAAGCCCCATCCAACCTGGCCTTGAACACTTCCAGGGTTGGGGCATCAACAACTTCTCTGGGCAACCTGCTCCAGTGCCTCACCACCCACTGAGGAAAGAATTTCTTCTGTATGTCTAATCTATATCTACCTTAATTCAGATTAAATCCATTACTTCTTCTTCTATCACTACACCCCTGATAAAAAGTCCCTCTCCAGCTTTCTTGTAGGCCTCGTTTAGGTACTGGAAGGCTGCTGTAAGGTCTCCCTGGAACCTTTTCTTGTCCAGGCTAAACAACCCCAATTCTCTCAGGCTATCTTCACAGGAGAGGTGCTCCAGTCCTCTGATCATTCTTGTGGCCCACTTCTGGACTTGCTCCAACAGGTCCATGTCCTTCACATGTTGGGGGCCTCAGAGCTGAACACAGTACTCTAGGTGGGGTCTCACAAGAGCAGAGTACAGGGGGAGAATCACCTCCCTCGACCTGCTGGCCATGCTTCTTCTATTGCAGCCCAGGATGCATTTGGCTTTCTGGGCTGCAAGTGCACATTGCTGGCTTATGTGGAGTTTTTCATTAACCAACACCCCCAAGTCCTTCTCCTCAGGGCTGCCCTCAATCCACTCATCTCCCAGCCTGTATTCACATGTGGGATTGTCCTGACCTTGGTGCAACACTTTGTACTTGGCCATGTTGAACTTCATGAGGTTTGTACAGACCCACCTCTCAAGCCTGTCCAGGTCCCCCTGGATGGCATCCCTTCCCCCAGCATGTCGACCACACCACTCAGCTTGGTGTCGTCCACAGACTTGCTGAGGGTGCACTCAATCCCACTGTCCATGTCACCATCACAGATGTTAAATAATACCAGTCCTAATACCGACACCTGAGGAAAAACACTTGTCACTGGTCTCCACCTGGACATTGAGCCATTGACCGCAACTCTTTGAGTGTGACCATCCAGTCAATTCCTTACCCACTCAGTGGTCCATCCACCAAATCCATGTCTCTCCAATTTAGAGATAAGGATGTCATGTGGGACAGATGCTTTGCACAAGTCCAGGTAGATGTCATCAGTTGCTCTTCCCTTATCCACCAGTGCTGTAAATGCATTGTAGAAGGCCAATTTGTCAGGCATGATTTGCCCTTAGTGAAGCCATGTTGGCTGTCATCAATCACCTTTTTGTTGTCTGTGTGCCTTGGCATAATTTCCAGGAGGATCTGCTTTATGATCTTGCTGGGCACAGAGGTGAGACTGACTGGCCTATAGTTCCCTGGGTCTTCCTTATTTTCTCTTTTTAAAAAAGAGGGTTATGTTTCTCCTCTTCCAGCCATGGAAACCTTTACTGGACTGCCATGTATTCTTAAATATGATGGATAGTGGCTTAGAAACTTCATCTACCAGTTTCCTCAGGACCCTTGGATGCATGGGACCAACAGGTCCCATGGACTTATGCACCTTCAGATTCCTTAGATGGTCTCAGACCTGATCTTCTCCCACAGTGGGTGGTTATTTATTCTCCCAGTCCCTGCTTTGCCTTCTGCAACTTGAGTTGTGTGGCTAGAGCACTTGCCGGTGAAGACTGAGACAAAAAAGTTGTTGAGTACCTCAGCCTTCTCCGTATTCCNCCTATAGTTCCCTGGGTCTTCCTTATTTTCTCTTTTTAAAAAAGAGGGTTATGTTTCTCCTCTTCCAGCCATGGAAACCTTTACTGGACTGCCATGTATTCTTAAATATGATGGATAGTGGCTTAGAAACTTCATCTACCAGTTTCCTCAGGACCCTTGGATGCATGGGACCAACAGGTCCCATGGACTTATGCACCTTCAGATTCCTTAGATGGTCTCAGACCTGATCTTCTCCCACAGTGGGTGGTTATTTATTCTCCCAGTCCCTGCTTTGCCTTCTGCAACTTGAGTTGTGTGGCTAGAGCACTTGCCGGTGAAGACTGAGACAAAAAAGTTGTTGAGTACCTCAGCCTTCTCCGTATTCCAAGTAACCAGGTCTCCTGTTTCCTTCTGTGGGGGCCCACATTGTCACTAGTCTTCCTGTTATCGCTAATGTACTTACAGAAGTTTTTCTTGTTGCCCTCAACATCCTTGGCCAGATTTATTTCCATCAGGACTTTGGATTTCCTAGCCTGATCCCGGGCTGCTGGCCCACTTCTTCTCATGCACTTTAAAATGGGGGGAATTGAATAACTCAGACAAAGTTTTCTCTAGTGCAGGAATCAAAAGAACCACAAAATCACTCTTCATGAAGTAGTGGATGTTACTTCGTTTGTTAGGATTATGTGAAGTGGTAAAGCCCTTTTACTTGTGGGCTGGTGACCAAAATACAGAGCTCAAGACCAGGCTTGTAATGAGTCCAAAGGATGATTGTGTCCAAAAGTCTTCAGATGACAAATTACAAATGTCTATGTCCGCTCTTGCGTCCCAGCATGAAATGGTAACTCAAAGGCTCAAAACTCACTTTGGTCAACCAACTTCTCGAAGAACAGGAAAGATTAATGAAACATTGGTGAAACTAGGCTTTGGACTCAATAGCAGTAGTGAGCAACAGGAGCTTGATGTGTGTGTGTTTTAGGAAAGAGGAGCTGTTTTGTTTTGTTTTGTTTTTCCGTGTAAGGAGAATGCCCAAGCAAATTAGAGATTTATTCATTTTTAATGCCTAGGAAAAAAAAAAGCACTTCTTTTCTGACACATAAAATTAACAGAAAGATCTTAAGACGTTGCCTTGTTTTCTACCAATATTAGAAATCAATATGGAAGAGCACATGAAGCTACTGATTAGCCTGACTGAACAGGTGATAAAGACTTTATGGAAACAGAACTTAGACAGTGTCCAAAGATATTCTGTAACAGAAGTATAAAATGAGTTACAACACCCGGAAGTGCTTCTGAACAGCAAACTTCATGGGATGCAGACCATGTCACGAATGAGCATTTTGGAGAGGAAAGTGGAACATCTTGCCAGTCAAAGTAAAGAGGACATTCCACTTTTTTGAAAGGGCTTTTGTACACATGGGGGAAGGGAAGCACGCTGTGGTTACTCAGTTCATGTGAAGACTACTTATTTTGGAGTAGAATGGAAAAAAGGAAAACCACAGCGATGTGCTTCCCGTTTCTTCTCAAGTGAAAAGAGCAGGTGGATCACTCCCTTTTATAAATATCTTTATAAAGGAGGAAAGCAACTCTGAACTTACCAAATGAATTCCAGACCATGCTTTTGGACAGATATTTAGATATAGAGAGGGAGCACTAAAACTGATGAAAGGGAGACCCTGAACAGGATGGCCAGTGGGAGCAATGGATGGAGGAAACATACCCTTTGAATGTTGTGTCACCTCAGATCTTGTCTTGTATCCTGAAGCACCAGAATAAACCTGAATTTGTGAACTTGTCGTGTTAGCTAGATTCAGGGAATCTTCACAACATTAGTATTTTTGGAGAAATCCAGTCATGGATTCAACTCCCGTGTGATGAAAACAGAGAGCTTGTTATGTTCTCTGTGACTAGATGAAATATTAGGTAATTCCTTTCTTTGTGATCTCTAGTAATTGCATATTCTGGGTTCAGTGGACTGGGAAAAGCAGGAATGCAGCCCCTCTTACCACATCTGTAGCCTTTTCAGATTGATATGCATGATATGCTAGTCCAATATTATCCTTCTATCTTTTATTTGGAATACATGTTTCTAATCACTTGTAATAACCACAGGGTTACCAATTGTTAAGTGTTGTTTGTTACTTAGGAAAGAAGATGGAAGAATGCCTGATGGCTGAGATTAGATCCAGTCAAGAGGAAATGAAGAATTTAGTGGATCGTAAGTTTATAAGTATCCACCAACATCTCAAAACACAATCCCACGGGTCTCTTCCAATATGTTGAAACCTCAGATCAAGGCAGTTGCCAACAGTTTGACCTCCCTCAGAGAAAATCTTGGCCATGGGTTTGAAATGCAAGAAGGAGTTCTAGTAAGCATGCAGCAAATGAGTAGTCACCAGCTGAATCACCCAAAACATCCCCTTGAAAGACAAATTGGAAGAAATTAACAAACAAGCAAGCCAATCTCACCTCAAACCAAGACAATTCTGCGGATGCATTTAGGTAAACTTCCTTTTGCTGTGAACATTCTAACTCTCACAAAACTGCACATGCCCAGAAGGGCTTCTCCTGTGTGCCTCTCCCCCATCAGCCTTTGAAAGGCTTGGAGCAATAGCTGCCTGTAAATCCCATCCTATGAAGTAGCAGGTAATCAGAATCCCTTTAATACTACTCACAAATGCTTGTGCTGTTTGCCTCATGCACAGTGGTCTAGTGAATGAAATGCTCCCATAGGGTGCAGAAGACAGCTAGGACTGCAGAGAGACACTAAGGGACGCTAATGAGATGCTAAGTAGACATCTCTAAACCAGGTCTGCCTAGATTACCAGGCAGAGCTTCCGATTGCAAGGGAATAAACCATGGGCTTGGTCCCCTCCCATAAACTTGTTTGTGTATTTTTCAGTAACTGTCCAATGACAATGAATAAACCATCATGAGGATACTCGTCGTATATGCCTGTGCATCCAGTCCCTTTGTATCCTGGTATCGCCTTGATGAACACGCTTCTAACAACATCAGCTTCAGGATGAGCACCAATGGCAAGTACACAAAACTCACTTTTCCGAAAGTACGATTGTGTCCTTCATTAAGGGCACAAGCACAAGGAGGAAATCAAATGGTAGAAATGATGACCCAGAGCAGACAGGTGACGTGGAAGGCGGATCCTATCATAATTGTGTCAGAAGAATGAAAGGGGTGATGTATCAGCAACCTAAAATATATTGAAATAATCACTAGTTCTCAACAACTGCTCCATGCCGAGAATTGTTTAAAATGCTGTAGGTATCGTTACATGAAGGTCACATCTTAACACTTGCTACAGATCTTATCTAAAGGGCCAAAGGTCTTGAACAGAAAATTCTAGTGCCCAGGGTGGAGAAATGGGGGCGGGAGGTTGCAGGAGGAGAAGAAAGATTGGTATGCGGCTGTAGTGTCCTGGTTTTGGCTGAGTTAATTTTCTTCCTAGTAGGAGGTATGGTGCTGTGTTTTGGATTTAGGATGAAAAGAATGCTGATAACACACCAATGTTTTAGTTGCTGTTGAGCAGTGCTTGCACAGGGTCAAGGACTTTCAGGCTTCTCATACTGCCCTGCCAGCGAGGAGGCTGTGGGTGCAGCAGAAGCTGGGAGGGGCATCACTTGTTTTGTGTGTTCTTTTCTTTCTGTTGTTGTTGTTGTTTTTCCCTCCCTTTTATTTCCTATTAAATTTTATCTCAACTCGTGAGTGTCACATTTCTTATTCCCAATTCTCTCTCCTATCCCGCTGCAGGGGGGGAGTGAGTGAACGTCTGTGTGGTGCTTAGCTCTCTGCCAGGTTAAACCATAAAATTCCTATTAAAAGTCCATTAAAAAAAAAAAAAAAAAGGGAGCCAAGAAATCCTGATAAGTGTTACAAATGACTTTTGTACTTTAAGTAGTTTATCTAGAGGAGGTATGACACGTCAATAAACCCTAGTAGGTTTCAGATAGGGCTATATAACCTTACAAGTGGGAACTCTTGTCGCTTTAAATGGACGACAAACTTCTCTTATTTACATAAGACATCTAGAACATGACATATTACTGCCTGAAATCACTGCTTGTATAGGCAAGACAAAGCTTCTTAGACCTGATTCATAAATTATTCTGAACCAAAAAGGTCCTTTTCACCATTGAACGTCCTACAAGGTTCTGTGAAGGGAACAACAGAAAAATCCAGATATGGCTCTATCTGGCCAACAGAGGCATCCCTAAAAATGCAAGATAAAGGGATTTCTTTTCAAGAAAGTAACCTCTCCTATGTGGTATCAGCGGGGTGAAATTACATTCCTGAAATTACAGCTTTCTCTTAGTGATCAAGCTGCATTGTGCAGGAGCCATTCATACGTTTTCAGAGGCATATTCATGATAACTCCATGTGCATGCCGTGTATGTCCCGCAACCTTTTTCCTCAGATTACTTGCAGGTATTCCTTAACGAGAGCCGCAACACTGAATCTCATCCCCTCGATTCCAAGGGTGATAAAAATTCTTCTCCCAGTTAGTGAAAGCACAAGTGCCAAGGTCTCAACATTTTTTTAGGGCCCTCTTTCCTGTAAGTGTGTAAAGTCCAATGACACTGAAGGCTGCCCGTAACTGCGCTGTCATACTTCAAGTGAAAGCCAGTCAGCTCAGGAGAGACACACTCGAGACAAGGTTTCTCTCAAGGTACGTTACTGCATTTTTGTCTATATTCACTGTTATTCTTTAAAAAAACATCACTCTGTTGCACTGTTGCCGGAAAAAAAATCCCTCAAAACATAGAGTCTCCTAGGTTACCTTTGTTCTTCCTTTCAGACTGTGGGAAAACAACAAAATATGTAAGTAGTTTAAAGGAATACAGCTTTTGTTAATCATGTTAAAGCATACCTAGTACTTTCATATCTAACCAATTGGATTTCAAGACATTTTCAAATTCAAGTTTGAGCAATGTATTGTTCTGGGGTGAAATGAAAGACAGTCAGAAGTACACACTTGATAGTGTAGGTTGTTGAACCATGACAAAAAGTAAGGTATGGCAAGTCATGTCTGCAAGATCAATGAGGAGAACAATTCTTTGTTCCCTTTCTCACAAGGGGTTTCTCCCTCCAAGCGCCAGTTCGACTTGCAGAAAAGTTTCACTTGTTCAGGGTGGGTGCTGTGCTTGCAGAAGAAGAAATACCGTGTTTGAAACTGTGTTTCCACAAAGTTACTTCCAGGTCTTCAGATGCTTGTGGGACTTTCTGTTGCTTTCAGAAGTACTGAGATGGGAAGTATCTTACCTCTGCACTGCTCTTTCCCAACCTGGTGACTTTGGGCATTTACTACCCTGAGAGAGGAGAAGTGTTATGGTTTTGGCTGGGACACAGTTAAATTTTCTTTCTAGAGGTTCACACAATGCTGTGTTTTGGATTTTTGATGAAGAGAACAGTGATGCTTTCAGTTGCTGCAGAGCAGTGTTTGCTCAGAGCCAAGGACATTTCAGCTTCTCATACTGCCCGCCAGTGAGGAGGCCGGGGTGCAGCAGAAGCTGGGAGGGGACAGGACCAGGACAGCTAACCCAAACTGACTAAAAGATATATTCCATACCATGTGACGTCTTGCTGAACAATAAAACTGGGGTGGCTGGCCGGAGCAAAGGTGGGGGGCCACTGCTTGGGAACGGGCAGGGCATCAGTTGGTGGGTGGTGAGCAACTACACTGTGCGTTGCAATGTGTACACTTGCTATATATATTCTTCTATTATTCTTATTATCATCATCATTATTATTTCCCCTTCCTTTTCTGTCCTATTAAATTGTCTTTTTCTCACCCTATGAGATTCTACTTTTTTTTCCTCCTGATTCTCTCCCCCGTCCAACTGGGTAGGGGCGGGGGGGGGCGTGAGCGAATGGCTGTGTGGTTCAGCCACAACAGGGAAGTAGAAGAGTCAGGAGCAAAAGAGTGAAATTGAGTGTGGGAAGGAGGGGAAGTGCAGAAGGTGACTTTAGATTTGTGTGTTTCTCGATATCCTTCCATATTTTTAATTGGCAGTAACTTCTATTCATCTTCTTCAAGTCAAGTCTGTTTGGCCCATGATGGCAATCGGTAAGC
>VXAL01000787.1:41862-69730 GCA_013399475.1 Chauna torquata | reverse complement strand
CCCCCCTGCTACCAAACCTTTACCACGTAAACCCAATACAGGTAAAAAGACACATTCTTTGAAATCTAGACAAAGGCCAGTATGTGTGTCTGCGTGTGTGTGTATGCATGTGCATTAACTGAAGAACAATAGGTTAGAGATTATCCTGAAACCAGATTAGAACATTTTGTTTGCATCAAATTAAATGAAAGTAATAAATATGCAAATCAGACTATTATTATGTAAATTGCACATTTTCAATATTATGTTTGGTGGAGAACCATTTCAACACTTTCAATTGAAAATTACAGTTGTTTAAGTACTATAGATTTTAAGTAGGAATTTCTTGACAGCAGATGAAATGTTGAGAAATTATTATTTCTTCATCACATCCCTTTCTACAACAGCGTTACCAACAGAGTCAGTCACAAGCTAAATGCTTTTATAAGAAATAAGTGGTAAAGCTATAGAGGACAGTTACCATTTCATTCAGCTTTCTTCATCCATCATACAAAATGTCCTAGGAAAAGAATCTGCGCAAAAAGACAAACTTTGTCATGTTTTTCCAGTAAATCCTTAGTCAAATCTTTCTCCTCTTTCTTACTCTCTCTTGCACACAAACACACATACATGGAAGCAAATACACGTGGTGTCTTTTTCATATTTCCACTTGAATGAGAAATAGAAACACTAATAATAGACCAGATGTACTAACAGGATCTCTATTTTATTGAAATGCAGTTTACACAGGATCTCTATTTTATTGAAATGCAGTTTACCTAATCACAGTGTCTCTTCAAACATTTTCATAACAAAATTAGCTAGTCTTCATAACCCCACTGAGAGCAGTTCATCTATGCATTTTCATTAAATTTTTCATATAGATGAATTTAGCATTGCTAGCTTGCACTAGGCTAAGGAAGGACAATCTTCTTTCACTGCAAGAATAGCTTTAAGTAACATATGTGTAAAGTAGCATTATCAGTATTATTCACTTTGGGAACTAAGCAGTCACACATTGAATGTGACAGACCTTCCATGTTAAACTGTTACACATGTGTAGCTGGCCTTTCTGCTTTTCAGTGATGTTCCAGACAAACCCTATCAAAAAATGTCGTGTTGCTAATCACTTTGGGAGATCAACAGATCAATGCCTACTGGCCTTTTGATGACAGTTCCTGTGTTAATTAGTCATATGTAATGGGTACACAAAGGGAAGGCTGTTTTCTTGTACCCACAAGCAACGTTTCATCCTTACTGGAACTCAGATGATACAATACACAAATTTTGAAATTCTACTGGAACAAACCAAAGATTACATCACTTGCAAATCTACTTCTTTAAACATTATCACTCTTGTCTAGAAATTATAAGAATCCCTCATCTTACTCCTTTTTCATGATGGATAGTGTGAACAAAAGTACTGAAACTGTGTTAATCTTAAGAAATAAAATATTTCTTAGTCCAAAAGTAACTGTCTCCAGGGTCTTTTCTGTAACTTTTATGGTAAGGTGTCTGTCATGGTTTTGGCTGGGACAGAGTTAATTTTCTTCACAGAGGCTTACACAATGTTGTGTTTTGGATTTTTGATGAAAATAGTGGTGATGTTTTTGGTTGTTGCAGAGCAGTGTTTACATAGAGCCAACAACTTTTTTTGCTTCTCTTGCTGCCCTGCTAGCAAGGAGGCTGGCGGTGCACAAGCTGGGAGGGGACACAGCCAGGGTAGGTGACCCAGACTGACCAAAGGGATATTCCACAACATATGACATCATGCTCAGCAATGAAAGCTGGGGTAAAGAAGGAGGAAGGGGGGGACTTTCGGAGTGATGGTGTTTGTCTTCCCAAGAAACTGTTACGCGTGATGAGCCCTGCTTTCCTGGAAATGGCTGAACACCTGCCTGCACATGGGAAGTAGCAAATTAATTCCTTGTTTTGTTTTGCTTGCGTGCGCTGCTTTTGCTTTACCTAGTAAACTGTCTTTATCTCAACCCATGAGTTCTTGCACTTTTACCTTTCTGATTCTCTCCCCCATCCCACCTGGGGAGAGCGAGCGAGCAGCTGTGTGGCACTTAGCTGCCTGCTGGGGCTAAAGCACAACAAAGTCCAGACAGGAAAAGAAGAGAGGAAAGTAAATTTTCAGTATAGCACTCTGCATATTAGAAATCCCTGATATGCTGCCCTGTATAGCATAAACTCATCCTGCACACAGCTGACAGGCTCACACCAAAGAAGCTGATGATGCCACGGTTGGTGGCAGCTGGCAACATACCATGTTGGAGAAAAAACGAGGAGGGCTGCAGCAACAAAAAGCCATCCACACTTCACTTTCTCCAGCTTAATACACGCTACTGGGAATCTGCCCAGATTCTGTAGCCTGGAATGGTGTGTGGAAATTGCAAATGTTCAGCCTCTAAGACTATGCCTTCTCCTGCCTGCCATTACCGCAACAGTGGGTCATATATATGGCTAGGACAGAAAGAACAAGTATTCTCAATGAGACGAACCTATGTTGTATAACTGTTCCTATTTTTAATTGAGCTAACATCCGAAATATTACATGGACTCTGTGCTCCTTTGCATACTACTTGAACTACTTGAATCAGAAGGGCAATGGGAAATTTGGAGTAGGCTCTGAAAGATTTTGTTCACATTTTCTCCTGGAGAACAGGAAAATTAATGCACTAATCTCTTATATAGGAGGATATGTAAACTGTGTTAATAGATGACTTGGTTTAAAAATACTGGGACTGGAATGCTTTACATAGTTCTGAATTGTCCAGGCTACTAAAACTTGAGTTTGCAAGGCAAAACAATGATATTTCAGTGAGGAAACCAATTCACAATGTGAATTTACTGTATGAAGTCCTACTTATCACACTGCCTGAGGGGCATTTATTGCAGAATTGGAGGCTACTGAGGACACTGTGAACTTTGGATGATGGACAAATGTTGTTACTGAAGGTGGATTTGCATTTACATAATTAAGCAACAAAGGAAAAAAAAGAAAGTTAAGCAAAAAGGTGTTTTTTGTTGGTGGTGGTTTGTTTTTGTTTTTGTTTTTTTAAGAAATCACTCTTTTAATATACCAATCTGCATAATATAAGTGCTGATTTGTCACTGCACTCCTTTGAGACATAAGGTAGAGATTTTATTAGCAAATGGGTTAAGATTGCTATCAGTAGCATTAAAAGAAAATCAGAGATTGCTTTTCCAGCAGCAATTAACTCTGAGTAATAGGAAGTTTGCCCACATGTCATTCTTGTAAAGGTTCTGACACTGTTTCTAGAAAGAATAATGAACTTAAGATCTAGAGATTCCTTGTTGCCGCTAACACTTTTAACTATCAAATGAGGCCTAAGGGTTATTTGTGTTTTCAGAGGGAAATACTGAATGGACCAGAGCAATCAAAGAGGTAAGAGTGTAATCAGTATATGATTGAGATTAGTATGGGAAATATAATCAGCAGTTTCTGTCTCTCAGGAAAACTGTTGACCTGAACAGCAGGGACTGGATTTTACCCAAGAAGCAGAAAGGAAAATAGGACATATGTAATGACTCCTCAGAAAGGGTTTGGGGGGGGGGCAGTAATCTTAAACAAATTAAACAAAAAAAAAAAGAAAAAAGCATGACTCTAGAAGGGCAAAATAGGGACCAAAAAATATTAGAAAAAAAGACCACCTGAATTTTAATGTAAAATATAATAATATATAAGTACCAGAGAAAAATGTATAAATTACTGTCTTTGACTTCCATGTAGAAGTGGAAGGCAACATGAGCCAGCAAATGTATGTGATGTACAAATAATGGGAAAACCAAAAGATAATGTCATACTCCATCAACATTGTACATTAAGACAAAAATTCTCATTTAAGTTAAAACCACCTAAAGGAGAAAGGGCTGGTTTCAATTCTCCATGTGGTCATATGCTTCCTGTATATCTTCTCAGGTCACTAGCAAAGGTTTCTTAAGACTGTAAACACCACTGCCCTACAACAAAATGTAAATCTCTGTTACCTACTTTCATTCCGAAAATGAAAAAGTTTTCCAAGTGTTTTGGGAAACTTTGTTTTCATTTTTTCCTTGTCTCGGATTTCCATGACACTATCTGACTTTACAAAGGCATTATAAAAGAAAGAGTGTATTAATATAGGTATTCTATTTTGCAGGGATGACAAGCAGTTAAAAATACGGATAGCTGGATTGAACACTTGAGGTGACAAACAAAAGTCATTTCCTCTGATTCATAAATGACAAATGTGATACTGAGAAATACATAGAAGAAAACATCTGTGGAGGGGGAATTTTCTTTTGTTATTGCCATGTCTTTTATCATAACTGAAAAAATGAGAAAGAATAACATAATCTGTGGCATAGGAAATCTCTCCTGTAAAAAAAAGAAAGCAAATTCTCTTTAAGAAATGGATCTAAAAGAGGACTGAGCAGAATGAATGCATCTGCATGCAACTCACAATTCCAAAAATGCTTGGTGAAATACAGATAGTTCCGAAAACACGCCAAAAAAATATAAGTTAAATTTTATCAGGCAGTTAATTTCTGTGCCTTTGCAAACTGAAAAGTGTCTCAGGCTTCCCAGTGTTGGAGTCCCATCTACCAATAATCTCAGGGGTGTAATGGATGGTGAGACTTTTAATGAGCTCACCACAGAAGTATGTGTTCTGTTTGCACACAGACATTGTGTTTTCTTTTAGGTTACCACATCCTTTATGTTTTTTTGGTTGTTGTTGTTGTTTTGTTTTGTTTTGTTTTGGAGGGGGTTGTTTGNCTTGTAAAGTAATACTTATGCTAGGGTGATGAGTTGAAATCTTGTACCCCCTAATTCTGAAGAGGTATAAAGATTTTTCAGGTCTCTTGAGATCCCTCAAGTATCCCAGTCACTTTTTAGGGTGTAAGTACAGACCTACATATGTACATGTATGCATGCTCAACATCCCTACATTGCAAAGTTACTTTACTGTGCAGCAGACTCAAGCTTCACAGAGACAGAGAAGAAAAGCTGCACAGCGTAGTGTTTAGACTACTCCCTGAGTTGTTTGTGCATTGTGATCTGTGTTCCCAGACTAACTGTTGTGAATTTTTTGCACAATGCAGTGAGAAGGAAAACTATAGTCATTTTAAATAAGATGCCTTATTATAAGCATACTAATTGATTAAGTAAGCACAACATTACAGCAGCTGTCTTTGTTCCATTTCAAAAGCTCTGGTTTCAAAATTTCATCAGGAAGTGATATCTACAGAACAAGTCTTATCACTGAAAAAATTTCATATTGAATTACGATAAACACAAAAATAAAATTATGCATGCATATCTACCATTAGGTGAGATGAGTTCTACTTTCAAGGTCTACACTGAAGGATATTGAGACATCCAGGGTAGCTCTGAGAAACAGCATACTCAGAGCTACAGTAAGAAAAAAGAAAGAAGGCACCAAATGAGAAATATTATGCTTGAATTTTGGCTGCCATTGTCACTCAAAACATCATTGAATTGCAGTGAAACATAAAACCCTTTAAAGCTGTTGTTTTTGCCACCCAGCTAAGGTAAAGAGAACTTTTCAAAAGGACTGACAATGTGACATACAATCATCAGCTAAGAGCTCTGCCTAAATGGCTGGAAATATAAGACAATGGAAGGTCAGGAAGAAATGCTAAGAGACATTTGAAGTGTCAAGCTTTGTAATTTATTAAGCACTTTAAAATCAATATGAGATTTCACATGTACCTGTGACAAGACTACAGGTCATACTACTAGAGTATGCAAAAAATCAACTTCATGTGCTGGAAAAATGTGGACAACATTCATTAGAATACATAGTAAATGCTAATGTAGTATAGCTAACCCAGAGATGACAAAGCATTTTAACTTCATAATGACATGTGGCATCCAAAATTATATATAATAGAGGACATTACCTAGGATAACAGACTGCAGTATGATGATCTAAAAGTGCAAAATAGACTTAGATGTCATTTATCTACCCAATGAAATGATGGCACACTGATGAGAAATTCCTCCTAAGGTAGCATATAAGTATTAAAAATACAGAAGACCTACAGTGGCTCTTTGACACATGCTGAAGCTTAAACTGCATAGTATGGATGTAGCATACTCCAGATAGAGGCAAATGAGTCAAACCAGACTATGAGTGTGCCAGTAAGCCCTGCTGTGAATTGAGTTATGGAAAATTCCAGTGTCTTATGCTGCCAAAAGTGACAATAGCAACTAAAGCTTGCTATACATTCGGTAAAAATACCAGCAAATTCCTAGAATCATTTTTTTTTTCTTTTTTCCTCTTGAAGTAATGCAGTCTTGGATATAAGAGAATAATATTGATAAATGTTATTAGAGCCCCTATTCAGCATGAGAACATTGGTCTTTCAGCAGAAACACGAATACACTAGACACTCCCACCTCCTGTCACCAGCCAGTGTCTCCTTCATCAATGCTTTCAGTTTCAAAATTGCAATTTTCATGATAATGTACAAATGGAGACACTGAGGCAGATATAGATAACATGGCCAACCTCCTTGAGTAACAGACAATGCATCCAAGAGCCAAATAAAAATTTTAATCATTTAGGGTGGGAAGCATAGGACTAAAACTTGATAACACAGATAGATTTTAATTGTCTAGATTTCCTCTAAATTCCTTCTAGAAGTACTTTTAAAAAGTGGTTTATCTCATCGAGTGAAGGTCTTATAATATGTTCATTATCAGAATTCTAACCATGCCCTTCACTGCATTGTCTTCAAGGGGAGTTCACATGTTCAGATGCATATGCAAGGCGAATCATGTCTAGGCTGATGTCTGCATTGAAATATACAATGCACAGCACTAAGTTTTCACAGCCTAGCTGCTGAAAACAGTATCATCAGCATTGCAGTAGAGTATGGAAAGAAGGATGTCATCAAAATTAGAACAAAAAAGCCTGAGTGCTGTCAGCTGCTACTGACACACAGCCAAGAGAAACTGCAAATTCCTGGCAGTTGCTAGAAAGAGGGCCTAAAGAGCTAGAAGAATTTCAGGGAGGGGAAGGAGAAAGAAGAGGGTGCAGCTCCTCGTATTACCAAATGTCTTCCTACCACTTTGGGTACAGAAGTAGTACATTAACATACTTCTGCCCAGATTAATATGACCTGCTTCCTATTGCGAGTCAGAGCAGCTTTAACCTGTATGAAAGGGCTGCCGCATCACACAGTGATTTAATTTTTTCACATTGAGCTCTCCCAGTAATAAGAACCGTGGATCATAGCTCCAAATGCGTTTCAGATGAGGTTATGAGCCTTTCGGAGGGGAAAGAAAAGTAGCCCGTTTAAGTCTCACTGCTGTAGTACTAAGTTTCAGAGTCCTTCATGTACAAAATTCTCTCACCACCTGCATCCAGCCAGACCGGTTGTTACTATTTTGCATTTAATAGGATTTCCATACCCAGACAAAAACACCTCGTTATCTGAAGTAGTTTCAAATAATATGTAGACAACTTTCTGTGAATTAGATAATATTCTCATAGAATTCAAGACACATCCCAGACTTTAAGAGCTGCCACCTCATCATTTAAACTAAAGATTTTGAAGTGTTTTTTAAGTATTAATTATTTAATCCTCACAACACCTTTGTGACCAAGAAAATGAGCATTATCAAGGCAATTTCCGTTGCTGACATACAGTTTTAAAGTTGTGATGAGAAGCTGCTCAGAGGTCCAGGCATTAGAAACCTTATCTGAGAAGAACTGCAAGTACATTTGTTTGGAAAGCCAAAAAGTACAGAAATTGACCCAGAAGACAGCTTAATGGTTTCTATTAACATTCTAACTAAATGGCTTGTACACATTTCTTCCTTGAAAATGAACAAGCAACATTTGTAGAGAAAGGTCCTTTCATCAAAAGGTATTTTTTAATTTAGAGGAAAAGATGGAAAAGGAACAAGGAAAAGGCTACAGAAAGATTTATACCTCATCTTCTTTGTTTGTAAGGAAGAGGATCAGAGATACAAAGGCAGACAGTATCATGAATTAAAAATAAGGATCTCAAATCTCTAGCTTTTTGTGCCTCTCTCTGCTTTCAATTAATGTAGGGATAAGTTTTAAAGAAGAGTATATGGTACAGATGGCTTGTGTAACTAAACCAATCTCTGTGAGAGGAAAGGGAAACACACAAGAGGAAAGGCATCTATATCAGCCCCTGTGAAGAACCTTTGTCTGCTTTACCTGCTCCATACTTACATACTTGTATTCTATATTTATATCTATTTTACTTATTCTTATGATAAAAGAGAAGGATAAAAATAGGTGAAAATGAGGGTTCTCCCTCCATTCAAAAAATCTAGTTAAAAATGTTTTAACAAGTGCTGCCGTGGTCCTCACTGCTGATATAGTACAAAGTACTGTATCAGTATGTCTTCTGCTTGCAATTATAGGTAGTCAAGATAACTATGTTTTACCTGTTGAGAAGTCACAGGGAATATTTCATAGATATAAGACAAGGTGAGGATATAGATGGCTTGTAAATTACCAGCACTTTTTCTGTCCTGTAGTATTATTTTTCCATGGCTTTAATCCTAATGAGCTAATCAAAGAAAATATCACACATTATCTACTTTCTCAGGTTGTTAAAATACAAAATGTAATAAGACTCTGCAGTTGAATGACAGAATCCAAACTACTGAGGGAACTTTTGCACGTCACTTATACATTATCTTTAACCAAGACAACTGTCTTGTGTCTCGTGAGCTTTTTGTGAGCTTTCCTTTAAAAATACTTAAGCAGAAAAAAAAAAAAAAATCTAATCCTTGAAATATAGCTTGGTTTGGTTATAAGCCATAATTACCAAGAAAAGTAAGTTAAATGTGATGTTAGGAAAGGACAGTATTTGCTCATCAGTTGCTGTATTCATTGCTGTGCTTAATAAATCATAAGAAAAGAGTCATTTTATTTCATGAGGAAACTGCAAACTTTCAGGAGATGTTATTAGCCCTCCTGTTCACTTAACTGAAACCTTCTTGGAACCACCAACCATATAATGAAAAATCAGTTTCTGTACCTGCAATAGAGTGGAATGACAAATGACAACAATCATACTGGAACTCAGTATCAACAACAAATAATTAAACAGTGAACGAACCTGACAGAAGACCTTTAAGATGTTGCCAAACTCTGTTTGGATAAACTGAATGTTTACAATGTATCTAATGATTTCATCAGTCTTAATTGTAACTGTGGCTGGGTAAAAAGCCCACGTGTTCTAAAACTAATGAAGAATGTGTCAAATGTTTCAACAGGAACGATTAACTTCTTCCCAAATATTTATAGCTTTGCAAATGATCAGAAACTGGAGAAAATGATGGTAATTGCAAGAGAAGGTCTACTTTCTGCACATAAAAAAGAAATTTCCTTACACAGCAACTTTGAGAATTAAATTCTTTGAGTATTTTTAATATTAAGAGTTTCCTTTTCCTCCACTGTAGAAACATCTACAAAATACTTTGTGTTTTAATAGAAAAAGAATTGCTCAATATCAACAAGCTCACATAATATATGCTGGTTTTATTGACACATAAACAATGTATTTATTGTAGTCTTGATTCCTCTGTGTCAAATAGGAGTATTCTCTGTGACTTAAAAGGAAGCAATACAAACTTGAATAATATAGATATTGAATTGAAGACATAATTTAACTAAAAGTATATGTGTTTAAAAACTCTGTGAATGAATCTGTATTTATCAGTATTTTTACATTCCTCTTCAGGAAGACAGACTAAACTGAAAGTATGTAAATGATGGACTACAGTTATTAGCTACTAGTTATTGGTAAACCCAGCAAGAAACACATACACACACAAAGGTGAAGGCATCTAAAAACATGCTATAATTTGGTGTGGTGGTATGATTGTATAAGGTTCGTACTGGGTTGAATTACTGGGCTTCGATGGCTATATTATTCACTTTCACTAAATGTAATCGTAATAGTTAAGACAGGGCACATGAGCAGAAGAAAGACATTAAGGACTAGCTAATGATGTATGCTGAAAAACAAACTGAAATTCATTACAGGGTAGAGAACCAACTGCAAGTTTTCCATGGAAGAAAAAATGCTTCAGGAATGACAAGGAGTCTCTGTTAGCTGACTACTAGAAAACTGAGTGCCTATGATTCAAAACGCAGTTCAGAAACACAAGCTGGAGAGTAGAGTGAACAGCAGACATCTGGGACTTCATATAAACCAAAGTCTTTATGAAAAACAGGAGATCAAGGATTTGAGGAGAGGAGGTTCTTAGCTGAACCTCATTGTCACAAAAAACTAAGAACAGTTTGGAGATGTGAAGACTGGAGGCAGCCTTGGCTGCAATGACAATAACATTGTGGAGTCCAGCAACCTGAGAGGAATGAACAAGGAAATAGCAGGATTTCAGGTCTGGACTTCATGAGTTTGGTTTGCTTGGGGACCCGCTTGGAAGAATCCCAAGTGAAACAGCCTTGGAGAGAAGAGGAGCCCAGGAGAGCTGACTGATTTTCAAGGATCACTGCCTCCAAGCTTAAGAACAGTCTATCCCCACATACAGCAAAGGTGGCAGGATGCCTGCATAGATGAACAAGGAGATCCTTACTAAACTCAAACATTAAAAAGAAACATACAAGAAGTATGCTCCGGAGACAGGGATAGGAGACCCAAACGGAATACTGTGGTGGTTTTACCCAGCTAAATGGCCGACCTCCACCACAACCGCTCGCTCACTCCCCCTCCTCAAAGGAACAGGGGGAGAAAATACGATGGACAAGGGCTTAACGGTTGAGATAAGGACAAGAAGGTTACTCACTAATTACCGTCATGGGCAAAACAGACTCAGCATAGGGAGATTAATATAATTTATTACTATAACTAGCGGACTAGAGCAGTGAGAAACTAAAAGCAAACTAAAAACACCTTCCTCCCATCCACCCTCTTCTACCTCCTCCTCCCGAGCAGCGCAGGGGAACAGGGAATGGGGGCCACGGTCAGCCTATATCGCTTCGTCTCTGCCGCTCCTTCATAGTTGCTGTCTGTTCCCCTGCTCCAGGGTGGGCTCCCTCCCATGGGATGACATCCTTCCCGAATGGGTTCTGCGTGGGCTTCCCACAGGCTGCAGCTCTTCAAAAGCTGTTCCAATATGGGTCCATACCATGGGGTCCATCCTTCAGGAGCAAACTGCTCCAGCATGGGTCCCCCACGCGTGGCAGCTCCCACCAGATCACCTGCTCCTGCGGGGGCTCTCCATGGGCTGCAGCCTCCTTCAGGCCACATCCACCTGCTCCACCATGGGCCTCACCACAGGCCGCAGGGGAACTTCTGCTCCAGCGCCTGGAGCACCTCCTCCCCCTCCTTCTTCTCTGACCTTGGTGTCTGCAGGGCTGTTTCTCACTCCTCTCACTCCCAGCTGCTGTTGCGCAGGAGTTTTTTCCCCTTCTTAAATATGCTCTCACAGAGGCGCAAGCAGCATCGCTCATTGGTTCAGCTCTGGCCAGCGGTGGGTCCCTTTTGGAGCCAGCTGGAGCTGGCTCTTATCTGACAAGTGGCAGCTTCTGGAATCTTCCCACAGAAGCCCCCCCTGTGGCCCCCCTGCCACCAAACCTTTACCACATAAACCCAATACAAATTCAAAAACTATCTAAGCATGTAGGAATGATGTTAGGAAAGCCAAATCCATTTGGAGTTGAATCTGCTGAGGGATGTGAAGCGCAACAAGAACGGCTTGTACCAGATATATTAACAGCAAAAGGTTCAAGAGGATCTGATCAGTGTTTATATTCATATGTGACAGAAAAGTCTATTGTGAGGGTGGCTGAACACTGAAATAGAATGCTTAGAGGATGTAATAGTTCAGTTGGAATGGACCTTCAGAGATCATCTAGTCCAACTGCCTCACCACTTCAGGGCTAACCAAAAGATAAAGCATATTATTAAGGACACCGTCCAAATGCCTCTGGAACACTGACAGGCATGGAACATCACCCACCGCGTTAGGAAGCCTGTTCTGGTGTTTGACCACCCTCACAGTAAAGAACCTCTCCTAATGCAACTGTCTGCCATTCCCACTCATACTATTTACCAGGGTTACCAGGGAGAAGAGACCAGCTTCTCCCTCTCCACCTCCCCGGCTCAGGAAGTTGTAGAGAACAATGAGTTTGCCTCTCAGCCTCCTTTACTCCAAATTGGACAAAGCAAGTGTCCTTAGACTTTCCTCATAGGACATGCCCTTCAGCCTTTTTACCAGCTTTGTTGTTCTCCTCTGGACACTTTCAAGAATCTTAACATTCTTTTTATTTTGTGGAGCCCAGAACTGCACACAATACTCAAGGTGAGGCTGCACCAATGCTAAATATGGTGGGAGAATCATCTCTTTTAACCAGCTGACTATGCTGTATTTAATGAACCAAAATGCAGATTGCCCTCTTGTCTTCCAGGGCATGCTACTGGCTCATATTGAGAAGTTGCAGAGTCTCCATCCTTGAAGATATTCAAACCCAGCTGGAAATGACCTGAAGCAACCTGCTCTAGTTAACTATGTTCTGAGCAGGGGATTGGACTGGGTGGTCTCTATAGGTCTCTTCCAACCTCAGCTATTATGTGGCTCTGTGAAATGTTAAGCTTTCTGAAACTCAGTTTAACTAGGACTCCTGTTGCATAGGAATCACATTGACTCCCTGCAGAAAGGCAAATTTCACCCCTCAGTGTTCAGCCATCCACATGAGCCTACTGGTTAAGAGTATCATTTTAAGATATACAGGAAACACAGCTTAGAGGTAGAAAAGTTAGGTGAAACAAGTCACCATTCTTCTATAAAAAAAAAAATGAGAATGGTGCATTGTAAATATTTATATAGCCACACGCAAATGTACATTTAGTTCACTGCAATGCAGAAAATAGTTAAAATCTTGCAGGGAAGTGTCTTATGCTTTTAATATTCAGCAGTTCTTATGAAGTTCAAGATCATGTCTTAGCATGATTTATTTATTTTTAAACAGAGAATATTTCCTTAGCCCTGAGAACATTGCTTGAAAGAACAAAATATTTCTACAGGCAAATATGGTGAAAATTAAACTCAACTTGTATATACAAAGACAGGAAATACTAATGCTTTAAAATAACCAGAGCATATGGTAATGACCGACATGAAGAGCAAATTGTAAAATAATAATAATAATAATAATAATAATGTAGAATAAATGCACACAACCAGCAGATATCTCTAGAGTGTTCTTTAATGTCTGATCATAATGAATTATGAGTATTTCCTGGTTTTGTTCTTTTCCCTGTGGAAGTCTGATCACTGACCTGCCTAGCACATGCTGGATGCACTTGCTCAAGGACAATCTAATCACAGAAAATATGGAGGCAGCATGTGTTAAATCCCAACCCTAATCAAGGCTAAAGGGGAAAGGCCACAATTTCTACCATATTTGAAAAATTTAAAGCACTTATCAGCCCTCTGCAGGAGAGGACTCTGATGGCTCTGCATTTGAAAGAGAATAATCATGTGGTTTTCAGCTCTCCTGGCTTAGACTCTGATCATTTTTAAACATGAAAGTAAAAGTCTACAAGCAAACATAAGAGTGCATATTAGAAGGAAAACACATTAAGTAAACTACTCAAGATGTACTCTGGGGTAAAGACTTGTAACCTATATTCCTTTAATGCACAAAATAGCATAACAAGCATGGGCATTGGAGATCAAGCTGTGGTTCACTATGATGAGCTAATTATTAAAGCAGATAGACAGACATCTGAGAAAATGAACACTAAGCAGAAGCTGAGAAGGCTTTTACTGCTAGCCATAATGGCTAAGACATACCTATGTGTGCCCTGTGAAAGACTTCCAGTTTCCTATTTTAAAAAGCAGCTTTAACTACTTCTGATTGCAAACCGTAAGGAAAGTTGAAAAGACAGCTTTAAAACAGCCTTCTCCTCATCAGATTCTTACGTGGTGGGATACCACTATAATCTCTCAGGATACCAAAAAAGTCACATGAGATGTCTAAGCTCTTTCAGACTTTGTCTAGAACTGAGAAATCAACTGGAGGGGCAGCTGTGAGCTCTAGCAGCAGAACACTGCAGCCTGCAGTTGTCTTCAAAGGAAAAATTTGCTCCAAAATTGCTACAGCCTCTCTGCTGTGGTCTGAGTTCCTTCTTCAGCATTTGAGAGGACAGGTGGATGGTAACTTCTGGCAGTGGCATATAAATGTCATAGCTGGAGGCACATTCCCTCCCACATGTGAAAATCTGCTTTAATATAGGGGTAGTCAGTAAGCTAGTTGATTTGGGGAATTTTTTTTTTTGTATCCAAATGAGTACAGTTGAACAGGATAATGATGGGGAAAGTCGTAGGTGAGTTGAATGTATTAATTCTCTTATTAAAAAATTCTGTCTAAAAACATAACAACTGTTCATACAAAAAGGTTCCTTTTGTCATGAATTTAAACTGTGCATGTTATTGTTAGGCTGTTTGGTGGAGGGGCCATAGTGTAAGTGGAACAGAGATGGAAAGGCAAAATGGCAAAATGTTTTCCCTTCATTGAACTCCTGAACACATAAATGCAGTCATGGCCCCCTATACAATGAACTATTACCACATATGAAAGAGTGAGGAAGAACCGGAAGCAGGGTTATACATAGCCACTCCCAAACTAGATTGAGGTATGATGTATAGGGTAGAATATTAAGCACTCCTGAGATTTTCCAGTAAAACAATTTTTCTCCCTTCTTATGTCTTACTGAAATATACATCTAGTGGATGAATGCAGGTCATTTTTATAGCTATATAGAATTAAATATACCCTGTCTTTCTTCTCACTGGCTTACTCTTGACAACATTATCAATGCTTGCAGTTCAAAGTATTCCAATATCATGACTGAAACTACATACAATGCTGGAGTATTGTAAAAATAACATATTCAGTGTTACTTTATTAGCTTCCTGGGTTTAGGTCAGCTGAGTAAAGCAAGTCAACCTGCCTCTTTTTTTCTAGAACAATACTTTAGGGTTTTTTCGTGAAGGTTATCCTGAAATACAAACAGTAACTTTCCCAAATAAATTATCACTGCATGGCAATGAATTCAGGATTCCTTGAACCCGAAGCAGAACAAGCAAGAAGGAGCATACAGTTCAGTGACATGGTGCCTAGTAATCAGGAGACCTGCATTCCAGTCCTGCTGTAAAGAATACTTATTTTTACTATACTGGAAAGATACATCATCTGCTTTGGAAAGGACACCATACCTAGTAAGTCTGTACCTTGAACATTGTGCTCAAGAACAAATAACAATCTGTGTCTTTTGAGGAGCTCCCAGCTGTAACTGTGGGCTCTGTGGGCTCTGCAGGAGAGAGAAGTAGAAAATGATGAAAATCCAGTCAGGAATGGCAGAAGGCAAGTGCTATCGTCTCCCAAAGGAGGCAGCTCTGGGCACGCACATGGGGTGAGTTGCATATTCCTGAGGATCTTACCAAAGACTAGCCTACTGTCTCTGGGTCTTATATTATTTCAAAGTGAAAGAAGAAAAATTTTAAGCTCAGTCTGCCCGACACTAATCTGAAACTCAGAATAAGTCATGTAAATAAATACATCATGGTATGGTACCAAGAGTCTCTAACTGCTGTTCCTAAAACCCAAAAGCCAGTTCAGTACTTTGGAGACTATGAATTGGCTTCAGAATTCTCTGAAAACAAGAAAATATAACATAGTATTTGAGCAACAGCATTCAGTGCACTTACAAAACAAAACAAAACAAGAGACCTTTTTGTTTTTTTCTTCAATAAGATTGCTTAAACTTCTGATCCCTGTTAAAAAATAGTTTCAATTTTTCATTTCTCAGAAATGTTTAATATTTTAAGGGACAGAGGGAGTACATTCTGAAGGCAATTTTTATGAAATGGAAGCAAGTTCAAGGAGGTGGAATGAAAACTGGCTGAATGGCCAGGCCCAGGGGACAGTGATCAGCAGTACAAAGTCTAGTTGGAGGCCAGTAACTAGACATGTACCCAGAGGTCAATATTGTGTCTAGTCCTGTTCAACATCTTCATTAATGATCTGGATGATGGGCTAGAGTGCACCCTCAGAAAGTTTGCAGATGACAAAACTGGGAGGACTGGATGATATGCCAGAGGGTCATGCTGCCATCCAGAAGGACCTCAACAATCTTGAGAAATAAGCTGATGGGAACCTTATGAGGTTCAATAAGGAGAAGGGCAAAGTACTACACCTGGGGAGGAACAACCCCAGGTACCAGTACATGCTGGGGGGCACCCAGCTGGAAAGCATCTTGGCAGAGAAGGACTTATGGGTCCTGGNTCCCTTCATTGAACTCCTGAACACATAAATGCAGTCATGGCCCCCTATACAATGAACTATTACCACATATGAAAGAGTGAGGAAGAACCGGAAGCAGGGTTATACATAGCCACTCCCAAACTAGATTGAGGTATGATGTATAGGGTAGAATATTAAGCACTCCTGAGATTTTCCAGTAAAACAATTTTTCTCCCTTCTTATGTCTTACTGAAATATACATCTAGTGGATGAATGCAGGTCATTTTTATAGCTATATAGAATTAAATATACCCTGTCTTTCTTCTCACTGGCTTACTCTTGACAACATTATCAATGCTTGCAGTTCAAAGTATTCCAATATCATGACTGAAACTACATACAATGCTGGAGTATTGTAAAAATAACATATTCAGTGTTACTTTATTAGCTTCCTGGGTTTAGGTCAGCTGAGTAAAGCAAGTCAACCTGCCTCTTTTTTTCTAGAACAATACTTTAGGGTTTTTTTCGTGAAGGTTATCCTGAAATACAAACAGTAACTTTCCCAAATAAATTATCACTGCATGGCAATGAATTCAGGATTCCTTGAACCCGAAGCAGAACAAGCAAGAAGGAGCATACAGTTCAGTGACATGGTGCCTAGTAATCAGGAGACCTGCATTCCAGTCCTGCTGTAAAGAATACTTATTTTTACTATACTGGAAAGATACATCATCTGCTTTGGAAAGGACACCATACCTAGTAAGTCTGTACCTTGAACATTGTGCTCAAGAACAAATAACAATCTGTGTCTTTTGAGGAGCTCCCAGCTGTAACTGTGGGCTCTGTGGGCTCTGCAGGAGAGAGAAGTAGAAAATGATGAAAATCCAGTCAGGAATGGCAGAAGGCAAGTGCTATCGTCTCCCAAAGGAGGCAGCTCTGGGCACGCACATGGGGTGAGTTGCATATTCCTGAGGATCTTACCAAAGACTAGCCTACTGTCTCTGGGTCTTATATTATTTCAAAGTGAAAGAAGAAAAATTTTAAGCTCAGTCTGCCCGACACTAATCTGAAACTCAGAATAAGTCATGTAAATAAATACATCATGGTATGGTACCAAGAGTCTCTAACTGCTGTTCCTAAAACCCAAAAGCCAGTTCAGTACTTTGGAGACTATGAATTGGCTTCAGAATTCTCTGAAAACAAGAAAATATAACATAGTATTTGAGCAACAGCATTCAGTGCACTTACAAAACAAAACAAAACAAGAGACCTTTTTGTTTTTTTCTTCAATAAGATTGCTTAAACTTCTGATCCCTGTTAAAAAATAGTTTCAATTTTTCATTTCTCAGAAATGTTTAATATTTTAAGGGACAGAGGGAGTACATTCTGAAGGCAATTTTTATGAAATGGAAGCAAGTTCAAGGAGGTGGAATGAAAACTGGCTGAATGGCCAGGCCCAGGGGACAGTGATCAGCAGTACAAAGTCTAGTTGGAGGCCAGTAACTAGACATGTACCCAGAGGTCAATATTGTGTCTAGTCCTGTTCAACATCTTCATTAATGATCTGGATGATGGGCTAGAGTGCACCCTCAGAAAGTTTGCAGATGACAAAACTGGGAGGACTGGATGATATGCCAGAGGGTCATGCTGCCATCCAGAAGGACCTCAACAATCTTGAGAAATAAGCTGATGGGAACCTTATGAGGTTCAAGAAGGAGAAGGGCAAAGTACTACACCTGGGGAGGAACAACCCCAGGTACCAGTACATGCTGGGGGGCACCCAGCTGGAAAGCATCTTGGCAGAGAAGGACTTATGGGTCCTGGTGGGCACAAAATGGAAAATGAACCACTAGTGTGCCCTTGCAGAAAAGAAGGCTTATGGTATTATGGGCTTCAATAGGAAGAATATTTCCAGCAAGGCAAGGGAGGTGATCCGTTCCCTCTGATCAGCACTGGTGAGGCCACACCTGGAGTACTGTGTCCAGTTCTGGGCTCCCCAGTGCAAGACATGGACACACTGGAGAGAGTTAGGCAAAGAGCCACTAAGATTAAAGGACTGGAGCATCTCGTATGAGGAAAGGCTGAGAGAGCTGGGGCTGTTCAGCCTGGAGAAGAGGAGGCTTCAGGAGGATCTTATCAATGTGTGTAAATACCTGAAGGGAATATGCAAACAAGATGGAACCAGGCTCTTTTCAGTGGTGTTCAGTGACAGAAGAAGAGGCAAAGGGTGCAAGCTGAAACACAGGAGGTTCTGTCTGAATATGAAGAAACACTTTTTCACTGTGAGGGTGACTGAACACTGGCACAGGTTGCCCAGAGAGGTTGTGGAATCTCTCTCCTTGGCTCTGTTCAGAAGGTGTCTGGACATGGTCCTGGGCAACCAGATGACCTCCAGGGGGCCCTTCCAACCTCAAACATTCTGCTATCTTGTGATCCTGTGATTCTGTGAGTCTTTTCTTCTAGTGTTTCTTAGCACTCGTTTCTTCGCATGTGAATATACACGTAACCTTGGAGTTGTCCATCCCTTCTTCCCAGATGATTCCAGTTTTATTATATACCAAGGATCTTAACTTCCTAACAGTTTTAAAAAATATATTTTCTTTTACAAAGATTTAAGCTTTAAAATACACAATGATTTTTCATTTGGTTTTAAACACAAATTAGTTTGAAAATTGTAATAAAATCTAATAAAAATTGAACAATTTAATGAAGCACTGCAATAATTTAGTGTTTTTAGAAATTAAACCTATAACCATGGCAACAAGAACAAGAAAACAAAAGACCCTTTCTATCCTCTGTGTTGTCATGATTACAGATATATAATGGAGGATATATTGGTTTATTTAATACAATGTTTAAAAATGCAGTAATTGTTCAGATCCTACCAATCCTTGCTTCAAATGAAATAAAAGTATACAGACATATGTAGAACAGCCTGACTAGCTTAACCTAGCAAAATGACGACTGAAAGAGGACATGATTGTCTTCATCAGCACGTTAAATGTTAAATCTCAGAGAAAAAAGACCTGTCTAAGCTGTAGTATCCAATATCAGCAAATGAAAATCAACTGATCATGAAGGCATTTAGTCACAAAACTGGGGGGAGAAAATTTTCTAATGATCAGAGCAGAAACATTCTGGTAGACGAACAAAAATAGTTCAGGAAAAAATTAAATCCCATGCTACTGTAATTCTAAGATGACATCGAACTGATTTATGAAAGGAATTCAGTGTCATGGTGCGTTTGGGTACATCTACATTAACCTAGTAATCTACAGTAACCTAGTAGCAATCAGGAGTAGAAGCAGATATGTGGACCAACAGAGCTGATGATGAGTAGTCAACATCCACAAAATATGCATTTAAGAGGGCTTATTTTTGACTCTTTCTATGCTAGTCCCAAGGACTGAATGTCCATTAGCTACTGCAAGAAATTTACTTTTGGCATATATTTTCCAGCTTAATTTAACCTGAAAGTTATCCAGTTTGTGGTCTCTGATATCCGTACATGATGAAACCCAAATGTGAGAATGGAAACATTTGGGAGAATTGCATGAAAATACTCCATGGTCCAAACTGAAAAGATAATGTAGATGAACCCATTTGATAGCAAAACCTGAATCCACTGAATTCTGAGAGAGAAGTTGCATATAGATTTTCACATTTATTTATAAAAAATACTTCTATAGCACTGAAGATATTTTAGAATACTTGTTCACATGTAGCAAGGGACGATATAAACATCAGTCTGTTAACTCATTTGGCAGAAGGCAGTAATAGAAAATGTACAAGGTCTCTTAGTGCTTCAAAGGTGAAACATATTTTGTGGAATGTAATGGATATCAAGATCTTTCACCCCTTGAAGTTCTATAATGACAATATTTATTGCTGTTCTATGAAAGGTATAATCTTAAAAATAAACATATGTAAAAATACACTTGCTATTATTCAAATGTACTTTCATAATATCTGTAAAACTATAGATACAAGTTAGAGATAAGAAGAGATTGCAGGAAATCAATTCGTGGTGGATTTCCAGTTTTTTAAAGGCATTTAAAAAAAATACCCTAAATCTTTAAAAAAATTAATATCTATGAAAAATCTAATTTTTCATCTAAGTATTCCTTCTCCATTTTGATTGTATTGTATATTATAGTAGATAATGCAAAAGAAATATATGGAACAATAGGTAATCTCAAAAGGAACTATTAATGCATTTCATTTATAAAAAATAAAAATGGCATATTTCAACATTTTCAGGACTCTCTTCTTCCCTTTATTTCCCCTGCCTCCAAAGGATGTATTGACAAATCAAAATCAATTTTATGAAGTGTTTTGGTCTTGACAGAATTGTGTTGTTCTGCAGAAAAGGATCTGACTCAATTTTTGCCTAAACTCTGCTAGTTACAATGCTGACCCTGCATCATTAGCCACAATTTATATACTGTTTCTGATGAACCTTTCAAAAAGGTACAGAAGATTTAATCTGCAGATTAAAGCAGATTCCTGCTGCCCAGAGACTGCCATACCAACTCTTTTATAAACACAGTTTGTGGATAAGCCATTGAAATTAATATAATGATAAAAGGTAAAATTTAATTTTAACAAAGCAATTAAATTACTATAATCCTAACAGACACAAAGCCAATGAAATGCAAAAGTGCATTCCTATATAGGAAAAGTTTGTGTGAATAGATACTTGCAGGTAGGTCAGGTTAAAATGCTACAGAATTTTAGGATTTTATTGGCATCATTAAGGCATCGAAATTTTATGCCCATTATTCTCTAATTTATTTTAATTACTGTTCAGAGAACTGCTGAACTGCTCAAAATTTGAGTTGGGGAAGAAGGAAGAAGAAACAAGGGTTGATAACCCTTCTACACAAAAGAAAAAAAAACTATTTTGAAAAGAATGCATGACAACATCATCTCAATTTCAATTTCTGCAGCAAAACAAACCATATCAAGTGTCATAGACATATATACGAGCTTCTCTGAAAAGACTTCAAAACCTCATCAGAAAAGCTATAGTTGTTCTACTATTTAAACCAGAAGCCATTAGCTCTTTGCCGTATATCAGGTTGGTTCTGTAATATGGCCTTGGTCCCTGCCTCTTGACTTCTGCCTCACCATGGTAGGACTCTGTTCATAACCCAGACAAAGGAGATTTGCACATAAACTATGCACTAACACTTTAAAATCACTTTTTTTTTTTAATTTGATTTTATTATTATTTAATTACATGCTGCATTATTTACTTGTTTACTTGCTATACTTACCTTATTACTTACTATAGTTTTATAGTTGATATAAAGTAGAGATTTCACACAGCTGGGCCCTGTATCACCATCTAGTAGAAAAAGCATGTAAATCCAATACACCTACTTAAAGTGATTTTACAATTTTCGTAATAGCTAAGTGCTGCCATAAACATCAAACAAAGACCCCCAACTGACCTCCTCTGTTCCACTGATTAATCTGGATCTCTAAAACATATTGAATGCTGTTCAAAAGCCACATGCAGAGGGCTGAAAGGTGATAAGTAATTCTGTCTATCAAGCTCAGTTTTGTAATTCAGCTGGTGTGAAAGAACGTTGTGGTTGAAGTGCTCTTTCAGATATGCTGTTTTGTTTTATACAGCAGTTAAACGCCCAAAGAAGATATTGGGACAACCAGATCAGTGTCCATAAGAACATGAACATTACAAAACCTGCTATTCTGGTTTACACTAAAAAGCTCTGTTTATTCTCTTAAATTTTCTGTGACAAAGTCAGTAATCTGGCATAGCCTCCTCCTCTTAGCTTCTTTCTTGACAGAAGAAGAGAAAAGGTTAACACAGAAAAGCATGGCTTCATACCACTTAATCCCCCCTCTACTGTGCCTCTTCACCAAGTAACGGAAATCTACCTACAGAGTAATGCATTTATACCATACAAATGCTTGTGGAACAGCCTGTATTTTTTCCTTGTGGTACTGTCATGCATAGATGTCTGTTTGATTTGCAACTGTAGTGTTCAATGCTATGACAAAATGTACTCAGTTATAGCCTGAGTGGACCATTTCAAATAGTTTTAATTATCTCACTTTTCAGTTAGCAAGAATAAGGAGTTACAGGCTGAGATGTGCTTGTATTGGAGTTAGATACAATTTTGAAACATTGTTTTGGAAACAGCTCTTTCCAGAAATACCCCCCAACACATTCTGAACTTCAGAAATGTCCTTTTTTTGTTGCCTAATCTTCTTTTTCCATCTCTTACTTCAAAACTTAAAAGTATGGGGATACTCTGGGCATACCATCAGACTTTTCTACACTAGCTCCAGTCTCATGAAACGAGCCTTCCAAAAATTCTACTTTTGTGCCCTTTGAATTCATTAAGGGCTAAGAGCACTCAGCTTTCTGCCTGTGCCTGAGATGTTAGCAAATGCATTAACAATCATCACAGCTAATCAGCAGTGTTCACTTTCAGGCACTGTTCACTTTCATCCCAGGCACTGCACACCTATTTCATATTTGGAGCCATACAGATGTAAAATGTGTAGGTTTTGTCTTGCTGATTTTGTACTCTACTCTGTTGTTTTGCCAGCCTGCAGTTTTATTTTAACTGCTTCATAACTTATTAATGCCACTTTTCTCTAATCCTCCTTCAGCAAACACAACAGGGTAGCCTTCGTTCAAGTAAAAGTCATGGTAGTCCAGGATTTCTGTTAAACCTACAAACAAATAAGCTTTTAAAAAATCTAGGTAGAATTAGATTTAGGCTTGGGGGTTTGGGGGCTCATTATTCAATACTTATTGAGGGAGAGATACAATTTTAAACCAAAATGAACTCTGGGAATCTAATAATTACCTTACTTCTGGTACGACTGTGGAAAGCTATTACACAGCTCCCTATTCTATTTCTTTTTTACTCACTGAAAGTCATGTACTTTTTTCGTGCAGAGAAAAATTCTTAAGCAGATGCATTGAAAAAGAATAGATGTGTTCACAGAACAAATTTTCTATGCTCCATTTTCCGCTATATATGTATGTTTGTTTATGGAAGTAGGAGGCATAATTCAGGCAACGGATGGTAAAGAACCTGACTATCCATACAAATCATATCTGTTTAAACATTGACTGGAAAGGACAATTCATTTTAAGGGATTTTCTTTGGTCTTTTTCTGTGCATAGAATTTCTATAACCTTCTTCAAATATTAATAGGCTTGACATACTCCAGTCACCTTTACAGGATGAAATGTGCAGTTGGTCTCAGGAAGCTCACTCCTGTACACCTGCTACTACAAAAGGGCAAGAGACAACCTTCCCTAGGAGTGCTGCCTAGGGAAAGCTTTCACAAAAAGAGATGAGCAAGGCCTTAGGTGAACCTATCCTACAATTAATTAAGGCTTTTTTTACCCTAAAATTGATTTTTTTTTTTTAACATGCACAAGATGTCAATAACTAAACTGTAAAGCTTTTGAGTGAAACTTCTGAATATTAACTTTTTTCTAAACTGTTTCATCAGAGGCTGGTATTTGTTTACAAGGAAACAAAAGATATGTTGTTTTATTTATTTATTTATTTATTTTACTGGTTGTGTCCTTCATAGGGAATGTGTGCAGCAAGTATATCTATCAGAAACTCCAGAGAAAGCTTTCCACTCTGCTATGTATTGAGAAATTCTATCTTCTGCATTCATTTTAGAATATCGTTAGTTAAAAAGATTAAGTTTATTTTAATATTCCTTATGGTTTCCTGCAGTCACATAGTAATTCATTACACCATGGAATGCTTTGTGATTGATACTATAAGGCACAATAGGCTGGATTAATCAAAGAGATAACAACTAGATTTTCACCTCTTCAATATTAATGAATAACTGGAAATCCAATTCACTGACATTCTAAAACAGATAAAGAACCAGAAGGAAATCTGTAGTAATGGACAACTGTCACCTAATTTCTGCCTTTAAATTAAAACTGGAAAAAAAAAATCTAGATAAGAGCAGAGTTAAATATTTATGAAGAGTCATTTATTTAATAACAATTTATATCAATAATATATTAAAACAGCAATTATCAACATAATTATATACTTGTTTTCATATTTTAATAACTGGAAACATCATTTATACAACAGTGGCCAGTTTGCAACTGATAAGCACTGCCTCAGCACAATGCTTCTTACAACTTGTGCTGGCAGAGAAGCCAGCAGAGCTTTATCTCTTTTTCAAGCAACAGCTTAGAAGGCCTTTAGAAAGCCTCTCAGCTTGAGTAAATCAGGTAGTGGATAAGTAAAATATACATAAATTAAATCTGATGTCCGAATTCCTAACTAGAGCATGCATTTTTTGAAACCAGAACACGATCTAAACATATCTTTAGGAGCTTCTTGCCACTCTCTTATTACAGACATCAGGATGACCTCTTTTAACTCCACAAATGTTTGCATTTCTGCTAGCAGGTATAAACAAAATATCCCAAGCCCTTGGTTCTCGGATTATTTCCTTTCTCTGCTGAGCTCCATTCAGAATCATTCCCAGTGTGCACAACAGACCTGCCTCCCACCAGTCAGAAAACAATCTGGTTGCATCCACACTTTTACATTAATATTTAATTATGTAGCTAATATACAAATTCAACAGGAGAAAAATGCAATGTCAGAATCCGTTAATCTGATGATTTGGACATGTGGAAAAAAAAGTAGGATTACATCTTCCCTGCACAGCCAGGCATGTTAGGGTTTTAAAAATACTCTTTTGGGGAGTAAGCTGTGCATGCTATCATTAGACTGTTAGTTATTCCTGTCCTAGGTGTACTATACTGGGATATTTTGATTAGACCTATAATTAAACACAGTACAAACAAAAGTTAGCTCACTCTCTGTGCTCCAAGCTGACCAGGTGTGAACCCACCTTACAGAGAATTCATATCTTATTGCATCCAGCACTGTATATCAACTATTATTAACCCTCTATTAACCCTATTAACCTTCTTGAGGTCATCACCTTCTGTGAACCTCTAGTCTCTGTTAATGAGCACAAGAATATGTGCACCCAACTCTGGTAAGCTTTTTCTGTAACACAACAGGGAGTCCACAAGCTAGACACTGAAAGAATGAGAGTTGAAACAAGGTCTCCACAATAATTTTAAGTATATTTATCAAAGATTTGGCTTTCAAAGATGCTGACTATATACAAGTCCCAGTGTAAGTAGGTTAAGAGAAAACAGAAGCCAGAGTTTCTCAGCTCTTCTGCAACTGTATTTCATACAGTTCAAAACGCATAATGGCTGATATGAAACACCAAACAACTTCCATCCAAATTTTAGTCAAATGACTCTTCTGTGAAAAACAAACACACATTACTGAAAAATAGATATTTGTACATGTTATTAGGTAAATGACAGTTACAGAATTACTTATGAAATATTTTCCAAGCATGGTTACCATACTTGGCTATGAAAATTACATCAATCATCTAAAAAATTCATGTTTTAACTCAATTTACATTTACACATCAATTACAAATTATATGTTTTTAATGTCCAAACTAACAAGCAAACAGTAACAGCACAAAAAGTAGGTTTTATGATAATTGAATATTTTCAGTAATAAAAAGTCATCTCAGAGCAGGAATGCACACATCTCTTCAAAATGAGCAATTATTTTCAATTCATTTTCTAGTTTTCCTTAAGAATCTCATTTTAGTGTGCATTAGGAAAAGTGCTTTAAAAAATCACTGTGATATTTTTAGTGCCCCTTGCCAATCACTTCATATGTTATTTTTTAAAATTATGAATGAATTTTTAAGGTGTTAATGTATTTTATTCAGTCCTATTTAAGTTGCCTGTTTGTGACTTTGCAGCTTTACAAATATTCCATGCTGGACATACTTGTCAACTCTTTTCACATTTTTATTTCAAAACATTAGAAATATCCACTAGTCAGATACTTAAAACTACTTCTACAATAAATTTATAAAAATTGTTGGAGAACGTAGCTTAAAGTTCCTTTTTTTATGGCTGGGATTATTTCTGGAGCCCATTGGAATAAACTGTATTTGGCATGCATTTTCAACTAACTGGCACTTCAAATGATAAAACTCAAGAAATGTGCTCTGAGATTACCATTATTGCAAGGTATTCTGAAAGGACTATAATGTCAGTAGGATTAGGATCTGAGAAGAGAACTGTTAATGGAGGGAAGCATCAGTGAATTACTAAATGCTATTAAGAGTTTTATATACAAGGCAAGAAAACATGATGGGTGAAGAGAAAAGGCTGATGGGCAAAAAAGAATAAAAAATCTTCTTCAACTTTTACAGCCAAGTAAAGGTTTTTGAAAGAAATAATCATATTGTAGCTAGTTTTAAAAACTCTAGTGTCCATTCTATGCCAATTTTACAAATCTCACAGGTAATATGGGTATTTTTTTTCATCTTCAATGAGCTCTGACTGGCCCAAGGAATCATCTCCCATTTTACCTGTACACATGTACTACTAGCAGCTTTAATATTTTGAATAAATTCTACATTACGAAAACTAGAATGAAAACTTTCACTTTGATCAAAATATCTAACTTCAAACTGAAAGCTGCTATTTCTGTTATTCCTTTATTTTTGTAGAATTTTTTAGCAAGATTACATTTCATAGACTTGCTATCACCACTTTCCATTGACTATTTAGTACCCCAGAATTATAAGCATTATATATCAACAATGCATCATGGGATCATCATACAGTTTAGTCTGCAGTATGAGACATCAGGGACCCAGAATTAAAATTCCCATGAGGTACATCAGCAGCTCTGTCAAATGCAGGCAGTTTCCATACATACAGAGCTTAAAACATTTTTGCTCTGTGCACTATTCTCTTTCAACTTTTGTCATAAATCTGTGTAAACACATGTATGGAAATACCATAATTTAACACCACACACATCTGCTTTGCTTGAATGACTCCAATATTTTTATTTTTTTTCCCCATCTTTTGTACACTGCTATGGCCGTATCAGTTTACTAATCTGGAGCTGAAGTGCATTATCTGTTTCTCTTTTATTCAACTGCATTTTCCTGTGTGTTTTCTTTTCCTGATCACATAGTCCCTGCACCTATTTATATATTTTCCCCTTTTTTTTCTCCTTCTAAAATTCCTGTTTCATTGTTTGTTGTTGTTGTTGTTGTTGTTGTTTTCTTCTTTCCATATCCACTTCTTCTCTTATAACTCTTTTTCTGCTATGTCACTTCCTACAGTTTTGTTGTTCTTTACCAGCTCCTAGTCCTGAGGTCATTTTTCCACTAGGTTCAAGCTGAAAAGCTGTGTGATATCCTGAGTTTGAGATAAAGGTACAAGAAAAATGCCACTATTGTGCCAAGGGAAACACTAACAGCAATAATCATAGAATCATAGAATCATAGAAACACAAGGTTGGAAAGCACCTACAAGATCATATAGTCCAACCGTCATCCTATCACCAATACTACCCACTAAGCTACTAAATCAGGTCTTGTAGCACCTTGTCCAAGCGCTTCTTGAACACCGCGAGGGTCGGTGACTCCACCACCTCCCTGGTCAGGCTGTTCCAGTGCTTGACCACTCTCTGAGAGAAAAAGTT
>VXAL01000787.1:28252-40937 GCA_013399475.1 Chauna torquata | reverse complement strand
TCCTCTTTACGGCCCTTCTTGTAGATGGGAATCACATCGGCAAGCCTCCAATCCTCTGGGACCTCTCCAGATAACCAGGAACACTGATAGATGGTGGAAAGCGGCTTGGCAATTACCTCCGCCAGCTCCCTCAGCACCCTAGGGTGGAGCTTGTCAGGTCCCATGGACTTGTGACATTCCAGATGGAGGAGCAGGTCTCTAACTGTCTCTTCCTGGATCACAGGGGGGGATTCTCTAACTGAATCACAGGGGACATCCTGGTTAGGGAGTAAAGTACCCTGAGGATAACTGATCCGGCTATTGAAGACCGATGTAAAGAAGGCATTGAGAACCTCAGCCTTATCCTTATCCTCAGTGATCACATTTCCTGCTGTATCAAGTATAGGATGGAAGTTTTCCTTGGTTCTTCTCTTGCTGTTAATATATTTGTATCATGTGAGTATCCAGAAGTTAGACAGTTGTTTTTTTCTAAGAAGTAGTTTGATTCTTTGAGCAGCATTTCAATAATCTGAAGATTCTATCATTAATCTGTACAACATGCTCTTGCATCATTCAGAATTAGTCTTTGGTGCTTCTGATTTTTCTTTTCTCATTGAAATTGGATTGTCACTTCTTGCCACAATAACATGCTTAATTTTATTATTGGTAGATAGCAGTCAGAGGAGGGATGCACTCTCTGCCTCCAGAGAAGTCAGTGTTTCTGGGTGTGATTATCTCCTTGTCCACTGCTGATGGTACAGAAGATGTCTATCTGTCTACCTGCTTTAACCCTGGAAGTCTCTGCATGCCTTCTATCAATATGTTCTTCATGAACATGGATACATTTCTCTGTGGTTAACTCTTCCTGCTGATCTCCTGCCTATTTTCAAAGAAATATTAGCAGCAGACTGCCTCACTCTGGATGATTCTTGTCTTCTTGTCTCTCTTACAGAGAATTGTATGTAACAGTCCCTACAAAACTATTACTGGACTTGGGTTAAATGGTTTGTGGGTTTGATTCTATGAAAAGATTTGTAAAAAATTTAACTATCTGTAATATCTATTCTAATTTTTAAAATTAATATATATGTATCTTTCTGAATACCTATTTATTGATATATAAAGGAGTTAAAGACTGTTGATTTAACAATTAGAAAATTATGAAGAGTATATGGAACTGAATTCTTTGAGCTCATAAATTTTGGAAATAGAATGTGATTATCATCAGAATGCAAATGGCTCTTAGTTACCTCACAATAATAAAAAATAAAAATAAAAAATAGTAAAAAAAAAAAAAAGATATCTTCAATAGAATTCAACATAAGACTTCTTAAGTTTGTAATGGCCATGTTATGGATGATTTATAGTTGTTTAAAAATTGACCCTATGCTTCCATCTAAAAGTTGCTCAGCATCAAGAACATTTTTATTTTGTTTTAAGAAATCTGAAAGTTTGTGTACTGTTACACTACACAATAAAATAATTGGCAGGCACTTAAAGCATCAAAATAGTAAAATCCTGACACTACTCTGACTAAATGGCAACTTCTCAAGGATAATAAGCTTCTCGTCATATCTCTTGATGAAAGGATATGAAAAATGTGCTGTTCAATAAATGAATATCTCAAACACACTTTTTTTTTAATTTTAAAAAGTGCTGGTAGCAGAATCCATAAATCTACAGGAATATTTGGGGCAGCAATTATATACAGTGGTCCAAAAATCAGTTTTGAAGTAAATGGACATGCCTCTATTGGCATATAGGGAATATATTTATTCTTATAAGTGCATAATTTTAACTCATGTCTTTATAATACCCTTAAGGCTACCCTTAAGGAATGACATATTAATTTTTCACCTGTTATGAATATTTACTTATTTTCTGAAAGTTGCAGTGACAAGATATGACTCTATAAATCATTATTTCCATTTTCAGTTGCACCACTGGCAAACTAAAAAAAGCAATTGATATGAGAACTAAGACAGTGGAAGAGACTGAAATAACCTTTTACAGTCAATGCATTTACTTAAACCCAATCTAGGATATGAGCAGTCTTAAAGTTTATTAACTATAAAGAGCTTCAAATACTATCTTAGAAACTGATCTTTCATGTGCATTTCCAGGAAAACATGCAGTAAGCAAACCACTATGGCTAATGACCTAATTACATTCTGTGACTGAAATTCTTGATTCTGCAAGAGAATAAAATAATTCAGGAGTAGGAGGCTTCAACTTTTTTCAAGCCTGATGACCCAGAAATCCCAGACAAGAAATATATTAGGGAAGAAAAATCTGGTGAAGAACTCCATAGTGGAATGAATAAATAACATTTTAAAGAAAGATCTTAGATGCACACAGGGGACCTACAAGAAAACAGAATCCAAACTGGTCATCAAAGAAATTCCTACATTTCCTTTGTTCAGGAAGTGTAAAACTAAACTGAGACTGTACAAAATAATACTGAGGTAGAGCTAACAATGGAAACAAAACAATGCAAGAGAACAAACTCTTGCCGTTCAAGAAAGGGAGTGCAAAGAACGGAGAAAAATGAGGGGACAGAGGAAAAATGAATCTAGATACAGATCAAAACTTTGTTTTGTTTTTCCTCCTGCTCACTTATATCTATTGTGTTGTACCAACCAACACATGTTCTTGGTGACCAAAGTCACCAAGAAGTCAAGATCTTTTCCAGGAAGACTCTATTTTTCTTGAAGGATAAGATTTTCCAGTTGCTGCTGATCCATGTGATGACAAATGATCTATTCAAAACCCATTTCCAAAAACAAGTGGGATGTTGTAAAGACGCAATGAAGTACATCAGTAAAAGGTACAAGCATACTTAAGAGTTCACTCAGCAAAGTCACAACTCAAAAGTTCCTATAGGCAAATCGTCAAACAACTATAAAGTTTAATTGCAGTGCTCAGAAAACATGACTCTTCAATGGGCAATTTTACTCGTGGTGGTTGGCCAAAAAAGAAAGAAAGAAAGAAAGAAAGAAAGAAAGAAAGAAAGAAAGAAAGAAAGAAAGAAAGAAAGAAAGAAAGAAAGAAAGAAAGAAAGAAAGAAAGAAAGAAAGAACGAAAGAAAGAAAGAAAGAAATACTATTTTCATTATGGTTTACTGAGATTTAAAGTTCTATTTTTGACGCAGGAAGAAACTCACAAAAAAAATTCCTCTGGACAAGAACTCCTACTAAAGAAATTCCTACTAACTTTTATTTGCCAGATTTGGAGATGTACATGTAGAATTGCTTTCTAGTACATGCAATCACACTATTCCTTTGCATAAGTGACAATAAAATGAAGTACTGATTGATGATCAAGGGTTCTGCTTATTTACATTATTCTATTTATATTACATTTCTTACATTATTACTACTAAAGTTATTCTACTTCAGCTGCTGGACCACCATGAACTTCCCCCTGAGTTCAGTAATTCTGCCAATAGGAGCAGCTGTATCTCAGCAAGGGAGTTGCATTCTTTGGGTATGAGGAACTCTTGACCTGATTAGGATACTATTAACTTCGCCTGAATAAAAGCAACAACAACAAAAAAATCCACTCAGACAATGGTCAATCAGCTTTATAGACTTTGAAAAAATAAAAGTTGGAAAATGTTTAATTGTCACTAAATATGCCCCAAGCAAATGTATCAGGAAAAAAGCATTTATATGCTTGCTTTTTTTTTTTTTTTTTTTTTTTTAGCGCAGAGCATTTTGGGATATGCTGTTTGAATCAATTGAGCAAACAAGGGCAGATACCTGTCAATGCATAAGTGTATGCTTTGAGTCAGAATGCCTCATACCTTCCATAAAAACCAGGGAGGACAAGGTATGTGAGGTGACAGGGAAACACCTGAAGAGGGAAGGAGGGTGTTCCACAGCACTTCATGGGATACAACTGCAAATGCCCCGTGAACGTGGGAGTTGATGCTTTCACATCCCCAGATGAAAACTATCCCCTTGTATAGGCTGCTTGTAGCTGGAATGCAATCCAATGAATATATTAATTTAGTGTAAAAAGATGTGGGTTGATAAATTTGTTTAGATTGGCTTATAGTTAGAGCAACATATGAAGAGAGAATGACTATTATCTCTGTCATTCCCTTGGGCAATGCTATGAAGGTTTCCTCTTCCAATAAAACACAATAAACAAGGTCTGTGTGTATGTCCACATGCTTGTGTAGGCATGGGGTAGTTGTGCCTGTTTCAGGCTCAGAGATTTCAGCTCTGCATGAAATGGCTTCCCCTGATTCCCACATAACTTGCCCATAAGCTGCTGCTGTTTAAGGAAAGGCCCTTGTCACATGACTTGGAACAGCGGATCTTGCAACTGAACTTTAATTTTTGGTAGAATATCTGAAATTATTTTAAAAGATCAAGTAGAGCATAAATAAAGTGATAGCACCCTTGGCTGTGTGGTCTGTAGTCAGAGCAGTGGTTGTGCCAGTACCTCTGCCAGCTGGTAACAGCGCTTCTGAATTTGTGTGCACAGCCCAGCTCAGGCATGCATCCTGCCTCAGAAGGATAACAACTCAAAAATGAAATGCATGTCTGTCTCTCTCGCTTTTTTATCTCTCTCCCATTTATCTCCATTCTAAGAGCCAATAATGAGATGAATGAAGTGGCGATGCCCTTTCATTTTTCCTCATTAGGATCACTGGCTATTTCAGCCTTACCACTGCTGAAGAATTACTTCAGGGATGCAGCCATCTTGTAATTCCTTTTCAGTAAACTGGAGTAAAAGTACGTAAAAATCACATTCTCCCTGTTGTGTCAGCAGCCTGGATGAGGAATTTAATGGTTATAAATAGTCTGTCTCTTATAAAAATACCTTATATGTGCAAAGGTACACACAACTTCATAACATTGTATGAACTTTGCTTTTGTTCATCTCTTAGATTGCTGCTTAAGTCACTAGGGTTTGTCCAGAACCAAAGTTCTCAGTTTTATGAAAATGTGTTGGTTTTCTCAGTCTTAAAATCTGAGGAGGGATTCTACTTATTCAGCACAAGGAAGAATGAAAAACCCAAATGTATCTTTAGACTTTTCTCACATTTGAATTCCATTTCTGTCTCTAGCACTTTTTTTCCACAGACGGCATAAGAAGAGCCATCTAACTCACTCCTGGCTCTGCTACTTTCCTGCTGATGCCACAATTAGTCACAAGTATTGAAGGTGGAATACTTTCCTGTCACAAAAATGATGTTTCATCAAAACAGATATTATGGAAATAATGCCTACTTGAAGAATATTTTCTTACAAGAGAGTTGAAAAATAACCGTTCAATATTTTGAAACAAGATTTTTGATTTTACAACAGTAAGTTCATTCAGTATTTCTTATTTATTTTGAGGGGTTTGCAGTTTAAAAGTTTAAAAATATTAAAAGTCAGAATATTAAAATAAGCAAGTGGTATCAAAGTATTTCTATCAGCCTCAGTGTATACCTTTCAGTGTATGCAGTTCAGTTTGGAAGTTCCCAAGTTTTTGACAGAAATTCTAGCCCACATTTATAAAAATTAATTTTATAATAGCTGGAACAAAGGATTTTCTGAGAAAACTGAAAACTTCAGTACTTTCTTATCACACTCAAAAGCAGCGCAGTCATGTACCACACTGTACTGGGGAAAAATACATCTGATTTTACTATGAGCTTCAAACCACACAATCTTATCATGCTGCACCATGAAAAGAAAATTTTTGTTTGATATTCTTGCCAATAGAAAATGATTTTGGTGTTGTTGTTCTAACATAATGAGAAAGGAGTAATTTCTGCAACTCTATTAATTCTTAAATCTTTAAATAGAAATAAAAAAAATAATAGAATGTAACATCTATCATAATCAACACAGTTGAATGGTTATACATTTATTTCTGTTTAAAGCATCATTGTTTCTTCTCCTGTGTTTTCCTGTGTGTTTTTTTTTTTTTTTTCAAACAAAAACAAAGGCGGGGGTGTAAAAATAAAAATAAATGTCTTATTTTTTCCCTTCTTTTTCCCTGAATTGGTCCCATGGTGTTATTGACTGTACATTTACAATGGAATTCTAACAGTGATTATGGTGCAGAGCAGGCAGCGGGAACTGCTCTGGCTGTCTTCCCTCACAACCCTAATGTGACAGTGGGATTGTGTTCTCAGGCAGACTTGAATGGGAGAGATTTTCTTATCATAAGACCCCCTGTCCTCTGTGTTCTTCAATGACTGGTATATGATAATAAGTAGAGACAACAATTCACTGCCTGATAGGTCATGGTACAAATCTTTATTATGCTATGCAAACAGAGTAGACATCTATGTTCATGAGTGCTGCTTTGGAAGAAGACCACAAGGCTTTCTTGCTGTCATTACCAGGGAAGAGCTGATCAATGCTGTAGTCCTGTACCCAAATGGATACAGGAGTTACATGAAGATTGTAGCACTAAGCCCCACCATATACTGTTTTGTTCCATTTGCTCCACCTAAGCAGGAGTCAGAGAAGCTGGCTAGAAGTGAAAGCAGGAAAAGAAAGGAAAAAAAGAAAGGAGAGGAAAAAGGGAAAGGGAAAGGGAAAGGGAAAGGGAAAGGAGAGGAGAGGAGAGGAGAGGAGAGGAGAGGAGAGGAGAGGACTAATTTACTACCAATCATCTCTAACTTTTTCTGCTTGTGGTGTTATGATTTAACACCTATAGAAAAGCTTTATAAAAGTCAACAGCAAATGATAAGTAAGTCATTTGAACTCATGGCTATCAGTACAACAGCATATTAAAGACCTTAGTAAAGACTTTGAAAATCAGTTGACTGAACTAGCTATCAATGTTTTATAACAATGCTTAGTCTGTTCATTGTGACACCCTAGGATAATGTGTAAAATTTAGGATGGTTTGAAANAGAAAAGAAAAGAAAAGAAAAGAAAAGAAAAGAAAAGAAAAGAAAAGAAAAGAAAAGAAAAGAAAAGAAAACCACTTTTCTGAGAAATAATGTTGTGGCTACACACCGTGGCATTTTAAGGAGTTACTGCTGACCCTCTCTTCACCCTCCACAATGCCTAATGGAAGTTCCTCAAAGGCACTTTATTTTAAAATAATGTGTTTGTTTAACAACATTTTTATTACCTCAGGTTTCTTAAAGACTATCCTACTTTCCTGTATCTTACTAACAGGAGCAAGAGAGATTAGAAATGCAATATGAATAGTACCATTGCAAAGAAAGAAAATAAATTCAGCCATTATTACTTTTCATTAATCTATACTATTATTATAAATTATAGGACTGGTAAATATAGTGTGTCATTATAATCTGTTATTTCATACCAAACATTATTTGCATATTTTGATTTCTCATTTATAATCACTTATGCTCATTCTTTACTTTTATTTGAAGTGTAGTTCATTTAAAATCTGTAACATGGATAAGAATCTAGTTTGAAATATAGGCATACTTAAGCTTTATAAATTTGGACTAAAGCAGTAAAACAGTAAAGAGAAACATCCAGCATTTTCTTCCTTTCTGCAGATGGATCCTGCAAGCATGCAAATAATTCACATACCTTAAAGAAATAAGTATAATTATTTTTTCTGAAACTACACTATAGGAAATGGCATTGCAAGGCAAGCAACTTTAACAGCCATTTCACAAATGACTGGCTTTTTTAGGTTTCTTTTTTTACAGTGCTAAATCTAGGCAGCAATATTAGTCACTACTATTGGCTACAATCACAAAGAAATGCAGACCCACAATTTCCTAAGTCTAAATTAAGATAACTAAATGCAAACTTTGTCTTTTCAGCACAGAAACCCGACAGCTGTTAAACTTAGGATGTATAAAGATTCCCCAAGAGTCTGTGTTTCCACCAGTAAAAATCATACAAATTTTAATAGTTATAATCCAAGACAACTGCTTGAGTCCTGACAGTCCTGGGCTTTTCATTCTCTGGAGCCTAGTTAAATATGTGAAGAATTCCTTTCCTTATCTTTCCTCCAAAGCCTCTTCCAGCTCACTCATACCAAAACAAAGACTGCACAAAACACATAGCAGAGGTATGTAACACTCTTGCACCTTATACCCCAAGTGGTTGTCCCACAGTGTATTACAGGTGGTCAGACATACTTCTTCTGCCAGACTTTAGCAGAAAATATAACCCAGCTGCCTGCTGTGTTTTATTGGTAAAGTTCATCTCAAGACAGGGTTTTTAGACAACATTTAATTTAAAAAAAAAAAAAAAAAGAAAAGTGCCTGAATCCTTACATTCTCCACTCACTTTGAGGTCATTGACTACACATCTGTCCTATCCTGCATGAATCCTGTTTGCAGAAGAGTAAATCTCAAGCTGAAATGATTTCATTTGTCTTGGTATCAATTGTAATTAACTTCATTTCGTTTAGTATAAGAATCCACAGCAAGTTTTTCAGGTGTCCTACTACTTCATAGTAACTCCTTTTATAGGGAACAAGAAGAAACAGATACCAAACAAGGATACCTCATTCAAACACACGATCAAAACCAGATAAGACAAATTGCTTTGTGAAGGTACCTATTGTTTTGATTATAAAGGAAAACTGGCGACTAGCTTAAATAAAGATTATTCAGTTTTAGATGACATAAGAGAGGTAAAAAAAAAAAAAAATGACATTAATGGTTTGATCTCAGACTTCAGCTGGGCTTTGCAATGTTTCTTTATGAAGTGGTACCTGGCAGCACTGATAAATGTACACAGTCAAAGCAAGTACAAGGAGCACTTCAAAACACCACACTGCACCAGTCCTGGCTACTGTATGTCTGCCTCAGTTGCCTTTAACATGCACTGTTACTGAACATCCTTGTAGAAACATATTGCAGGTGAAAATCCTCGCACATCTTCCCACAGTTGAGTTTCCCTGTTAACAACACCTGTCGTCACCTTCACAGGAGCAAGGTAATTGCACAGCAAAATATACATGGGGAATATTTCATAGACATTTCAAGTTCTCATTTAGATGTTCAGCTATTTCTGTGCTGTTAGCTTCCATTCTGAAAGGCCTGCAAAGTACTGGAGTAGGTTTGCAACTGTAAATAAATAAACAACTTCCCCTTTGCAGAATTTAGCCCCACCATCCAGAAAGTTTAGGCACTGGTGTTTTACTGTAACCTGTCAGAAAACATGATAGAAGGGCATTCAGCCACAGGCAATAAAAACTTCTGAGAGGGTTTTTATGTATCTTAAAAAGATATCACACATCCAGTTTAAAGCTATTATAATTTTATATTAGATATAATGTTATGAGTGCAGTACTAGCCAGGATAAGCAAGCTGTAAGAAGAGGGTTTGCAAATTAAAATACTATTTTAAAGGCTGCATGTTGCTGATGGAAGTCAAAAGTAAGTAAAAGACCTCGATTCACATGTTTAGATTTTTATAGCATGTTTATTTAATTTCTTGACCAGGTGTTGTGCTTATATTTTCACCAGATGGCTTTCTTCAGGCAAAGCACCTGCTAGGGAAATAAAATAAATATAGAACATCAGTGTCATAGTAGAGGTTTGCTTTAGTTCATTTGACTTTAACCAACATAAATAGAAAATACTTAACATTTAAAGGATCCATACTACTATGCACATGTTTTTAGAAACCACAATTAAGTCTCCCTATCCCACAACCCTCCCATGCTGATTTAGGAAATCACATGTTGGGGATTTCTCTGGGCAGGTGATAACAAATTTAGAGTCATGTCCCAGAAGCAGTGAACACACTGCTCGTGGGTAAGGGTAGGAAAAGACCTTTTCCTGAGAAACAAGGCCCAAATTTCTGAGACGAGATCATAGTAAACATTTCTTCTCCAAGGCAGCATGGCAAGTGTGCCTGATACAGTGAAAATCAAGAGGGGACACTCCAGTAAACCCATAATTGATTTTGCTTGGGAAAATGTTGGCACATAGAGTCCCCCTCCTTCTCCTCCATCAAGGATATGCCTTGTACCACCATGGAAAGTCTATTCCAGAGACTTGCTTGAGCGGACTAGGTTCCACACCAACACAAATTTTTTGCCTATCTGTCCTCCCTAAATCTATTCAGAGCCAAGATGACAACCTGGGCCATAATTCACTGTAGGGACACTTAGGGTGCCCCAAACCACTCTCTGGACCTACACTCAGCACAGGAGAAAGCACACCAATGCAGTTAAATTTTCTTCTCCTTCTACATGGCAAGTGTAGGCTGTAGGCAAGTCTAGGCTGCTTCATTCCCTGGTATAAACATAACCTACATAATATTGTGTGGGTATGCCCATAGCTATCAAAAGTGGATGAATTTAGAGGTCCAAATTCTGATAAAGCACTATGTAAAATTTTTGCTATATTTTCTAAAGGTCAGAAGAACATATCCACTGCATAGGCACATCTGGCAGGGTTTGGGTGATGGGGAGTTGCTGGCGGGCCCTGTGTGGGAAGTGTCTATGACCTACTGTGCTGAGCACAGCCATTTCCAACCAGAAATTACACTAATGCAAACAGCCCATCATGTCCCCAAACTGCTGCAGCCGGGGGAGCCCATTGCACCGCTGCTCAGGCAGTTATGAGAGAGTGGGAGCCGCTGCAGGAGGAGAAACAGGGGAGACACAAAAAGGAAAAACAGAGACATGTGGAAGCATTTTGCTGGGGTGAGAACTAGACGTGAAATTGGAAGGAGGTATGCCAAGTCAGAGGTATATCTCTTAGGTACTGCAGCCCACAGGTGACCCACACCAGGGAAGTGACACCCAAAGGAAACAGGACAGAATGAGAAAGGAAACAGGAAAATGAGAAAGAAATCAGGAACAGCAGAGGAAAATGAGGAAGTCATGAGTGCTGCACTCACTTTTGTTTGTGAGCAAACACAATCTAATCACATTCAAATAAGTTTCCAAGATGCAACTGTCAACCACTTCCTCATGAAGAATACTTCAGCTAGCAACTGTGTATGTCAATTCATATATGTTCTGACTAGAATGTATTGGGAGGACATTCAGCAGTGCTGTACTCAATTTTTCCCCACTAGATGAATGATTCAGAAATGTATTAATTTTCTTGTGTCACATGGTGTACAATCATTCAGTCTTTGACACTCAGTGTTCAATGTAAGTGCTATTAAAAGTAGACCACATTAATTGTACAAATGTACTTATCAATGGTCCTTGAAATGATAAGGATTAAGCATTTCACCAAAATTCTGGAGAGGCAGGGCCGTTTATTTAAATTTATTGTTATATCATTGACATAAACAAGATCAAACTTTCAGGCAAATCTCTGAGTATTGACTTAATATGACTATTAATAATAATTTAACAAAAATCTCAAGCAGATGTAAAGTAAAATTACTAGGATTTTAAATTAATAAAGCATTCCAAGATTTCTACTGTTGTCGGGAGAAGAGATGAAAATATAAACCAAGGTGGATTGGTGGATTGTATATATATAATTTCCTCCTTTTGATTTATTCCTATTAATTCAGCATTACTCATCAATTCTGGAGAGCAGAATCTATTTATACATAACACTTATAATCACAGTGCTGAAGAAAATGTTTGCCCTGTTTTCCTGAATACTTCAAACTCCACATTTCATGGTACTTCAAGCAGTAATTGTAAACTGCAGAATGATTTTTTTCTTGTCTGCTTTTTTTAAGACCTGAAGTCATTCTCATTCACACTACTACTGACAGAGTAAGTTAAGAAAGAGGTTCCCTACAGAAAAGTCATAGGGAGAAACTGAAGTTTCAGGCAGTGACTGTGTCCTTTTGTCCATTACAAGAAGTTATTATTGACACTGATGGAAGTGGCACCACCTCAGTGACCTGATTGTACCTCATCAAAGGTCCCCTTTCAGCAGCCTCTGGTGATAGGAATCTGAGATGAAAAGAGCAAAGAGGGTTTGGGTGATGCAGAAGAGATCATACTCATTTCCATCTGTTACAGAAGAGGAATGATTCCTTGTCCAATGTGGCGAGTTGACCATGGCCAGCTGCTAAGCACCACACACTAGCACACTCCTCCCTGCTAGATGGGAGAGAGAATAGGAAGCGCAAAAGTGCGAAAAGTCATGGGTTGAGATGTAGTTTAATAAGTGAATGGGAAGGGAAGGGAAGGGAAGGAGCAAGTGATTGAAAGGCACTCACTCACCACCTCCCACAAGTAAACTGATGCCAACTAAACTGAGGAATGGTTACCACCTCCTCTGTCCCCCCCCCACTCTGCCCCAAAAACCCTCCCCACAGTTTTTACTGCTGCTCATGATGTTATATGACATGGATTATCCATTTGGGCAATTTGAGTCAGTTATGTCCTCTCCCATTTTCTTGCACACCCCTGGTCTAGTTGAAAAGGGTGGGAAAAAGAGACACTGTGCAAGTACTACTCAGCAAGAGCCAAAACATCTGTGCATTATCAGCACTGTTTTAGTCACAAATCCAAAACACAGAACCGTATAGGCCACCATGAAGAAAATTAACAACATACCAGCCAAACCCAGTACATCTAATAAGCCCCAAATATCAAACAATTTTCTCTTTCAAGATATCAAATATTTTAAGAAAATTCACAGTGAACAGATTAATTTAATTCTTAAATACACAGAGATCCATAAGCAAAGGTAATTTAAGTAGTTTAACTTCATTTAATAAGCCCTATAGTCCTAATAGCTAAGTCAAATTAGCCTGCTCTTGCTCATCTCTTAAGAGGTTTATAGCCTTAATTTTTTTTTTTTTTTTTTTTAAAAGAAG
>VXAL01000787.1:14813-26484 GCA_013399475.1 Chauna torquata | reverse complement strand
ACCACCTCCTCTGTCCCCCCCCCACTCTGCCCCAAAAACCCTCCCCACAGTTTTTACTGCTGCTCATGATGTTATATGACATGGATTATCCATTTGGGCAATTTGAGTCAGTTATGTCCTCTCCCATTTTCTTGCACACCCCTGGTCTAGTTGAAAAGGGTGGGAAAAAGAGACACTGTGCAAGTACTACTCAGCAAGAGCCAAAACATCTGTGCATTATCAGCACTGTTTTAGTCACAAATCCAAAACACAGAACCGTATAGGCCACCATGAAGAAAATTAACAACATACCAGCCAAACCCAGTACATCTAATAAGCCCCAAATATCAAACAATTTTCTCTTTCAAGATATCAAATATTTTAAGAAAATTCACAGTGAACAGATTAATTTAATTCTTAAATACACAGAGATCAATAAGCAAAGGTAATTTAAGTAGTTTAACTTCATTTAATAAGCCCTATAGTCCTAATAGCTAAGTCANTTGCCAAGTCAAATTAGCCTGCTCTTGGTTATCTCTTAAGAGGTTTATATCCTTTATTTTTTTTTTTTTTTTTTTAAAAGAAGATTTCATCTGGGAATTAGCCATTTCCTAATATTAGGAAATTAGGTCATTATAGCAGGGGCCAAGACCTAGTAGTATGTGATTTAGCCACATCATGAGGCATTGTTCACTCACAGCAGTGTGTCTCTTTCCACTGAAGAAGTGCATTAATGTTTCAGTCAGTAGTGCAATCAATAACAGAACACCTATGGAATTATGAACATCATAATACAAAACAAAATCTGTACTCGTTATGTAGCAACAAATGCAAATGAGGCACAGGAAACTTTGCCAGTATGGAAAAGTATTTCAGGAGAGGTATATAATGCCCTTTTTTATTTCATTAGTGTAGAGCTTCAAGGACAACATAAGCACAATTGCTCTTATCTGTTTGACCTCCTCGTATGAGACAGTGGAGAACACATCACTGATGTATTTTACAAAACATTAGATCAGTGAGCAGGGAATTAGTATCTGAGATGCATTGTTTGCCCAAATTAGGAAGGATCTGAGTCCTAAGAGACAATTAGTTCTCTTTGGTATATTAAAGTGCCATCAAAAGGAATTCCATACCAAGACGCCCATTTGTCCATGAATTTTTAAAAAAACTGTAAGGCTGCAGGTTCAGGTAGCAGTGATGTCTCATTTTGTCACTTCAAACAGAGGGTGGTTGCTATTATGAACAGAGTTTGAAAGTTTCCACCATCTGTTTGTACTTTGGATCAACTACTGCTAACACGTTAATACATATACAGTTTCAAAATACGTATATATGGACTATGTCATATCTCTAGTAAAAAAGCGAAACCACCATGACATTAGCAGACTGTCCTGCATACAAGAAAATGTCATTTTCTGCTATCTAGCCAACTCTGCTATCCCAAAAAAAAAAGAGCTCTGAGTAATAACTATATACAGGTACATACCTTTTCTCAAACTGTTCTGTTGTTTTCAAGCTTTCTAGACCATGGTAGGGTTTTGGGTTTTTTTTGTTTGTTTGTTTGTTTGTTTTTGTTTTGTTTTGTTTTGAATCACCGTGTACCATTATGATTAAACTTTTCAAGTAACAATTATAGAAGTGACACAGATCTATAGGCCATCTTATAAATCGTTGTCTTCTGAACAGTAAGGGGACCTACTGCCTTAGTCTATGTAACATGTCCTCAAATGTCAAGTGGAGTTAATTCCTCATTCACAGCAGTAAGAATACTGAAACTGAGTAAAAAGATGCAAGGTAATCTCTTTACACAGTAATTATAAATGCTTGAAAAAACAGACTGCAACAATTCTCCTTGGAATTCAGTCTTTATGCCTAAGTGTACATAATACTCAACATATAAGCCAAAGGACATAATTCTGTTTGAATTTAATATTTAAGTACTTTTACTGGGTACTTGAACAATGAGGTGCAGGCAAACTAGAAATAGAGGTATATGATTAAAAGAGCTCTTAATGCTTATAGTTGTTAATACTTATGTCATATTCAGTAAAAAGAAAATGAAAAAAAAAAAAGAAAAACACTTAATTTCATAACTGCTATGAGCACCAAAAGTTCTTTATACGAGGATAGCTGTAATTCACACATTTAGCAACATTCAAATAAGTTAATGTTATTAAAATAGTAAAAATGTATTTATTTTATTCACCGAGCTGCGAATGAGCAACTTTCATATGCATTCCCAAATCTACCTGAAAACCATGACCGCAACAGAAATGAAGGTCACAATGCTCATGATATGATATGTACACATAATAAGAATATTTACTTGTAATTTCTCCAGGAGCAGAGCAATAGTCACAGCTTTTAAATCTTGTGCAGTCTACCCTAATAAAGTATTCAGAGAGTTCTCTGAAATGGTACCATTAGTAAGTGAAGCACAGGGAAAAAAGAGTTTTTGTTAATCAAATAATAATAATAGTAATAGTAATAGTAATAATAATAAATAATAATAAAAAAAAAACAGATAAAGAGATATTGCCCTTCTGAGTATGTAGTGGTGGATTCTGGATATTATCACCTCCCTAATATGTCACTGCAGGGGAATAGTAATAATGGTTTTGCAGCTGACAACAAAAAAGCTAAGAATTTAGATATTTGGATGGCTGATACTAAGTGAGCTGAACTCAGCATCAGACAGAAATAAACCAACTACATCAATTCAAGACAGGGAACAACTGTCTAGACCGCAGCACCGAAGATTTGGTTAGGGTTACTGTAAATGCCAACATGATAATTAGCAAACAATATTGTATGGTTGTAACATCATCTATAAGACTTAACAACAGTCTTCAACACACATAATTTCTGAGTTGGAAAACTGGACGTACTTACTTACACAGTACTTAAAGGAAAGATATAAAACAACTGGAAAGACACCAATGTGTAGCAGCAAGAATGATCCTGAAAATTTTGCCTATTAGGAATGGTTGAAAGAGATAGTGTTGTTTAATGCAGAGGGGGAAAGACTGAAGGAAATTGTAATTATAATAGATAGATAGATAGGTAGATAGATAGATAGATAAATAGATAGATAGATGATACATACACACATTCATAATTAATCTAAACTGCAGCAAGGGAGATTCACTTTAGATGCCAGGAGGAAGTTTTTAAGAGTTAGGATCATAAAATACTAGAATGAATTACCTGAAAATGTTGTAGAGCCATTAGACATATTTCACAAAAAGTTAAATAGACGTCTGTAAGGTATGATATAACTGGTCTTGCTGAATGCAGATAGCCTCTTGAAGTCCCTTTCAGGCCGGTTTCTATGATTTTGATACTACCATGCAAATTTAACCCTGTTTCACAAGCTGAGATCTTGACAATATTTTTCTTTCAGGGAAAATATTCTACAAAAATGGAATCTCTAATTGTAGATCACCAGATTTCCATCTGACCTTCTAGCTGTCTCTGTCCTAGTAAATAAAATGATTTAGGGACCTAATCTGCAGACTCTGAGGACAAACGATGTGTGTGATCAGCAACTGTTTATACAGCTAAACTCTCTGATTTACTCACCCAATCAAGGGACATGCTAGCTGCGAGTACATAGAATAACAAGACAGTGCTGAAGCCACAGCACAGCCCTGGTTTGCATATTTGAAAAGCTCTGAGTCCACCGGCTAGCTTAAAACTTGAAATTTGGCAAAATGCTCCAAGTCACTAGATANAAAAACATTTAAACACTGAGGTCAAAGCTTTTGAAAAAAAAAAAAAGGAAGAAGAAGAAGAAAAAGAAGAAGTAATCATTTCAGTTCTGCTTTCATAAAATCTTCTCATTTCCAAACTTTATGCTGTTGGTGTCCAGATTCATTCATTTTTTCATTTTTGCTAAGGAATACATTTTCAGTTAATTTACCACTCTTGATGAAACTAGTCCAGCAGGCAAAACTGCAATATTTAGGTTGTTGTAAGTGTTATTTGCTTCCCTGCACAGGCATACATGCCTTAGAATAATGATATCCACAGAAAAGCTGTAAAATGTTTAGCTACTAATCTCAAAAACAATTTTGGTGTTAGTTTTTGCTTTAAAATCAAAATAAGGTAAGTGTTCCAGACGGAGATTGATGGAATTAGAGTGGTTTTACAAGCTCTCCATTTGGTGGGCTAACCCAGATTCTCAAGGACATTTGGAGATCTCCCATTGATTCACCAGGAAGATGGGCCTGACACAATTAAAAAAAAAAAAAAAAAAGTTCTGTTATTAAAGTAAGGACCTACTTGTACGTGGAGTTCATTAAGACCTAGCAACTTCCTGGTGAGTCTCATTCTATAAAAGGCAGCTGCCAGACTTAGGTTACCTGATTAGAGCATGTATCCAGGCGATATGTTTACAGAAGGATCTCAGATCATTCTTTTCAGCAGGATATTTTTGCCCATTAGAAGTTCCATGCTCTTTCAAATGAACTGAATTCACCTGACAGCTTCACTTACTTGCAAGTAAACCATTTTCAAGCAGTTGCTAACTGTATTGATGTCATCAGTTTACCTCTGATAAAATAGATTATACTTCGTTCTGTTTTCAAAACAACATGTAATAAATTGTTAGAATTTGTATTATTCAAGGAACAAGCAAAGAAAAAAACCACATTGTAGTTAATCTGTGAATACAAAGAAAATACAAATATTTGAATACAAACACAATACAAAGAAATAGAATACAAAGAAAGAAGATTAATACAAACTCTTCAACTTATTAAAGGTTTCATAAACTGTAAAATAGAAGATTTCACGTGAAAGCCTCCTAAAAAAAAAAAAAATTAAATTTACTATATTGTTTTTGGAACTTAAAATATAACAGTCCTGCTATACTTGAACAGTCTTCCAATACATGTTTTCTGCCTCTGGTGAGTTTTAAGCAAGCAGAGAGATATCCAGGCAACCACAGAAATATTTTGAGTTTATCTGCCTGAAGTTAATAAGGTGATGAGCATCTTCCTCTCTTCCGAACAGTGAACATCATATATTCTTTTCTACTTGTCAACTGCTTAGCAAAGTGTAAGCAAAAAAAATCAGTGAAGGACGGTCAGCAGGAGGCTTGGAAACTCAGCACTTTGCAGAAACAAACCTTAGGGCTTTTTGCCATTGATCTGTTTCTGGGACCACAGTAAAGGGTTTGTTTTGGTTATCAACAGGGAGCTTTAGCCAGAAACAAACAGAAGCATAAAAGTTCTTTAAATCAGTTCAATGTTATAATTGGGGATTTGAACGTTGGAAGATAAATGCTTAATAATTCAAAGAAAAAAAAAAGCAATGAAAGAATGAGCATACAGCAAATGAGGCTATGTGTGAATAGGAAAAAATTTATCGGTTCAAGGAGAGAAGTAAATTAGTGTTCCAATTATTATGTTTGCAGAATTTCTCGGTGAACAGTTCTTCTCATTATTAGACAACCCAAAATAATTCAGTTTTGCAGAGTAAGTTTTCCTAGTAGCTTGCTGGAATTTAACCATAAAACTCCTAATAAGGCTGATGGGAGCCATATAACTGATCTCTGTATAGTAGCACATTAAAAGTATTTACCTCTGAGGTAGCTTTTAAAGGTGTTTAGATGTTCTCTTCAGAGTGATTAGATTCTGATATAAGGAGGACAACCTACCCTTGGCAAACATTTGCACATGAAAGAAAATGGTGATTTATTTCTCCGAGTGTTGTTTTTTAGCTTCAGTCAAAGGGAAAATCCACCTTAACTTATTTAGGTAATAAACAACTCTTTTTGCATTGCATTTCCAGTTTTACCAAAAATTTCGAGGAGTGAATGATCTTTTTTATAAACCGACCTTGTATTACTTAGGTAAAGAAGTTTATGAGATTGGAACTTCCAAAAGGATCTTCAGCATGTCTGCAGTGATAACAAAACCGTTGTGAGAAATGTTTTGAATGCATGAAAATAGAATATTTCTCCCATAGACACACAGCTCCCACGTTCATCTATTCTTCAGTGCAAAATCACTTTAGATGTAAAATGTTTTGTTCCTCTTTAAAACATTTTTAAGTCCTTTACCATCAAGGAAGATTTTGTCCACCATGCTAAAGACACAGGAGTCAAATTCTTTTCAGAGGAAAGAAAAAAAAAAGAAAGAAAAAAAAAGAAAAAAACACTACACCAGAATTCCTCAAGCTTCAAAGAAGTAGGATTATGTTTCCAATACATTTTCAATATGTAAAGGACAGAGATATAAAACAAGAAATTTCATAAAGTCCCCATTCTTCAGCAGCATATGCAGCCTTGAAAGTAAAAGGGATGTCATCACTTCCCATTGTTGCACATTAAGGTCATCCTTCTTACCAGCTTTCATGAAAGTGACTCTAAGCTTTTCTCCCTGGGCATATCAACTACATCTTTCAGGCAGAAAGAGAGAGGAAGGCAACATACATTCTAGGACAGTTAAGAAGTAAACAACCCCCTCTCCCCCTGCAAAAAAAAAATCACCAAAGACTAAAAAACACAACTGTAAAACAAACAAGCCAAAGACAAATATTCACTTCACTGGCTACCCTGTTTTTCACATACTTTGCTTATGAACTGCACTAAATATTTGTGCATGCAAAAACAAAGCATATACGTACCTCAAAACAAGCTGCACTTTAGGCTACTTGTGTCTATCCCAAATGCACGCCTCAAGTAACAGGTCTTGCTGGCTTTCTTCATTTTTTCCACATGGGCCTGTGTTGTTCTGCCTCTGAGGGGCACCTGCGAATCTTCTTTCTCCCTGAGAACATGTCTAAAGCCAGCCCTTTCCACACAGGCTTGTCAAAAACGATACATCATGCAGAGCTAAAGGAATCTGCAATAGAGGTTCAATATGCACATTTCCCTTACTTACACTTACTCTTTGACAGTTTTTGGCAGTTACATCCAGCTCAGTTGAACCTATTTTTGCTGGAAGAGACAGGCTATGCTCTGTTGCTTTCTATAACTGGATATCTCTGTCTAGTAGAGAGCTCACAATCAATTCACCCTTAACCATTCTTGCATAGCTAGCATTTGTTAACATATATATANATAGGGTGTTGAGACTACGCAAGGGTTCTAGCCCCACGCAAGTGTTGTTTTTTATTGTTGCCATATAACCGTTGATAATTCTTTGCCACCACCACTATTGTTAGCCATTCATCCCTTCTCGCTCTATTCTCTCTCTGTCACACAAATGCACACACATAGATTCTGATTTGAATTAACTCAATGCATTAAGGAAGGAAAATAGTAAATGGAGGAGAGAGCAAATGATAACAAAACAGAACACATATCTTGCCCATTCTCCTCAGCAATGGATGTTTGCAACAAACCAAGGATGATAGTCTTTTCAACAATATAAAATGCTCAGACTGTAAGTTACTGTTTTATCTTCTAACTGATGCAATATATTTGAATTATAACACTCTCCAGTGAAACATTTTCAGCAATGATTTTCAGAGGGACTGAGATCCATGTGGATACCAGTGGTATTACAGGGGACTCCTTAAAGAATGGAATAATCTAGTACCATGTGCCTTGTACCCACTAATCTGTTTCTTTTTCATTGTATTTGTGCTTTTCTAACTACAAAGCAATGGACTCAACATTATTCCTATCATAGAGAAAAGCAGAAAAGGTGAGGGGTACAGTCGGCAAAAATCAATACTCCCACAGGCAAACAATTGCTGTAGAGGCACACTTTGTATTAATGAAGAGTGAGTATTGATTTAGTTAATAGCAGTGTTCCAGTAAACTTTCATAAGCATCAGTGACCCTGGTTTTGTGAACTCTTCCATGAAGGTAGATCCCATTATCTGTATGGATTTCTGTTCATTTATAGGGGGCTCCTTCCATGAAAAGTAGTTTAAAAGACTAAGGATGACTAACAGCAGAGCAGTTTTGAATAGTTATAATGTAAACTTTTATCAGGCCATTAAGTTTTATTTATTCCCACAGTTCCTATGAATCTACAAATCTCAATATATTCGAAGTCCAGTCCTTAACCTGGAAAGTTTTACAGGTAAACAGTCTGACATTTCAAATATTTCCCTGAAAAATTTTTGGAAGCTGATTGCTTTTTCTGTTTGCAAGCTCATAGTTCATAACTTTGGGAGCAACTTCACTGTTTCAAGACAGTCTATATTCTATTTCACACATCATTTGGATTCATGAAAAAAATAAATTAGATTAGAAATAGTAAGATGGTGTTTTTTTTTTTCTCCAGAATGAAACTGAAGAGTAAAAATCCCTTATACATTTCTGTAAGTATACTAAGAAATAAAAGAATGAGTACAATTTCAATATTTTTACAAATACGAGTAAAATACTGTTGTTGCTTTATTGTTAAAATATATGTAACATTGTCCATGACATCTTTTCAGTATAACCTGTGGTATGTAGCTGCCTTATACACATATTTCAACACTACAGACAAACTATACTTTCATGGAAGGCTGTTACACTTCCAATTTTTAACAATTAGAAAAAAATATTTGCGTTACTGCTGACTTTAGCTAATATAAAGTTCTTCACAGCATAAATGCATAAGCATATTTAGCATTCTGGATCTTTTTAAAAACTTGTTGTAATATCAATTGCACCCTTTGTTTACAAGTGTCTACTTCTAGTGAGAAAAGGGTATGCCTTTGCTTCTATTCAAGCGAGCCAGGTGGATGGATGATTCAGTTAGCACTAGCTGTCTGTCAACAAGAGCATCTACGAGCACATTAAAGTTCCTCTTAATTGGTTCAGAACTCTAACTACCCCAAAGGAATCTTAAAATCTGTTCAATGTGCATGATCTAGTCTTGCTTCCTGTATGGTCACTGGTGGATAATGAATAGTCCAAACCACAGTTAGCAGGATCCCTGTTTCAGCTGAGGTCTGCACACAGCGTGCTGGGTTAACAATGTGGAACACAAAGTAATTCTCATGAAGCAGCGTGAGGTCAGCTGGGTGACAACACTTTTCTATCTGGAGATATCTTCCTCCATTATGCTACAAGGCAACTGGGATGCTGAAGGGAAACCTGGAGGGTAAGGAAAGGGTGCTCCCTTGAAAGCACGGACAGAAGTGGGAAGAAAAAGTCATGCTATATCTCACCCTACGTTTGAATTCTGATAAACCTTGGGACCCTCTGTAACTAATTTGAAAGTGACAGGCACTTCCAGAAAAAATGATGTTCTAGAATGCTCTGAAGATAAGACACACTCTCTAAAAGATGGCTATCCTTCTTCAGTTATTCTGAGTTTAGGCAGAGTCAGATCCTCATTTATTGCCTTAGGCTAGGTAGGACAAATTTAGACTTTCTGGCTAGAAGGCAGTCAAAGATTATTAACAGAGGGCAATTACGTTTTCTTATTTCTCCCCCACCACGTCTGCTATAATTTGATTAGGGAGATTTTCATTCGAAAAAACATATTTTGATAAAGACTAAGATTCTGACTGACGCTTCTCTGGTTTTGAGACTGCTTCTTGTCTTCATAGTTCAATGAAAGTTAAGTAGGCTGTGCTAGAATAGATTGTCTGTCTCTTGACAAAGTATATTTTGCCTATAAGCCTCAAAAGACATTCCTGGTAATTATTGTTAGAGAATCTCAGTCTTACAGTAGATAAATATTTTTCCTCATAAAAATCAAGATTGTTTTGGCTTTTTGTCCTTTCCCAGGAAGAATCCCTTAATCAAACATGTCATTTCTATTTATTTTTAAAAAATAAAGTCATTTTATTTATAAGATTTCTTTATAATAACACAATATTTAGATACATATCTACTGTAACTTCTAATATGGAAGTTTCTACAGTTCATTTCCAGAGATTGGTCTATGGTTTAACAGAACTTACCCAGGCGATGGATACTAGTCCATATACAAGGAAAGCAGGCAGTAAACAGTACTTTATGCAGTACCCCAAAGCTATTGGTTAAAAATAATATTTTGGAAGTTGTTTTGAGTTAGAAAATTTTTATCTCTTAAAAGAGTTTTAGTGATAAACAGTTACACATAAAGACAGCAAGAAAAAAAAATTTAGAGAAGTGCCCAAGATATTTTTGTGTTTGACGATTTAGAAAGAATGCATTGTACTTTTTTTGGATTACTCTTGGATTACAGTTGGATGGCCCCTGGGCTGCAAGTGACCATCACACCACTCTCTCATTCCCCCTTCTCAGCAGCACAGAGTGAGAAAGTACAGTGTGAAAAACCTCATAGATTGAGATAAGGACAGGGAGATCACTCACCAATTACCTTCACGGGCAAAACAGACTCGCCTTGAGGAAGATTAATTTAATTTATTGGCAATTAATATCAGAGTAGGATAACTAGAAATTANCACTGCTGGTCTTATAGAAATTAGAATATAAAAATAAAATAAAAATAAAATAAAAATAAAAATAAAAATAAAAATAATAAAAGTAAAAATATCTTCCCCACACACCTCCTTTCTTCCTAGGCTTAACTTCACTCTAAGTGGCACAGGGGTATGGGGAACAGGGGTTGTGGTCTTTCCATAATGCTTTGTCTTTGCCACTCTTTTCTCCTCAGACTCTTACCCTGCGTGGGCTCTCCATGGGCTGCAGCCTCCTTCAGGCCACATCCACCTGCTCTGGCATGGGCCCTTCGACGGGCTGCAGCGTGGAGATCTGCTCTGCCGTGGTACACCATGGGCTGCAGGGGGACAGCCTGCTTCACCATAGTCCTTACCATGGGCTGCAGGAGAACTTCTGCTACGATGCCTGGAGCACCTCCTCCCACTCCTTTTTCACGGACCTGCGTGTCTGCAGGGCTGTTTCTCTCTCATTTCTCACTCCTCTCTCTCCCAGCTGCTGTTGCGCAGCAGTTTTTTCCCTTTCTTAAATCTGCTGTCCCAGAGGCACAACCAGCATCGCTCACTGGCTCAGGTCTGGCTAGTGGCAGGTCCCTTTTGGAGCCAGCTGGAACTGGCTCTTCTCTAACTTGGGGGAGCTTCTTGTCTCTTCTCACAGAGGACACCCCCCACACACACACCAACAACTAAAACCTTGCCACATAAACCCAATACAACTTCTAATGCAGCATAAAACTGATTTTATTCTTCTTTAAGAAAAGATATTCATGAGTGAATCTATTAATGCATAGCCAAACACATTCTTCCTGTTTCTACTATGGAATTTAGTGTAATTGTACCAGCAACAGATTTTGTCTATTTTAGTTAATTTTTTGGTGAAATAAACTAGAAAGGTGGAGAGGAAAACTAGGTACTTGGGACTTTACTTTTCAAATGTTCTGTATTCAAACAATTTTGAATTCTGCAAATTCTACTGGTTTTGTAGATGTTAGGGAAATATTTCCCGGACTAATTTCATGTTACTGAGAAAATGTTATTTTATATCAAGCATCTACAGATGTGCTACTTTAAAATACATTGATATCTTTTTGAAAATCTGAGTACAATCACCACAAAAGGATTGTATTTTTCAACAAAAACATGACTTTGTATAGAGGTAGCTTGCTTTGCTGTCATTTAGACAAATGTGTGCATTCGTGCAAGTGAGACTCTTAAACAATTTAAAGTATATTTTTATTAATACATAGATTTTATTAAAGAAAAAAAAAAACAAAGAGAGAAAGAGAGAAAGAAAGAAAAAGAAAGAAAGAGAGAAAGAGAGAAAGAAAGAAAAGAAAGAAAGAAA
>VXAL01000787.1:0-14727 GCA_013399475.1 Chauna torquata | reverse complement strand
AGAGAAAGAAAGAGAAAGAAAGAAAGAAAGAAAGAAAGAAAGAAAGAAAGAAAGAAAGAAAGAAAGAAAGAAAGAAAGAAAGAAAAGAAAGAAAGAAAGAAAGAAAAAGAAAGAAAGAAAGAAAGAGAAAGAAAGAAAGAAAGAAAGAAAGAAAGAAAGAAAGAAAGAAAGAAAGAAAGAAAGAAAGAAAGAAAGAGAGAGAGAAAGAAAAAGAGAAGCGCCAAGTACCTTGCAGAAAAAAATTAACAGGGCTATTCTCTTTTTGGAAAATAAAACCAAGAAGAATTACCATTTCACATAATGATTTAGCAAGCCTATTGGCTATCAGTGGGATATATTATTTAAAATACTAAGGAAAATTATTAAACTTATCAAACTTGAAAAGGCACAAATCTCTCTAATAGCATTGTACAGAACTAAAAAGCCAAAATAATTCTCACGTTTGGAATACTCTACTCAAGTCACCCCTGAATTTTTTTTTCTCTGCTTGTCAGAGCAGTATTTAAAAGGTCTAGGGAGCTCCAGCAGAAAAAGCAATGGACCAAGCAGATGGCTCAAGGGAGACTCTGCAAGACTTGAACTAAACCTTAATTTATATTACAGTTTCCTCTGTCATCAGTACAGAATGAGGAACAGAAGCAAGATTCTGCACCCATTAAAATGTATTTCCATCTTTGTATATATGTCACTTTTGGGCTTCCTTTTATACCTTGCTACAATAACAGGAAATAGAAGTAGCTCCAGCACAATACATGAGGAAAGCCAATCCTATCTTCCTCAGGAATATGTGTGATTGTGCATTTGGTGAACTCATGAATTTGCTTTGTGTGTCTGATGTCCAGTGACCAAACTACTGCATTCTTTCAAAGTGAATGATTTTTAGGGATTACTGCAGAAGCCTCATACACATTTTTAATAATACATCATGCTTATTACCTGTAATTCAGACAGGAATGAGAGCTAACTGAATGCTAAAAACAGAGCAGTAGACATTTCTGGATTCAAATAGTTGATAATCTAAAAAACACATGACAGAAAAGTGGAAGAAGTACAATACACAAGCAATGCAGTGTCTGCAACCAGTAAGTTAGCTCCCTGCTTATTTGTACTTGAGAGAGTATCCAGGGCCATGAAAGAGAAGTAAGGTTGTCATAGACAGACAATAAGAATAGAAGAACAAATCTGTTCTTGAACTTAGAAGGTCCCAGCTTCAGCTGGCTCTATTCCTCTGTTCCCCCCAGCTGGAGTTTCTCCAAATGTTGTATGTGGGAGTCCTATAATAACTATTTTGAATACAGGAGAAATGACCCCAAGTCTATACTTTTCTTTAGCCTTTAGCATATCAGACTCCACTTAGCTTATTTTTGCTTCTCTCAGTACATATTCTTCTTGCATGAATCACACCTAAATACATGATAACTCATGAATTATGATTAGAGCTATCATTACAAGCATGACTGAACACTTGCTGCCAAGTAGACTTGCTTAGACTTGCAAATTCTTTTTATGTTTATATTTATTGAGAGCGAAAAAAAAAAAAAAAAAGATCAAACCTAGGACTACTTACAATTTAGGAAATAACAGAAATAAGCAAGCCTGATTCTACCATGTTTTTTATTTCACTTGGGCTTCCTTTCATTTGGCTGAGGCTGATCTATTGTTTCAAAAACCGCCCCTGGCCCCTAACAGAGCTATTATAGAGGAATTTGGTGAATAACAGTTCTGTATTCTCTTTATCCACTCTTCACAGTTTTCAGGAAAATCCAAAAGTATTATGCCTACTGGATGTCCTTTCTCCATGTGCCTAGAGACACCCTCACAGAGCTCCAATAGGCCAGTGTGGTGGGATTTCCCTTTCTAGAAGCTATGCTGACCAATTCTTTCCAACTGGCTTCCTTTATTCTATTCCGCACTATGGATGCTACCATGTTGGCAGGGAAGGAATTTGAATTTGCAAATAGTTTCACTTGGGAAAAAAGATGGATGAAAGTTAATTAGGATCACTCATGCTTAACAAATTTTATTTACAAATATGCTGTCTAAGCTGGTCAGTCTAATCTGCCATGGAAATCATTTATGAAAGACATTGGCAATTATAGACATAGATTCTGGACTAGTCCAAAAAGAAGCTCTCTTTATTTTTTCCAACAATTGTATTTCAATCATATGTAGAAAATGAGATAAATGAGAACAGAGAATCACCAAAACCCCTTAGTTCTTTTTAAAATGAAATCTAACAAAGTAGCCTGAGAGAAAAGTAAACAGAGAATGGGAATATTCCCTTTAAAGCACATTGCTGGAGACCTTCATTTACAGTTATACCAGATGGCAACTCACCTTACAGAATCTTTGTTATTCCCAGCAACCGACTGCTATCTCTTTGAATTGATTGAGACAGCATCAGCTCATTACCTTTCTAATTCTTCAAGAAGAACTAACAAAAACAAGCAAAAGCCAAAGAGAATTATCCAGGTAGCTTTGCCTATCTACAACAACTAACTAAGTGCAATGAAAACTCACCTCTTTCTCTCCTTCTGTTATTTCTCCTCTTTTAACAATTATCTGGTTTAGACAGTCAAAGTTGTGCATTGTCCAGCACTACTGTGAGATTATGACTACCAAGGCAGCTGAAAATAACTTTTTTTAACAGGTTCATGCTGTGCTTGGTCTTGCCAGCACGATAAAGAACAGGATGTGAGATTGCAAATCTCTAGCAAGAAGGCTGCAAGTATCATTCAACACCAGAAAGACAGAAGTATAATTTTCTGCCTTCACATTTTTTTTTTTCTCTTGCTTTTGTGTACCTTCATATTGGTGTGTTTAAGAAAACAGACTCCAACAAGAACAGCAACAGTACAACATTCAGTCCAATGCAAGGTTTTCTCTTTCACAAAAAGGGGGGGAAAAGGCTCTGTCTATAACAACATCTCAAATGATGTCATAATAACCTTCCCTGAAAAACAGTATTGCCATGTGAAGAACCACTATAGATAAATTAATGAGAATTAGGAACGCTGTTGAAAGGAAAGGCTTATTTTATACTCTACAGTTCAAAAAAAAAGGTTTAAGTATGGGACTAAATAGAATTTGCAAAGGGAATTAGCAGAGGAATTTGGATCAAATGAATCAGACTATGTCAAAGTGGGTTAGCTGTTTAATTACAGCTTTATCAAAAGAGACAAGCAAACAACTTTTACATTCTCTGTCTTTATTCTATTTACAATACTGAAATAAAGTCCATTTCAGCTAGTATCTGTAGGCACTATGAGTCACAGATCCAACACCATCTTTCAGTATCTTACTATCAACAAGGAAGCTGTGTCTGGAACCCACAAAAATCATTAGCATTGCTCACCTGGAATTTCCACTCCAGCAGCCACTTGAAAACCTCATTTCAAATTCATCTGATCTATAGCTACCTAGCCAGTCTCTAAATAAGTATTGCTGATTCTTGGCTGCTTTCTAAGGAGTACTGTCTCTGATTTTACAGTCTTGTATTCCTATTCAAGTTCAAATATAGTGCCATGCCTAATGGATGTTATCACTGGAACTACCTTCACATAGAACCTTTTCATCAGCTGCTTTCAGATAAACCTCATACACCTCAAGTTTACACTTATCAATTGTTGTAGACCATTAAGATCTTTGGTCATTAACATGTTGCCTCCAGAGATCCTATTGAACTGTTTTTCAAATACTAGAACTTACTCTCCACGCCTGTAAAACTAGAAGCCTTGATTAAGGATACAATACTGTCACACAGTGAAGGTTTCAGCTGTTTAACTTACTGCTTCAGTACACAGTATTTGCCACTAGGCATTTTGATTAGGTCAGGTAAGCAACAAATCACAGGAAGGTAATCTGACTTAAAGGGGTTTAGTAGGGGAAAAAAAAAAAAAACATTAAATCTGAGCCCTGTGATAGCAGTGTCCCTCAGTTACTTTTGGCTGGTACTTGCTCATTTCATTAATGAATACTTATTCTTTAGCAGGAAAGGATTTGTAGGAAGAATAAATATCTTCTATAAGGCAAAGAAACACAGAAAAGGCAAAGAAACAAAGAAAACAGAAAAGACAAGCTTTTGGACTCAAGAGTGCCTCTGTGTTCATCAGATCTGAAAAGTGACAAAAAAATGGATAAGTAGAAAGTAGATGCAACTGCTTTGAGTGAAATGAAATTATGTTAACCAATTAGATGACTCTAGAGAATTAGTTAGCATCCAGTGAGCAAAAATGGAAAGGTAAGAAGCTGTTAGCTCATGTGGAGCAGAGAAAGAAAAGGGTTTTTAGCATCTGTGTTAGAGGAATAGGTTAGCCCTTTATTTTTAGTAGCAAGTAGAGTTATGAATTTTAGTCTGCAGATTCTTCTAAAGGTGCTCTGTAAGACTCCTGTGAGGATCAGGACTGAGCAGTCAGAAACAGAGTGAAAAATGTTCTTGTACTATTAAGTGGCTGTTTCCATCCCTTACAAATTGCCTGAGTTAGCTCACTCTAGCACACAGCACTCACATAATTCCACCCACATTGTGTTCACAATGTTGCTTGGTCCATCAAATGAAGTATACTACAGATTGGACTGAACATGCATAGGACCTACAGATTTTGATGGTTTTTGGGGGGGGAGTGTTGACTGTGGTAGTTGTGGAGAGTGTTAACTTTGCTCTGGCACAGTCTAGTTCCATTTAACATTTGTTGGTATATGTAAGTTTATTTCCAAATCTAAGATTTGTAAGGCAAGGGATGGTTTAAAAATTATGAAAAGAGTCATTATCAGAATCTTTCTGTAAGGCGGAATCTGCAAACAACATTTTCTTTTTTTTACTGAATTGCTCTGTAGATCTCAGTCTAGAGTGGGATGTTCTCAAGGGTACACAGTTAAGGGGTTTCTTGTATTCATGTAGGTAAAACTCACTTTGGCAAATAAATGTTTTGTACTTAACGCAGCCTTTAAAGTCAAATTAAAATATGTTATTTCAGCATTATAAATCCTTTACTCACAGTAGAGAATTATCTTTAGTAATTTAGGAAGTAAAAAAATTTATTTTTGTGACAAATGCTGGTAAGGAACCTGTTTTCTTTCTCAGTGACTGAACATGACATTCTATAGAAACCACTATGAATCAGTTAAGCTTAGCTTGTAGCATGTATACATTCTTAAATCCTTCATGGAGGCTTCTTTTGTTTATTACAGACTTTAGCTTTCATGTGCAAAAAATGGCTATTTTTTCTGCTGTTGTCCTTAAACTTCTCCAAAGGCACTGAGCACTCACGAAGGTTTGGACATAAAATCTCAGTCCTACACTATTCTTTAAGCAGGCTTTCTCCAGTGGGATGGATTTCAACTTTACTGACCAAACACTGAAATGGCTGATTTTCATCACTGTGATCACAATGGCGGGTAAAAATGAATTAGCTTGACAAAGTAGAGTTATTAGCAAACTAATGAGAGGCTATAACAGAGTCAGTACTCCTTACCAAACTATAATAACCTCCCAAATCTTCTCTATGCATTAATAGGAAAAAATAATAATAATAATAAAAATTTCATATTAAAGGAAAGTAGACCTGATAATCACAGAAAGAATCCTTTCAAATGATCTTGGCAAACTGGGAGTGGTGGAGAGAAGCTCTTACTGATTGTAATGAATGATCAGTTTAGGTTAATTATGAGTAAGGACAGAAATTGGAAAGCTAGGAAAATTTTTGGAAAGTAGTAAATGGAAGTAGGTATATGTTCCATTTTCCAGTATATCCTACTACGTATCAATGCATCCTATTATGAAAAATTATGATTATGTTTTATTTATGCTCAGACAATAAAAGGAGTCCAAAAATATTGATTAAATCTTCTCTAATGAATTTTATGACATTATATAAATGTGTGTAAAACTAATTACCTTCAGGGTTTAATGGTACTTGCTTTCATGTCCTGAAACTTAAATTTTCAAAAAAATCCTGTTTTACCTCCCCCTGCTAAAAAAATAAATAAAAAATCACTGAAAAAAAGTCAGAGCCTTTGATTCAGGTGCAGACTAATCCAGACCAGATTCATACGGAACTTTACCAGATGAGAAACCAAATACCTTATCTATCTCTTTGCATGGTCCATATCAGGAAAAAGAAGTCATTTGCATGATCTGGCATCAGGAAACTGTGTCCTACCACAAGGGTATTAACAATATCAACCATGACAGCGGAGGACAAAAGCATTCTCTCTTATGAGTTAGCAAACACATTCGGATGGCAGGGTAACAAAAAAAAAAAAAGGAAAAAGACGTAAAACCTCAAACTGGGTTTTTAGGTTATATACACAATACAAGAACAGACAGACATCCATCAGAAAAAGAAGCCACAAAGAGCATTTAGAGTAGGGAGCTGCATGAGGGAAAACTTACATGGCTGTATCCAAATAGATCTGAGTTATGTTCTGTGCTAGCTTGTGTCCTGCTTCCTCAGAGCACAGAGTGAGGAATTATATTTTTATTTCTCAGTACATGACTTCTAAAAGAAAGCTGGCACAGGCAGAATAAACATATGCATTCCTTTAATTCAAAACTGCAATGTTATTATCATCCAGCTAAGGCAGGGAAAGATCAGTTCCCTCTCCTTGAATTCAAATTCATATTCCTGCAGAGGACCTTAACACATACAGTACAGGTTAATATGCTAGGGCTGGGTAAGATAACAGATAATTGTAGGAAATTTCTGGGTACATATGAAACCCAGCAAGACAGAGGCACATACAAATCTAGAACTTATCACTATTTCATCAGGAGCTCTGGAAGTGAGGCTTTACTGGATGTGTTTCTATGCTAAAACAGTATGTGAGGAGTTGTATTGAGGTGGGCCTTAGTCTGCCCACACTGAAGAATCATTAGTTCCCTACCTAATTCTGTTTTGGAGTGTTCCATTTACTTATATTCAAGATGAAACACAGTTAAAAGGCTAATTGATGCTGGAGACTCCACCCAAAAGGCGCATCTCTGAACTCAGCCCAACAAGGTCTTCCAGCTCTATCCCAGGAGGCATCATATCCTCACATATTCCCCATGACACCACGCAAAATCTAATGTATACTTTGTGCATTTCTACTTTCATTCTGTGTAACACGACTATTGTGAGCAGTACAGCCCTTATATATGTTGTTCATTTACAGATGAAGAATAACACATAAAAACAGCTATATCTTCAGGACATGTGGGATACAACATTGGGACCAGAAGAGACACAGAATCACAAAATCACAGAATCACAGAATGCCTGTGGTTGGAAGGGACCCGTGGAGGTCATCTGGTCCAACCCCTCTGCTCAAGCAGGGACACCTACAGCAGGTTGCCCAGGAGTATGTCCAGGTGACTTTTGAAGACCTCCAAGGAGGAAGACTCCACAACCTCTCTCGGTGACCTGTTCCAGTGCTCCATCACCCACACAGTAAAGAAGTGCTTCCTGATGTTTAGACAGAACCTCGTTTTCCAGTTTGTGCCCATTGCCTCTGGTCCTGGCACTGGGCACCACTGAAAAGAGCCTGGTTCTGTCTTGTTTGTACACTCCCTTCAGGTGTTTGTACACATTGATAAGATCCCCCTTGGAGCCTTCTCTGCTCCAGGCTGAACAACCCCAACACTCTCAGCCTCTCCCTAAAGAAGAGTTGCTCCAGACCCTTGGTCATTTTTGTGGCCCTACATTGGACTCTTTCCAGTATGTCCATGTCTCTTTTGTCCTGGGGAGCCCAGAACTGGACACATTAGTCCAGATGCAGCCTCGCCAATGCTGAGTAGAAGGGAAGGACCACCTCTCTTGAACTGCAGGTGATACTTTGCCTAATGCAGCCAAGAATACCATTAGCTTTCTTAGCGGCAAGGACACACTGCTGACTCATGTTCAACTTGGTGTCCACCAGGACTCCTAGATCCTTTTCTGCAAAGCTGTTTTCCAGTTGTGCCCTGGTGCCTGGGATTGTTCCTCCCTAGGTGCAGGATTCTGTACTTGTCCTTGCTGAAATTCATGAGGTTCTTGTCAGCCCTTTTATCCAGCCTGATGAGGTCCCTCTGAATGGCAGCATGGCCCTTCAGTGAATCAGCCACTCCCCTCAGTTTTGTGTCATCTGTGACACAAGGTCAAGCAATGTTTTTGCTAAAGTACTGGTAATCTCCCCCTCAGAGGGTGTCCACACACTAAGCAGTGTGGTCACAAGTTAGTGTGACATCATTTGTATTTGGAGCTTCTCTAGAACAAATGCCTTTAGGAACATAGATGCAACCATCATGACCCAAATGTGATCAAAGTCACAAGCTTATATTTATTTTAAGTCGTTCATCCCCTGTTCTTTTATGTTAGCACCATATATTTGTCAAGGGGGTAACAAGGCTTTGGTCAACAGTTTTGACAGTCTTGGTCAAGGTCCTGAAGAATTGTCTGTGCTCGTCACAAATTTTGCTGCACACAATGTACTGCATTCACAAGACCAAATGAAATTAGTGTTATCCCGCGGAAAAATTGAGAATGCAACTGCATTTTTCATATTTTGGGGAGATATTTTTAAGTCAGAGATTAACAAACTGTACATCTGAGACTCTGGAACTGTCTTAAGCAACAATCTCTAAATAGTAGTTTGCAACTTACTAGAAAACAGAGAAATAGATATTAAACTACCACTAATAAAACAGACTGATAAATACCTGCCCTCCTACTTTTTTTCTGTGTATGTGTGTTACCATCATAGAAAATATTTTCTTTTAACATACCAGTGGTTCCTTACAAACATAAAATTGAACTAAAATATTTTTATTAATTTGCATAAATAGCGAAAAAAATCTGAACATGAAAAATATGTTGCATTTAAGATTTAATAGGATGCTCAGCCATTATGAACTGATTACATATGCAGTGCTGCTGAAGCCAATAGTATGTAGGTTCCCTTTAAAAGCCAGCTCCCACTTGGGTACTGTGATTATCATTTTCAAAGACCGCACATGACATACATCAGATATGAAATTCTTCTTTCCAACTTCACAAGGGAGGTGGTGTCACAAGTTACATTTCCAGGACAACAGACTTTTTTCAGGGTGCAAAAATGCCACAAAAGATATGACTGAAGTGAATGGAATCTTTTTTATCATTTATACATGAAGGACATTGACATTTTTATGTCAGATGAGGCTCTCACACCATTTGCTTTTGCATTTTCTTATGACTCCATCACAACAGGAAACAAAAGTTTCAGTCTGTTTTCTCTTCCAGTCATCTATTTCTGGCCCAGTCTGGAACCAAGCTCTTCGTTTTTGAAAACAGCAAGAAAATATAAAGGTTAAAAGCAGAGCAGGGCTCTGAGTGGAACCCCAAGAGCAAGCAGCATGGCACGACTGGCATACACAGGGAAACTTTCCCTGACCAAAGCAGTTAGCTACATCCTGTTATTGTGTATTTCAGGCTTCCTATTGTGAGTGGTCCATAGCTCATGCTAATTCGTGAATTACATTTTCTTATTATCTTTGGTGTTATTAGTTGTCATGAATAAAAAGCAACAATTGCATATTACAGATACATATAACACAGTGGTCCAAGATATTTTAGTTTACTAGCATGAATGTAGCCAAGGATATCAGATGAGTCTGGGCTACAGCATGGAAAAACATGGGCTTTGTCATCTCAGTATACATTCTGAACAAGAGGATGATTTAGTGGGATGGATTTTTCTTTGCTTGTTTTTGTTTGAACATGAATATGAATTGCATAAGTGCTCACCATTAGTATTTCTGTTAATGACCTGAATGAGAATAGACAAAACATTTATATGCTTGCAGGAGGACCCCAGGCTGCAAAGAGTTGCATCAGCCAGCAAGCACTTTAGAGGAAGGAATTAGAATTCAGTGATGGTGACAACTGGAGAAGTGGCCTAAGAATGTAAGATACAATCCAATAAAGACAAGTGCTAGGTTTTACTGTTAGGAAGAAATAATCAACCTCACAAATGTTTTGCTGAGAATGACTGAAAAGAAAACAAACAAACAAACAAAAAAATAGTAGCTCTTCAGAAAACTGTCTAAGCCTTATAGTAAATAAATCACGTGCTAAGCATGAATCAACAGTGTCATCCTGTACTGAAAAAGGTAAATGCCAAACAGAGATACAAATAGAAGCATCATCTAGAATACATGAGCTTAATTCTCTTGCTGTACTAAGTGCATTGTTAAGGCCCCAGCTGAATATTGTGTCCAGTTGTGGATATCAAAGTTGAAAAACGATGTCAACCAACAAGATAATTTGCTCTCCCAAGCAATGAAAACTCTCAGAGATCTAAAAATATAAGGATAAGTTGAAAGTATTAATTAGTGTTAATTTAGTTCAAAGCCAAAAAATGTGGGGCATGGTAACAGTCAGAAAACAGCCAGAAAATATTCAGAAAAGCTTGGTCTTATCAAAAAGTAAGGCTTTCAATATCCACTGCAAACAGGACAATTAAGAATGAGCTTAAAGGGGCTTAGACGGCACATAAAGAAAACCTTTCTGAAGCCAGCGTTCATCAGGCCCTGAAGCAGGTTGGTGGCTGGGCAAGTTTGTAAACTCCATTGTCAGAGGTCTGAAACATGCCAGAGGGTTTAGGTCTTGCAGTTTCTGTTTTAGGGCATCAATATCTGATGGATGTATCATGGTGGACTAAATAACTTCTTGATGTCCCTTCTATTCTCTTTTCAGTGAGTCTATGATTAGACCAGCAGTGGCTTGGATCACATTCCAGTAATCTTTTTACTATGCTTTTTAGAGCTAATATAAAGAAAGGGACTGAAGTATTGAAGAGGAAGGTGAGGTGAGAAAAAGATGAGAAAGAGAAAGGGGAAAAGCAACCAGTAATGGGAGAGAAAGAAAGATAGTGAAAGAGACAGAACATTTAATCGGGCCCGAGCTCATTAGTAAATGTTGAATCTGCAGCTTTTTACATAAAAATTGCAAGTTAACTTAGTCTGGGGAATGTTTGGGCCCAACTGGATAAAAGCCTGGGCAACCTGATCTGAACTTATAGATGACCCTGCTTTGAGCAGGAGGTTGGACTAGATTATCTCCTGAGATCCCTTCTCACCTGAATTATCCCACGTTCCTGCAGGTTGCTACCCTACTTTAGCTCTGTACTTATAATGACCTTTCCAAATGCATATCTTAGTCTTTTGGATACATAAATGTAACTTACATGTTAGCCGTCTTGCACAACTATTTCTGATTACAAAAATATAGAGTGAAGATGAGGAATACTTTTCTTTCTAGAGAAATGGAATAAAACCTTGTAGGTCTTAAATCTCTAGCAATTAATATGGAGAAACCTTTAGAAATTCATGATTTGTGGTTGTTTAAAGCTGTGGAACTTGTGTCATTAATTATTGGTGGGTAAGAAGCTACTGTAGCCCTAGATACAATGTAATTTTTGCCAGTCTTCCAGATTTAAAAGCAGCTTTAAAGTTCCCTGACTCAAACGTTTAACCTGATTTATGGGTTGTGCTCTGAGAGTACTAAGGCTAAGCCTCACTAAGATCACTGTAAATGACTTCTAAAATTAGGTAAAGAGCCCAATGTAGCTACTAATCTAAACATACTGTGAAATATTAATTATGCATTTTAAGTGAATGGAAAAAACATGAAATAATTTAATCTGTGACATATACTAAATCCCAAAATGTATCCTTGCTGAAGGCATTTTCTAAATAAACACTTGTTTTTAAGCCACAAAGGATCTGAAGTAGAAACCATTAGTTACTGAGTCAGAAGCTGGTTATTAAAACATTTTTTGAGGTCAACTCTTAAAAATACATAAACATTTCTAAAGGCTTGAGAGAAAAGTAAAGTAGCCTAGCATGAAAGTGAAGGAAAGATCTTTATATTACGCCTGGCAATGTTCATTAAAGAGATAAAACTACTTAAGATCAATTGCAACTGCTGAGCCAATGTAAAATATATTTCCATTTGACATGCAGTTCTAATATTTTTGTCAACATATTACACCACTACTGAAACTGAGACCAAATCAAAAAATTATACTTCCATAGACAAGTTGTTTGCAACCCCCTGGGTATACATTCTTCCTGTTCTGTCAACATACAGAAAGTCCTCTGTGCAAAGTAAGTTCTGTGCATTGCAGAATATAAACATCATGTATATGTCCTAAATGAACCATGGAAACACAGGGCTTGCTCATACTGGCCCCTTTTCACTGGAAAATCTCATCAGTACTAGAACAACACAGGACAGAAAGACCTTCCTGGAGTGTAAGTATGACTACTCCTTCTTCAGGAAGCATTTATCCCTCCCATTACTTCTGTACAATTTCAGCTGTACAGGGCCATAAAAAGAAGAGAAGAGAAGAGAAGAGAAGAGAAGAGAAGAGAAAGAAAAGAAAAGAAAAGAAAAGAAAAGAAAAGAAAAGAAAAGAAAAGAAAAGAAAAGAAAAGAAAAGAAAAGAAAAGAAAAGAAAAGAAAAGAAAAGAAAAGAAAAGAAAAGGAGAACAAAAACATTGAGCTCTGGAGTTTTCCCCTCAAGACCTTTCTTTATTCTAAGTAACATTGCTATCTCAGAGAACGCTCACCTGGGGGATCTGGAGATGTGCTTGTACAGATGTGAATATTTAATAAAAGATACATTGGTAACAGTCAGGATGAGAACAGTTCAAACACTCTGTCTAGTATTGTTCATGTTCAGTCTTTTTCCTTGTCAGAGCAGCTTTTGGCAAGGGCAAGAAGACAATTGCTCTGAAGTCTGGGCTCAGAGGACCCTTTTTCCCATCAAAGTTACTACTTTTCCTTCTTTTCCGCCCAGAGTTATTACCTTTCAATTTTGATGCAGACAACCCACCAAATACAGATCTAAGTCTGGAATGATGTATAACTTAAATTACAAGTGCTCAGTATGTTACAAGAATATTCCCAGGACCCTGTACCATGAACCTTCAGAAAGTCCCACCAGATCGGTAGTAGAGACACTATGGTCAAGCAGCAGTCTAGCTTCTTTTGCTGAGTGCTCTGTTTCTCCCTAGAACCCTTCATTTCTCCTTCTAGCTTACAGTCTCAATAAACACTCGCACATACACTTCTGCTGCTGAAAATCTGCTCTGTTCTAGTATGACTTTCTACGTTTTCTTCTGAATATATTGATGTGACCATCTACCTTTTCAATAATTACATCACATAACATTGATTATCATGTAAACAAGCTTGTTCTACATATCTTTGTAGATTGTTTTTCTCAGTTTCCTGGTAATGTCCTTAACGGTCAGTTACTATACCTGTAAGCTGTGCTTACAGCTTAATTTCAGACATGAAAAGAATGCTCCCTGTTGGTTTGGATGTAGGGAGAACTGACTCTCAGTGAGTTCAGAGGTTATATTGTCACATAAACATTCCAATTTTTCTGACATAAATCCAATGTTACGTGTAGACTCTGTGTCAAAAGTCAGACATTATTATTGTCTCTTGCTCTGTAAGCCATCAGCCACTGATATCACTGGAATTCTCAAGTTTAAAAACACCACGAGCTCATCAACAAATGGACTCAATCTCTACAGTGTTTTACCAAAAGAAGAGTGTCACTGCAGCAGGAAGCAGGTTGGTTCCTGTATGTACACATTCATACGTATAACACTAGGAAGCAGGTTGGTTCCTGTATGTACATATTCATACGTATAACACTCTGTGAGCTGTGCTGACATACTCTAGAAAATGAACGTACCGAGTCATAGGGTCCCTTGAAGAGGAGACATGACACAGAAGTACGCAGCAACCTCCTTACAACAACGCCTTGTTCCCTGTCCTCTGCAGGCAGCCACTGCTACAGTTTTAATAAAGAGGGGTTAAGGTTATTTGTTGTTCTTACTATCCATCATTACTCAGAGAAGTACAGCAACCTAAGGATTGGAAGGGGCTCCTTCCCTCTGTGGAGCTTGAAATAGGAATCTGCTTAAGTGTTCACATACCCGCACACCACAGTTATAATTGCTGGAACTAATAAATCAAAACAAGACATTTCATGGGAAGCGACAACAAGACTTTTTTCTTAAGAAATAGATGCAATTTGAAGTATTATGTCCAAACATCACCATCTGTGCAGTTGCATTAGTGCAGACACAAGAGAGAGGAATCAATAAATTTAGAGGAACAACATAGAGGTTCTACTGGTAATGGAGAGGTGATATTGATGTATCCCTAACCTTGGTATATCAACAGTGGAATGACTTTGCTACACTTATAGTGCTTGAGCACATGTGTTCTTGGAAGGTTCAGACGTATAGAAGCAATGTCCATTGAACTGGTGACTTTGTCCCCCTGAAATGGCTGTATTTACTTAACCTAGGAACTCCCCATTCCTCCAGCCTTCTGTGATGATATCACTTAGTCCCAAACCAAAAGACAGTAGAGAGAGACAGATCACATCATAATTCAAGAATCCTTAGCTGAAACATATACTTACCTCTTTGTAGGCCCCAAACTACACTAATGTGTGGCAGGACTTAGACCAGCACTCAGTCCATGAACAGTAACAAGCCCCAAAGCAGCCAGGCATCCAGCAAGTAAAATCTGTTCAGAAGAGTTTGGGTCTTGATATTCAGTAACAATTCTGGATGTTTAAAAATAGCAAATACACAAACACACACACACACAGAGATATGCATTTATATTTGTGTATACATATGATTGCATATCATATATCACAATAACAAATGAGTTCCAGGGTCCTGAGGGAGCTGGC
>VXAL01000785.1:398-16833 GCA_013399475.1 Chauna torquata | reverse complement strand
GGACCCATGCTGGAGCAGTTTGCTCCTGAAGGATGGACCCCGTGGTATGGACCCATGTTGGAGCAGCTCTTGAAGAGCTGCAGCCTGTGGGAAGCCCATGCAGGATCCGTTCGGGAAGGACGGCATCCCGTGGGAGGGACCCCATGCTGGAGCAGGGGCAGAGAGTGACCATGAAGGAGCAGTGGAGACACAGCGATATGGACTGACTGCAGCCCCCATTCCCCATTCCCCTGCACTGCTTAGAGGTAGGAGGTAGGAGAGGGTGGATGGGGGGGAAGGTGTTTTTAGTTTGCTTTTAGTTTCTCACTGTTCTAGTCTGCTAGTGATAGTAATAAGTTATATTAATCTCCCTATGTTGAGTCTGTTTTGCCCGTGATGGTAATTGGTGAACAACCTCCTTGTCCTTATCTCAACCCTTGAGCCCTTGTCCATCATATTTTCTCCCCCTGTTCCTTTGAGGAGGGGGAGTGATAGAGCGGTTGTGGTGGACTTCCACTGTTTAGCTGAGTAAAACCACCACAATGAACTAGAGAACTTATGAGTTAGAATCCTCCTGAATTAATTGATGAATTAGTGAATTCACGTTAGGCTGTCCAAACGGGGCTGAGCCCTTTTTTGTCATGTTTGCTTGTTTTATTTCACAGTGTGTTTGCAGGCACTGAACAGAAGTCTCATAAGAAGCTAGTCATTTTAGATTTCCTCTGTACTCAGTTGGAGGAAAGGTGACACCAAATGTCAGCCTAGTTAAAGTATAAGTGAAATATAAAATTCATTCTCATGAGGTGCTTGTCTCTTTCCATCGTTTTACTGTTTTATATAGAGAGACTATTTGGGTCACTGGGTTGGAGATGAAACAGTAAAAAAAAAATTCTATGAACATGTACATTTACAGAACTTCTTTTTAGAGATTAGAATAAGTATTACTCGTCTCTAACTTCAGCCAAATGAATTCCAATATAATTTTGTGATTTTATGAAAAAATAAGAATGGTTCACTTTATCAATGAAGACTTGAATTCTGTATGTCATGAATACCTGATGAAGGATTCTATAATATCTTGTGTTACCTAAAAATTACCAAAGGCTTCACTGTACAAAACTTTCTTTTCAGTGGAAAAACATCATTTATAGTAAATAGATGTATGTACTCAACAGGCTAAACTATGTTGTTATCTTGTTCCCTTTAAGTAAAATATCAGGTATGGTGTATAGTTTATATGCTACATAGTTTGTCTCCACAACAGTTATCTATGAGTGTGTACTGGGTCTGGCCGGGATAGAGTTAACTTTCCCCACAGCAGCCCATACAGCGCTGTGCTCTGCACCTGTAGCTAGAACAGCACTGATACCACACCAGGGTTGTGTCTATTGCTGAGCCGTGCTGGCACAGCACCCAGACTCTCCAAACCCCCCAAACCCAGTGGGCTGGGGGTGAGCAGCAGCTGGGAGGGGACATCACCAGGGCAGCTGACCTGAACCGACCAAAGGGATATTCCTTACCGTATGATGTCATGCTCAGCAATAAAAGCTGGGAAAGGGGAAGGAGAAGGGGGGGCTCTCGTTACGAAGACGTCTGTCCTCCCGAACAACCGCTACACGTATTGAGGCCCTGCTTCCCAGGACGTGGCCGAACACCGCTCATTGATGGGAAGTAGAGAATTTTTTTTCCCCCTCTCTTTGCTTCCGTGCAGCCTTTGCTTGTATTATTTCTTTTTTTTTTTTCTTTTCCCTTTAATTACATTATCCTTATCTCAGCCCTTGAGCCCTTGTCCATCATATTTTCTCCCCCTGTTCCTTTGAGGAACAGAGCGGTTGTGGTGGAGTTCAGCTGTTTAGCTGGGTAAAACCACCACAGAGTGTATGAAATGTTATTGACATGAAAGGAGATTGATTAAAGGCATTACTAGAAAACTCCACACTAACTTGTTTTTCTTTAAGTGAGCATGAAATGTTGGTCTATCTTTGACTGTCCATTGCCATAAGTTTCATTAATAGTGTCTGTCTCAAAATGAAATTAGTGATTCCCTTCACTTTTGAACTGGATCATTTTAATGCAGCAGGACTATTCACCAGTCAAGTATCTCCAGTAGGTTCAAATTAATTTCAGTCTATTCTTCAACAGTTTCCATAAACCTTAAAGAATTTTAAAGTGTGACCGAAATCTTTAAAAATACGAGATAAAAGACAGGATGCAACAAAACAGACTTAGGTAGTTCAGAACTTGAACTTGTCAAACATATTCAGTTCTAAATTCATATTGCATGTAGAGTGAGTACCATTAAAATCTTGACATTTACTGCTGATGGTAGTTAAACTTCATATGGTATTTGCAGTACTCCCCATTCCAAGCATAGAGGAACTGCAAATGCCTCACTCATGGTAAATACCACAGGGTGTTAAATGTCAAGACTTTAATAGTTCACTGTAATCATTATGGGATAAATTCTGATAAATTTGCTCAAAATAGGTAGCATCTTGCTCCTTGAAAAATCTCACTGACTCCAACAGGACTATTTGTGATATTGTCTGGTACAAGAGAAAGCTCATCTTTGCAGGGTTGCTATTGTGTGTTTGCAAATTTAAAATAAAATAAAATAACAGTTCCGTGTTATGTCCTCATATGCCCTTTAGCTTTTCTTTAAGCTGTTTTTGTAAATCCATTTCCAAAATAAGAAAGGCCACTAAAGCATAGTTTAAGGTAATGCCTTCTTGATACAATATAGGAGGTTATGAAAATGCATGAAATACATAAACACAGCATTGAACTTTGAGCTAAAAAAAAAATAAAATCTACTGGTGGGAGCATATATTTGTTTGTGCTTGGAAGCTGGGTGATACAAATCACGTAGATTTTGATTAGTGTGTTAGATGTAAACAGCCAGGTTTCAGTAGTGGTTGGGGGAGGTGGAGCTGCATGGGCAGCTTCTGCAGGAGAAGGTCTGAGGCTTTCCTTTGCCCGTCACAGCCACTTCCAGCCTGCTCAGCAATGAGCTGGCCCACCCTAGGCCAAAGCTGAGCCAGTTGGAGGAGTTTGTGATGCCTCAGTGAAAACATATTTAAGAAAAGGCAGAAAATTCTGGTCAGAAGGAGGAGGAAGGAACAAGGCAACAAAGGGAACAAGATCAGAGGAGTAGGAAGTGTTCCACAGAAGAGCAGGTGCACCCCCAAAGGGGCTGCAGACTATAGACCATGCATGCAAAGGTATTTCCACAAACGGACTTGTGGGAAGACCCACACCAGAGCACAGTAAGAAGCAAGGAGTAGCAGAAAAAAAAAAGTGTGAAACAAGGAGCAGCAGAAAAAAATGGTCAGGCATTGACCCAAATACCCTGTGCCACTTGTTGCCTCACTGAAGGGACTGGTTGTAACCTGCAGTGGTAACAGAAGAAGAGAGGAGATGTCTGGAGGCTAGGAAGTTGGGGGAGGAGAGATTAGCTGCTTACCGGGGCCAACTCACCAGAACTGGCTAGTATTTTCCTAGTTTATGCTTGCTACCAGTATAGCATGAACGCATAACTTTAGTAAGGCAAAGGAGTGTTAAATTCTGGTCTTTCTGTGGCCCCCACAGGTCACTGGGGTTGGATCTGAGCTGACAGTTCACCTGGCAGGTAGTTATCTATCCACTTAGATATAACAGAAGTTCTGAAATCCATCATCTGGGTGAACATATTAATAATATGGAAATGTAGAAATGTATAAATATAGTTGCTTCTTTTCTTCTCTAGTACTTTTAGTTCCCTGGTAAGAATGTACATAGTTTTCCTGGTGGGACTATCGGCTTACCACTTAGTCCAATCACAAACTTTTATATCAGAAATGGTTTCCATAGAAGAAATAGCACTCACTAGACCTTTGTGCATTTGCAAAGCAAAGTTCAGTGGGGTTACAGGAGCCCCTGAAAGCCACAGGCTAATCCTTCCATCACATTGAGTGTGAATGTGGTATATACATGCATGGGGAACAAAAAATAGATACATTTTATTTTCATTTCCACCCTACTTCAAAATTAAAAATAAATGATAAAATAAAATAAAATAGTAATGGTGTAGATCCTTATACTGAAATCCTGTAATGAAATATATTTCAGTCATCTGAAGTATTTGAAAAACAATTCTTTTGCCTTTTTGTTGTTTTGACATCTTCCTAGTACTTTGTTTTTAAGTACAACTGAACCTGCAAGGTACATTTCTCATTTTAGACTGTTTTTATGGTGAAGAGAAAGGCTACTTGCTAAATATACAGGACTTATAGCTCTTGTTTAGATATTATGATGTAAAATGAGCTTTATGTAAATTTGAAGCTATTCATTTTCTGTCAAAAAAGCTTAACTCTCACTAGTTTAAGGATACTGGACTGGGTCCTTTCTGGCCCTCTTCATCTCTTATTTTTTTCCATTTATGTTGAAGATGAAAACTAACAGTGTAAGGCTTCAGGGTAGATTGTGTTGAGTGGTGCTTTTACTAGTGAATTCTGTAAAGTAAAGTGATCATGGCCCTGCAGTTGTGCAGTCTGTAAGTAGAAATGATCTTTCAACTCCGAGCTTGCCATATAAGAGAACAACCTTGTAAGAGTGGAAACTTGAAATTTAGGCTTTCATTGCCACCTTATGTCTTATCTCAGCTTGAAAGTATTACAAAATGTCCTTTCATTATACAAGCATGCAGTGTGCTATTCAGCAAATATAATGCAATAAAGTAAAAGATATATCAGTACAAAATAACGGTTGACATTTAACATACACTAAAGTCAGTACAGTCAAAGTTATGGTTCCCAAAGAAACTGTATCTCATCTCCGTTGCATGAACACATTCTTTAATATATATGCACAAATTGGTTGAATTATTGTTTCTATGGGAACAATATCTCTGGATATACAAATTTGTCATTTCTCTATGTAGAGCACTCAAGAAGGAATTGCATTTATTAATAACTACAGTTTCTTAGACCCCAGCAATGCATCCATAAAAGTGGCGTTAACACCAGGCATACAGGGCCCAGAAATATTTTCTTTTACACTTCGATTTAAGATTTCTGTGAGTGTTAGTCTAAATTTTTCCCATTGGTCTTAACTGATTAGCTTTACTTCAGTCCATTGAATCTGCCTATCATTCCCATCAGAGCAGGGAGTTTTTGGGGTTTTTTTGCTCAAATGTTCAAAGACTTCATTGTTAGATGTATGGCAACATTAATGGGTGCAGTAAGCTAGACAGTAGAGGTTATCAGAGGCTTCATAACTTTTGAAATTTAAACTGTGGTACTATTACAGTTAATGTGTGATTTGAAAAGTGCAAAAATTCCTAAAGTTTCAAACACTGATTCTGCAGAGTGAAGAGGACTGGTTTAACAGTTTGTTTGAAATAGATAAAATAACAAAGCACAGAGTGCTAATTACCTGTTGACACAGAACAGGTAATAATGCACTTTCAACAATAAGAAGGAATTGTAATTTCAGGTTTGTATAATACATTAAAGAAAAGATAAATATTCAATCAGCATTCATGTCAAAACTTTGTAATTAAAATCTTTGTTTCAGGTTTTCAAGTTTTATATTTGGTGGTTAGTTGTCTCAGAGTGTCATTGAAACACTGAAATTTCTCTTTTGTTCATGCTGAAAGCTTTTTATTATTTTTATCAATTTGCACATAAAAATGCATTTTTAAGACAGGTTTATGTAACCTACTTCAAAATTCTGTTTTCAAAATTTTTTTTTTTCAAGGGTGGAACTACCAGTAGAGCATATAGTAAAAAGCAAAATTGTCTTACATACTTTATTTATGACCTGTGTTGCTGTAACACAACTATTAAAATTCCAACATAGATTCTTCTCTTATGTAGTGTTGGGTTTTCTTTTAGAAGTTATTATATGAGGAGAGATTTGGAGGTAAAAGATATATTTCATTCTCTCTTTCGTATAGTCATCTTATATGATGCTGTATTGAATATGATGGATTTATTAAAAATTTTATATACAATATTTTTTGTGCAAGAAGACACAGTAGAATATTGGGGTGTCCTACTTTAAATGTCATCCAAAGTTTTGCTCTTAATTTTCTTTACAAAATTATTATGTTAAATGAACTCATGTTGATTCAATAAACTCATCAAACTGGTCTGATATGAAGACTTTCCAGATTTATTTATTTATTTATTTATATTTCTGGTCCTAGGCTATTTTTTTATCTTGTTTTCAGTATCCAAAAATAACTTATCTGGAAACTCCAAATAATTTAAATGTTCATATTCTGATGCTAAATTAGTAAAATCTGATTGTTAAATTTTCATAGCTTTGAACATATCTTCTGAATTTATGTTTGAGGTTTAGTATGTCAATAAAGGTTTGCTGTCTCAAAAAATAAAACATGATAACCAGAACATTCCAACACCCACTAAGATCAGTGAGATTCATTCAGCTGAGTCTACATGTGGTTTCTTGTGCAAAAAAAAAGGGACTCATTATGTTTCAAAGGGATGCACTACTCAAGACAGGGTATCGAACCTAGAAAAATTCAAAGTAATGCATTTTCTTATTTAGTGTGATGAATTTATGTGTCCCTTGTCAAAGGACTGATCACAAAAAAAATCAAAATCTTGAAAGATTTACTTTGAAAAACAAGATGGCAGACTTCTTCTTGGGTTCCATGCTCAGCACCTGGTACAACAGCATGGAGAGAGAGAACACATTTTGACTAAATTGGGTATCCAAAGTCCGTCATATTTGTGTTGGTTGATACAATAATTTTGTAAATGGGATCAGTATGATCATATGTAGATTTCTATGTATGCACTATTGTTTTCAAATTGTTGAATAAGAATAGGAATCTATAGGACCAACTTTATCTAACCCTAATTAAGATACTAAAAGTTTCAGGCAAATTGTTTCTTAGAAGTGCCTATTTGTCTCTACTGACCATAAACAGAATTTAAGGTGACTAGCTTAGATCCAAGTATAGATTTGTAGACCTCCAAAACCAGGGCAATCAAGAGAGTTTTTTGTTTGTTTGTTTGTTTGTTGTTGTTTGTTTGTTTCTTCTATTACTTTACTTTAAATCTCTTCATATTTTGAAAATTGGTAGTGCCATCCTTGACAAAGTGAAAGAAATATTAATAGGTAAGACATTATGCATTTAGTTTTGTCTTGACCTTCTCTGTTGAGTATTTTAAAGTCTTAGTAAAACAGCAATGTAAACAGAAGAGGGATAGATCCCAGAGAGATCTAATAAATTACATTTGCTTTAAAAATATGCAGTATGGGTAAGATGATAATAAAAGTAGTAGTTTGCTTTTTTTTTTTTTTTAATACAGAAAGACTGATGTAGATTTGTGATCTGGAAACAGAGAGTGACCTTGTATTAACTAAAGAACAGTCTATTCCAATTTTTTTTTTTTTTTCCTCCAACGGAATGTACATAGTCTAATTCCCAAGTTAGATCTGGCACAGGATTTAGTGATAATGTGCAACATTTGGTTTGAAGAGGCAAAATATCAATGCTGATATGATAGTTCAATAATACAGTGAAGGAGTATCAGTGTAAATTACATTGGATAGTTGCATGAACAAAACGTCCTATCTGAAAATAGTCATATAAGGCTAATGAGTTAGGATATAAAATACAATATTTAAAGAGAAGTTCTGTAGAGCTGCTTTTTCAAGGAAAATATTTTCAACATCTATGATTCATCTGAATCTTTCCAGCTCCCAGAATCCTTGGTGTGGATGCATTTTTTGGATAAAATGCCTCTTTTTGATTTTGCAAGAGAAAAAAAAAAAGACTTGTATCTTTTTTATTTTTGACTTGGCAAATATGATTTTCCTAGAAAGAGACTTCATGTAACTGTTCAGAGGAGTGAATTTGACAGATGTGTAACTGGCTCTACCTTAACTTGTTGAACAAAAGCAATAAGCATTAAACTGTAATGGGAAACAAAAATAATCAGACAGAGCTCAAAGATGAGTAGAAGCTTGCAGCTACTGTCTGATGTGGATTTTTGTCTCAAAATACAGTATAAAAATACTTCACTAGAGACCTAAGTTGGCAACTTCACTAGAGACCTAAGTTGGCAAAAGGTGTCAGAACACTGCAGAGCATGGCAAGCCTTGCCTTAATGTCCATCATATTTCTGGTACAAGAGAGAGGAGAAGTGACACGTAAGCAGCAACCTGAATGAAAGAAACAAAAATAATAGAGATAAAACTGATAAAATTCCTAAATGTAAATAGTCTCCTGAATTACAAGGAATGTTATTTGTTCTATTCCCCTCCTCTAGAGTTGTGAGAATTTTCAAGACTATACCCTAAATACAGTAAATACTGAAAAATCATAGTCTGGGTTTAGAACATAAAATCATAGTCATGTGCCCATTTTGTAAGAAATAAAATACTCGATTTAGGAGCAAACATAGAGCTAAACTTCATTGTTGGCATTGCCAGAATTAAGGAATGCTCACTAGGAATGAGAGGTTGAGATTGGAATGGAAGATCTGCAATTATAAGTGGTAACAGATCTTTCAAGAAATGTGATCTGTGTACAGCACTACATCCAGCGATGACACCACACACTAATAGATACACACTATACTATATATATACTATACTATATAAATATTCTAATACACACTGTAGACAATGAGTCAGATGCAGCATGTGATACTCACTTCATCATACACCATCATACGAAGGGTGAAAGACATGAGAAATAGAGAACTACCTTCCTTTGTCACATTCACGTGTATAGATGGTTTATATACAGTTAATTTATTTTTTCTTCGTATTCTTTAATCTCTACCACTGTCAGAACCTTTAGAATATTCTAAAGTTCTGGAAAGCATTTGGATCACACTAATGTTATGACTGCAATATATACCAACTTAATTTAGCTGGAAGATTTTGCTTTATATCCTTTAGCTGCTCATGGAATTCTCAGAATGGTTCTAAATACCAGTAGAATATGGAGGAGGCACCTTTTATTCAGATCAATCCGCACTCCCAGCAAAACAAAAATAATAAAAACATACTTTACCGTGAAATCCGTTACATCATTATTAGTTTTTCTTATGGAGTATATATAAGCACAATATATAAGTGCATGCCATCTGAAGCCTCTTATAACATCATCTTATAAAGAAAACCACTGGGTTATGCTTCATAACTTTCTTTCTGATATACAGAATGTGTGTTTTCTTCAGTTGCTGGCTGTGTAACTGAGCAGACATAAATATATATAAAAAAGCAAAATTACATAACTAAATATTTCGAAATTGGCAGCTCTGCCAATTTTGTACAAGCTGTTAGTCATGGAAAATACCTTTTTATCATAATCAAATGAAATCATAGAATGCATCCCAGAAAATCAACATAAATGCTATTTACTTTTGCACAATTGCTTACATAATTTATGGAGATGGCAGACAGGTTGACAGCAAATTGATACTTAGACAAGTCTGTTTCACACTACTGCAGTTAACCAAGTTGTCCTCTGGATGTGTTGAACGGAATGTTAGCTGATATAATCCCTGAAGATATTAAGGAACAAATGTTTGTCCAAAACATGCAACCTCTTCCAAATGTTGTTTGTCTGAATACTAAAAGTGAACACTCTTCCCTCCAAATATCATGTAACAATAATATAGTCTCTCTTCCACTCTGTTTGGAGGAAAATACATCTCATTTATGTACCTGTGTTGGCTCTTCATTCTGATTTTGTCTTTGCTTGGAGAAATCTGCCTTAAAAAAATCTATTAAAATCCCAGAGTCTTTCTTATTTAAACAAAATCACAGATTCGCAGAATGTTTTGGAGCATTCTGTTAATGGTACCGCAGCATATATATTATATATATATATATATATATATATATATGTATCTCTAAGCACAACAATGACATAAAATAACATCTTGCCCTTTTTCAGTTAAATGAGTATTTATGAAAGCACATACAAATCACAGAATACAAGAACCCAAATACTAAAAGGCTGAATCTTCAATACCATATATGAGCTGTGATTTAAATGACATTTTAAAAATATACTTTTGAAACTAATATGAATACAAATTTAAAAAGATAACAGTTTGGCAGCTTGTCAAGAGTGGAGATCATAGAATCATAGAATCTCCTGAGTTGGAAGGGACCCACAAGGAGCATCAAGTCCAGCTCCTGGCTCCACACAGAACTACCTAAAAAATAAACCATGTCTGAGAGCACTGTCCAAACGCTTCTTGAACTCTGGCAGGCTTGGTGCCATGACCACTTCCCTGTCCCAGTGCCCAACCACCCTCTCAGTGAAAAACCTTTTCCTAATATCCAACCTGAATCTCCCCAGTGCTGCTTCATGCCATTCCCTGAGGTCCTGTCACTGGTCACCAGAGAGATCAGTGCCTCCCGCTCTGCTCCCCCTTGTGAGGAAGCTGTAGGCTGTGATGAGGTCTCCTCTTGGTTTCTTCTCTAAACTGGACAAACCAACTGACTTAAGCTGCTTCTCATACATTTTCCCCTCTAGATCCTTCACTATCTTTGTAGCCTTCCTTTGGACACTGTCTAATAATTTTATGTCCTTCTTATACTGTGGTGCCCAAAACTGCACACAGTACTCGAGGTGAGGCTGCACCTGCGCAGAGTAGAGCGGGACAATCCCTTCCCTCGACCGGCTAGCAATGCTGTGCTTGATGCACCCCAGGATACGGTTGGCCCTCCTGGATGCAAGGGTACACTGCTGGCTCGGGGCTGCTCTCCAGCCACTCATCCCCCAGCCTGTATGAATAGCCAGGGTTGCCCTTCCCAGGTGCAGAACTTGCTGTTGTTAAACTTCATAATGTTGGTGATTGCCCTCTAATTTGTCAAGATCTCCCTGCAAGGCCTCTCTACCCTCAAGAGAGTCAACAGCTCCTCCCAATTTTGTATCATCTGCAAACTTACTTTTAAGTCCAGTATCTAGATCATTTATGAAAACATTAAAGATAACTGGCCCTAAAATGGAGCCCTGGGGGGACCCCACTAGTGACTGGCTGCCAGCCTGATGTACCCCATGTACATAACCCTTTGAGCCTGACCTGTCAGCCGATTGTTTGTATTGTGTACTTGTCTAGCTGTACGTGAGACATTTTGTCCAGAAGGACTACTGTGAGAAACAATATCAAAAGCTTTGCTGAAATCCAAAAAGATCACTTCTGCTGGCTTCCTTTGGTCAACTAGATGGGTAACCATGTCAAAAAAAAAAAAAAAAATATTCAAGCAGGACTTTCCCCTTGTGAACCTATATTGACTGTGACCGATGACTGCATTGTCTTTCCAGTGTTTTTCAGTAACTCCCAGCATAAACTTCTGTGTAATTTTACCAGGAACTGAAGTGAAACTGGCAGGCTTGTAATTACCAAGGTCTCCTTTCTTTCACTTCTTAAAGACTGGGACAATGCTTGCCAGCTTCCGGTCAACTGGGACCTCTCCCAAGACCGTTGAAAAATAATTGAGAGGTCTCGAATCCCATCTGGCTCCATAGACTAATGTGCATCCAGCTGGAGCAGCAAATCCCACACAAGTTCAGAGTTGGCTGGGAGTTTATTGTTCCTGCAGTCATGGTCCTCCAGCTCAGGGCGCCGGGGTTCCCAGGGCCCATCATCAGTGTTAAAGACAGAGGTGAAGAAGGCATTACATGTCTTTGGTTTAGCTATGTCCCTGTTTGTGAAGTGACCAACCTCATCAAGTAGCAGACCAATGTTTTCTCTGGTCCTTCTTTTGCTGTTAACATACTTTAAAAAACCCTTTTTATTGTCCCCCTCAGTACTGGCCAGCTTCAACTTCAATTAAAGTTTAACTGCGTGAATTTTCTCCCTACAATGGCAAACAGCATTTCTGTAGTCCCCCCAAGTCACTTGACCTTGGTTCCAGTGGACGTACGCTTTCTTTTTCCACCTAACCTCTAGAAGAAGATCTCTGCTTAGCCAAGCCAGCCTTCTGACTGGCTTAGTTGATTTCTGACATTTTGGAATTGCCTGTTCCTGTGCTCTTAAGAGATGGTACTTAAAAAGTGACCAGCACTGATGGACTCCAATACCTTCAAAAGCAGATTTCCAGGGGACCTTACTAACTAGTTCCCTGAGCAGCCTCAAGTCTACTCTCCCCATATCCTGGGTTGAAGTTTTGCTGGCAGTTTTCCTCCTATCACCAAAGGTTTTAAACTCAGCTACTTACTTCATGGTCACTATGGCCAAGATGGGCACCAATCACCACTTCACCCATAAGACCCTCTCAATTTACAAACAACAAATCTAGGAGGGCACATTTCCTAGTCAGCTCCCTTAGTACCTGTACCAAGAAGGTATCTTCAACGTGCCTCAGGAATTTCATGGACTTGTGTAACAGCTCTATGATATTCCCAGCTAACATCTGGCAAGTTGAAGTCACCCATAAGGACAAGGGCAGCTGATCTGGAGATATCCCATAATTCCTTATAGAATAATTCATCAGTGTCATCATCCTGGTTGGGTGGCCTATAGTAGACTCTCACAACAACATCTGCTTTATTTGGCTGTCCCTTACCTAGAGGCTCTCAACCGTGTTGTCACCATCTCCAAGCTCCATACAGTCCAGCCCCTCTATTACATACAGCACCAGCTCGCTGCCTTGCCTGCCCTGCACACCAGTCACAGGACTCTTCCTACCAAGTCTCACTTATGCTGATGATGTCATAGCTCTGGGACTGAGCCAAGGCTTCTGGTTCCTCTTGCTTATTCCTCATGCTGCATATATTAGTGTAGAAACATTTCAAATGTGCTCCAGTGTACCCAGCACATCTTGGAGCAGACTGAAGGACCTGATCAGCACACAAGCCTTCAAACATTGGCATGCCATTGCATAGCTTATCATCAGCCAGCCTGATTTTACCCCTTTCCCCCTTCAAATTTAGTTTAAAACTCTTTTAAACAGCCGTGCTAACTCCTGAGCCAAAATCCTTTTTCCCCTTTGAGAAAGTTGCATCCTATCAGATGCCAGCAGGGCTAGTGTCATGTAGATGATTTCAAGATCAAAAAAAAAAAAAAAAAAGAAAAAAGAAAATTCTGCCATTGATACCAGGTATTGATAAGCTGGGTCTGCCTCTTTCTTCCAATATCATTCCCTACAACTGGAAGATATTACTGAGGACACCATCCTGAATAAGTTTAAATTTATTCTAATGCTATCTTTGAAATCATGAATGTCCATGTTCATATGCAACGTTCCAGATCAGCTCTCGTTAATTCTTTATATTATCAATATATTTTCCTCTTTATTAAAAACTAAACAAACAAACAGAAAAAAAATCTTACAAATAAGAAGTCACATCTGTGTTTACAAACATCAAAAACTCAGGGATCAAATAATAAAATGATATCTTAGCAATCAAAACAAAGTGATAAAATGCAATACTCAAGCAGAAATTAGTCTGTTTTGTTTGCTTATTTGTTTTGATTTTTATATATTTTTTTTTTAAGTCCTGAAGAACTATGCTACATTTTGTCATTGATATGAACTAAGATATGTCACCCCAGTTTTGGTATAGTATTCTAAATCATCATTCTGCTTTTTAATATCATCAGTATATGTCAATGACATATTCTTCACTTTAAAGCAAAGATATTAAATAAGATTATTAAAAGGGCTGATTCTTAAAGATTCCAAGTAGTAATCTCTTCATCTGATTTTTTGTCTTTCGGGAGAATTTGTTTATCATGAGTCTTCACCCACTTTATACATTTTGTGTCAATTTTCTAACCTGATAATTTCCCAAGTGAAAAAAAAATGTGTCAGGTGATTTGCTGGGATCCAGATCACACCAAATTATATACCTGTCTCTGGGGACTGATCAATACAAAAAAGTTTATTTTCTATTACTCTCCCTTGGAGCATTTCACTTCACCAACTGGAGAAAACTTTTTTTTTTCGTGATTTATAAAAGTAGTTCTCTTAACTGCTCTTTTGTAGATCAGTTGTTTTTTTTAGAAAAGTACAACTAGTTCCACTGTGCAAGTGTGGGTTAGAAGTCAATAGTTACACACTCCAAAGGCAGATCATCAATCATGGTAACTTGTTACCCTGAATACAGGATAAGATTGGAGTTTGTGACAACTGTGTAACAACTGTGTAACACAGACGCTTATACTGAAATATATTTCTGTTTAGGATAAGGAAGTCAATATTAATAAAGTTATATATACTATTCCAAGTATTTTAAAGTAGAACAATTACCATTATTACTTTGGTATATTGTCCTTTTTGTTGTTGTTCAAATTAAGTGGTTATACAAATATGTAGTTTGTTCCACTTCACTAGAATTAGCTTTTTATCACTTGTATTATGAGAAGTTCAAATTCTGAGATATGTGGGGTGAAGTAACAGCCAACAGGAGCCTTTTTTTCCATGGCTCTGGAGCACTGTGAGAAAAATGAGAGTTCTAAGAAAACAGCAAATGGGTGTGTGGCAGATCTGTATCTGGCAGATCATGTGGGATTATATGTTTGAATTCTAATTGAAAAAAAAAAGTGTTCACTGTTAGTTTCTAATCCCTGAAGAGGAAAAAAAAAAAAAATCAATCCAACAACAATAACCAACCCTGAAAAGGATCCCGTCTGTAATATACTGTTCTTCAAGAATTAAGCAAATGTCTCAATGGTTAAAATACAGACCCAGAAGGGGAGAGATTTGTATTTACTTTTACCTATCAGTTGATTTGAATCCACGTCTCATGGAAATGTCCTAAGCCCTAGATCAAATATCTGTGATACTCTGAAAGATGTTCATTCAGGATTTCTGCTGTTCCTGGGTTATTGTACACCCGAGATTTTTTTTTTTTTTCCTTCTGTACCATATAATCATTGCTTAAAAATAGAAACAAAACAAAGAAATATAAAGCAAACCCCAAATTTGCTTCCTCTGGTAAAACTATTCTCTCTCTAATCCAATTAATTTTGACTCCCCACCCCCACCCCCCCCCAAAAAGTCAACATATTCAGTCTGGGAATGCAGTTACTTTCACATTAGAAGTGTACTTACGGATTAGATAATCTATCTGAGAGATGGAAGAAGCTACCTGAGGATGTCGAACACAGGTATCCAGGCTTCGTTTATCTGTCTTCCTGAAGACATATAGGCTGAAATTCAGATCTTCTTAGACCTTTTCTGAGCAAGCCTACAGAACAAACTTCTGAAACAACTTAAGTCAAAGCATTCTATGATTCTATGATACCTTGTTTTCAGATGTCAGTAAGCCTTAAGCATGACCTAATTACAATAAAGTCAATGATCAGAGAACTTTATTGTGAAACATATTGCCACACAAACAGCATAATAACAAAGTCTGGCAATCTATGAAGATGTGCTTTTTGGTCCCCAGATCTTCTACTGGAATAACTCTGGCTTTAGCCTTTGACAGTCCTTAGCGAGGGAGAGCTTTAGACTAGCCACCATGCATCAATAAGTGCTATGTGCATGGAGACAGGCCAGTTTGATGCTGCTAAAAAGTTTATATAAAAATTGATTTCTTCTTTCTTTTCCTTCTTTGAAGGCACAGACTTAGATCTGTCTATACACTGTGGTGCCATTTGTCACAAGAACTTTTAGGAACTTAATTACCTCTAAGATCACTAGCTCTTTCCCAAATGTCCCAGATATCAAAATTACCTTGCAGATGAAGAGCAATACAGAAAATATTCTTCCTAAATTGTCTTATGAAAAAGTCACACTCATACAGGTAAGCATCAAATAGGGAGACTTTCTACGTTAGAGCTCAAAAAGACATGACCAAAATTAAGGTCACATGAGGAACTGTTGTGGTTTAGCCCCGGCAGGCAGCTGAGTACCACACAGCCACTCACTCACTTTCCCCAGGTGGGATGGGGAGAGAATCAGAAAGGTAAAAGTGTGAGAACTCATGGGTTGAGATAAAGACAGTTTACTGGGTAAAGCAAAAGCTGTGTGTGCAAGCAAAGCAAAACAAGGAATTCTTTCGCTACTTCCCATGGGCAGGCAGGTGTTCAGCCACTTCCAGGAAAGCAGGGCTCATCACAGGTAATGGTTTCTTGGGAAGACAAATGCCTTCACTCTGAACGTCCTCCCCCTTCCTCCTTCTTTACCCCAGCTTTTATTGTTGAGCATGACGTCATATGGTATGGAATATCCCTTTGGCCAGTTTGGGTCAGCCGTCCTAGCTGTGTCCCCTCCTCACTGGAAGGGCAGCACAAGAAGTGGAAAAGTCCTTGGCTCTGTATAAGTACTGCTCTGCAACAACTAAAATCTTTGGTGTATTATCACCACTATTTTCATCAAAAATCCAAAACACAGCACTATGTGAGCCTCTACGAAGAAAATTAACTCTGTTCCAGCCAAAGCCATGACAATATCCACCCCTTATTCCATACCATTTACATCATGCTCAAGTCCCACACTTTCCAACACATCCTCATCAATCACC
>VXAL01000783.1:5001-22388 GCA_013399475.1 Chauna torquata | reverse complement strand
AGAGAGTCTTTTTAACTTCCGTTTAATTACTGCTTCCCTTACATCTATTCACTCCTTGATGTGGTAGTCTGCTAGCAGCTCCTGAATACCCACAACTCTTAAAAAGGGATCTATAATATAACAATAAAGAAAGCTTTCCTCTATGCAGTCTCATTTTCAAATATATGCACTTTTTTCCCAGAGAAGCTAGGAAAAATCCTGACAGATGGAAGAACCAGTAGACAGCTTCATCCCTGGAAAGGCTGCACATTAACTCTGTCAAGCAGAGATTACAGTTCTGATTCTATAATCTGCCTCTGAAGAGCTACTTCTGACAGTGCTGTAGGGCCCAGCTCCAGGTTTCTCCACTCAGAACTTACTTATGCAGTCTTTACGTCCGTGCCACAACAGAAGTTCCAGCATAATTCACTTTAACAGAATGTGGAAAGTTACTTGACCTAACTTCTTATTGAACCCATTTTAAGTGAAAGGAACAGCCTGCCTTGTTTTAGTAAGCGTGAAAGAGATTAATAGGCTCTACACAGTAATGTTTTATTACTTTAGGATGTTGCAAATGAGTACTTCATGTGTTGGCAACTAGGAGTGTGACCTATTTAGATAGTTTTTATACTGTATTCTAATTAATTTTAGATTTAAAAACAAACTATGAAGCTAAAGCTTCTATATTTTCCATGATGGAAGGATAGAATCAACCTAACGCAAAAGTTAAGTTCTTACTTCTTTGCTTTTATTAATTTCTTTAACTATATTGATTCAAGTTTTGACTAGTTTTTTGGCAGAAGTTTTCTTTGATAACTGAGGTTGGAGCTGAAAATTTTGAAATCTTGTGAGGCCTAATTTATTTTTTTCCCCCCTTCCAGTGGGTATTGACAGATTCCTGTTAGTTTATTGGGTGCTAAGTAGCAGATAACACCTTATAGCCTAGTACATAAGTGGATTTTGTCTGCTCTTAAAATACCCTTCCAATCACATTCTGTTGAATACTTTTATTCTTCTGGAGCAAGTTCACTGGTTATTTTCAGTTCAGTAAATGAACATTAGAAATTCTGTTAGGTGAACACCATGCCTAATACCAATGTTCAGTCTGAACCCAGGCTACAGAGTACGGCCCACACAGTAACAAGGAAGGAAGATAAGCTGCAGTTCACCAACTTCTGTCTGCAGCTTTCCTCAGTTTGACTACTTGCTCTTTTTAGAATAAGATACCTGCAGCTTCACTTGATAAGATAAGAAAAAGTTTAGTAGTTACAAACACACAAGTGCAGACTATTGGGTATCTTCAACTTCCTCTGCCTCTCATGGCCATACTTGAACATAAGGCTTGTCATGACCACACTTGAGAACCTCATTTAATGGTGTTCTGGAGACAGCTTTTACAGCCTCAAATGGTAGTACTGTGCCACCTCTAAACTGAGAGTCATACCCTGGGGGCAGAAAGTTAACTTGCCTGAGAGAAAGACAGACAAGAAATTAATTTAGATTCTTACTGTCTGCCATGCTGCTATCTTACTTGGTTATTTTTCACTTTCTGTAAGATTGCACAAGAAAGGCCTGGTCAATGCCAGAAAGGCAACACCATATATCTTATAGATACACTAACAGCTTTTCTACGCCACTGGAATTATTAGACCAGCCTGAGTTCCATTACCAATATAACACTACAGCTTTAACTTCCTAGGCCAGAAAAGACTTATCTGTTATAAACATACCTCTACCTGTGTAACATACAATAGGATAAAAGCTGTTGTAGCTGCAATGGTTTAGTTTGGAAGCAAACCTTCCTCGTATAGACAGTCCCTCAGCAGATGTATTACGTGACAGGTCTAAGTTTACTTTAGAGGTCATGACTTCCGTGGGGAAACCAAGTATGCTTACAAGAGTAGCTATTAAGTAGTAAGCTAGATTTTGTTTTCTTTATCATTAGAGAAACAACATGTATGAAAGACCCTAAGAAGATGACAAACAGTAGCATCTAATATGCAAATCAGTGTCCCAGGAGTTTTAATCTCCTGGGGCCTTCTTCACAAGGACAGCTGCCAGCTACAGATGCTTGGCTGACTAATTGGCTTTAGCAATAAACAATATTTGAATACTAATTGGCATTAGCAATAAACAATATTTGAATTTGTCCAGGAAAGGAATGGACAATTTGAGAAAGGCTTATCAACATACACTAAAAAAATCTGATAATCCTCTATCTTTATTGAAATTACTGTGTGATTCATTTCTACCTTTAAAAACTGTGCTGACACCAAGTAGTGGTTTACAATGCTCTAGACACCATCTAGATGAACCTTAGCTATTGGCAGATTATGCAAGTTGTAGCGTACAAAAAAAGAAACTGCTACTATAATAAGTAAGAGTACTATGCACTTGGGGCTTTATAAAGCAATTTTGCAGCCAGGCCTGACTAGCTTACAAAAATAAAATTTTTCATAAAAAAAAAGAAAGACTGCCAGATTGTTTAGCAGTACACTAGTCCCTGAGCTATAAGCCAATCTATCCTACCTATAACACAGATACTGCTACAGAGAAACCATTCTCCAAGTTCTTGACAATAACGGGGTCATCAATTTCAAGTTTTCAGGAGCTATAACCTGACTTGTGTAATATCTGAAAGTATTTAGATGCTTTTAAAGAATGCAGTTACTGGAAAACAATGAACAAAAAGCAGGCTAGACTGTCCTTGCATTCTGACATGCACCTTCTGACTGAATTCAGAGGCAAGCTAGGTTGTCAAAGCGAAGAAAATTAACATAAGAATTGCAGGAAAAGAAATGAAGTGATAGACAAGCAAGTTACAAAAGAACCTGGATGAAGGTTGAAGGCTGAAGAAAGCAACCAGAAGCGATACACACCAAATAGAAGACTGAAATATAGGGTGTGTGCGCAGCAGCAGTTGTTTCAAAACCTTCTGAATAAAGAATTAACAGCTGACGCTGTACTCAGTAGGACTTGCATCTAGTCTGAGAAAGGAAGCTGAGCCAGCAAGACAGATGGCTGGTGAAGGAACTGACACTGCAAGAGCTAGAACATTCAGCAGAGAGGAAAAACAACAGCTATACCCATAAGTGAACTGCTGCCAAGCATGTAAGTGAAGTGAGAGGAATCATGTGATTTCAACGGTTGTGTAGAATTGTGGACTATGTGCTGAACTGCACGCAGCGTACAAGGCCCCAAGTTGGGCAGTTCGGCATCAATGCGGAAGCAAAGAGACAATGGAGTCATTAAAAGGTCACGCATTACTTGAAGAGCGGCAGCAAACAGTTCAAAGGCATAAGTGATTTCAAAAGCAAGTACTGAAAATGCTCAGTCAACATAAGCACTGAAAAGATAAATCTATCACCTAGAATTCATTTGCAAAGAGACAGCTCGTCATTCAATAGAAATAACCACAGCAGATGCTAAGAAGAGTGAAAAAAGAAACCAGATTTAAAGTCTGGCTGCTAAGAAGAAAATAATTTCCACAAACCTTGCGTTTCTCACAGCTACAGATCTGCTCTCAGTAAGATTCCAGGTATTCATAACCCAGGGACAGGGGGCAGGCAAGTGCAATACCTGCATCTTGTGGCTCTCAATAATTTCGGCTGAGTTTCCACAGGCTTTCAAACACTTTTAGTACAATTCACTTCTCTTTACACTTACCAGAAAACCACTTTGGAATATTTGGCCATACATATTCTTGGAAACAGAGCAACTTAAATGTGCAGGGGATAAGGGTTGCAGGTACAAGTTTGAGAATTTTACAGTTTTGCAAAGTGAGCTGTCCTGAGGTCTCAAGAAAAATGATTTCAACTTCATTAGCACTTGGTATCATCATAAGAAGTGACAGTTCTGATAGAAAATGGAGATGCATAATACCACCCAAAATGGGCATCTAATAAATACAATTATTTCTACTGATTAGCCAATTTACTTTTTCTAATTACTTTTCCAGCCCATTATAGCTGCCAATCACTGATGACAAGAAAAACTGCATCCTTCTTTTGAATTCTGTGAAGGTGCTTATGAATTTAAAACTGCATTACTACAGATACACACTTCGGTACATGCTGTTTTCATTAAATGCATTTGTACTGCATAATATTATGACTGTGTAAGCCATACAGCTAGAGAAAAAAAAAAAGTCCACTGTTGAAGGCAGCTCTTCCAAAATTCAAGTTTTGCTGAAATTTTAACCACGACTGCAGAAGAATAATGGCTGTGGCATGGCCAAGTAGAATATTAAAAATCCCGTCAAATTTATTATAGAATAATATTATCTTTCTGGTATTCAGAAAATTAAATTACTTTCCAAGATGCAGAAAGATTTTTAATACGCAGGCCAGGCAACCTAATTAAATAACAGTATGGGATGGCTCCAAAACATTATAGATCACATGTTAATGCAAAAAGCCAACATAATTATCAAGTTACCCATCCCAGACTTTTGGGTACATAAAACACATTTAAACAAGTCACTAATGTAATTATGAGTATAAAAATCAACATCTGAATGATAAAAATAAGTCAATGCAACTGATAAAACTAATTAATATACTTACAGTTCAGAGAAAAAAGAGTTACAGTGTAAGAGTCATCATCAGTAAGACCACATAAATCTACTACTAATCAAGCCACTTTAAAAAGGCAGGTAGTACAAGTCTTACGTGAAACTATTCTCTGTGAAAACTAGACAGAACTTCAATATCAATGCAAAGCCTCTTCCACTGAGTGGAAACAGCTCCAGAGTGAGGTCAAACACACACGCACCCCCTCCCAACCCCATGTAAAGAAAAAAGCCAGCACTCACTTTCTATCTACTGATATATCAGAAGTTAAAATACAGTTTTGTTGCATTCCCCTTCTTCAGTCCATCTCAAGTTTCTCTTTCCTAGCCTGTTGTCGCGTTCCACTTCTGCAGGAAAGCAGCATTACTATGAACCAACAGTGAGAGGGTAATAAAGCCATCTTTGCTACAAGGAGATGCCAGGAGGCACCGTGTAACCAAAATGCCAGAAGGGCAAACAGGTAACACGAGCAGCTCTTCTATATCCCTGACAGGATTACTGCCTCTCCCTTGCAGCACTCACTTAAGGCAGTCAAGTTCTGCCAGGCTTACACTGAACCCTCTTACTCCATACCTCAGTCACTTTCAAGTCTGGGAACTGGGAAGGGCAGGCTAACCATCAGCACACCCGTCAGGCAGTTTGGCTTCAGTAAAGATGGCAGAATCTACTCATCATAATCAGTTAGAACACTGACACTGCTGTACCTTCTTCCTGATTTAAAAACTGGGACGTTTAGAGATTTGCTGCATAATATTGGGAAGATATGTAAGGTAAAACAATACTATTCCTCAAAAGAGCACCAATATTTTACTTCAGAAGCTAACATTAAATACCTCCAAACAAATACAGCATTGAGAAGAATAAAATATGGTTTATACTTCGTCTAGAGAGCATAACTGATGCTCAACTCTTCACTAAAGCTAGGCAGGTAGGAAAGTATACGTGAGGAAGCTGTTCATCTTCCTTCCCGGACCACCCCTGCTGAGGAAAGGGGCCAGGGCCTGCTTTACCTCGCTCTTACCAGCAGGATGTATCCATTAGCTCTTACCAGTACGGTTCACAACACCCAACTAGGCCAAAATGACTTTACCGAGAAGAAACAGTGTAGCAGCAACAGCAAAGCAACAACTCCAACAGCCACAAACCCACCTGCCTCCCAAGAACAGGAGGCGCTCACCACGCCGCCTCAGGACACCAACTGCCGCCATCTCACGCTCTCCTCAGCCGCGCAGCCATTTCACAACGCTGCCCTCGCCGCTGGTTGGCGCTTTCCCCGTGTGTCCGCGTCTCTGCTGCCGAGTAGCCAATCAGAGCGAGGGTGGCGGGAAAGCAGGCTCTTGGCTGTCGCACCTGCTGGAGGGCGAGGGCGCCATTACAGCTTCCTGAGAGCCGCTGAGGAGTGGGTCTGCCTTCACCTCAGGAGAGGTGAGCCCGTAGGCAGTAACGAAAAACTTACTTCACACATCTTTTTCCCGACTTTTTCAAGCTTGTCTTGTAAGGAGAAGGAAAAAAAAGAAATCAAGAGGGGAGAACAAAAGCCTCAACGAGTGCGGGAATAGTGGCATCTGAGGGAGAGCCACAGGAGGACTGGGAGGTGTGAGGAGAGTCAGGGAGCGGGAAGGCGTGGCCTGCTATTGCTGGGTTTCCGGGGTCACCCTGTCCGTCAGAGTGCAGGTTTCTTTTTGTAAAGCTCTCACTTCTGTTTCTCCCGTGTCATCTATGGAGTTAATCTTGGGCAGTATGGAGCAAAGGTATTTCAATGGCAGTAGCTTTATTAAATAATTAAATATTTTTAAAAAAATGTTTTTGCTGCTTTACTAAATAACTAAATGCTGTTTCAGGTGAGAGATTCTGTAAAACACAAAGGTTTTGTTTTCGTCCGTGTGCACCTCCCTACCCAGACTGTAAGAAGCTGAGATCAATGCTGCCAGGTTTCTGCTTTTGTTGGAAAGGGAGGTCTGAGGCTAGAACAAGGGTAGGTGTGCCCATTTGCAGTGCACTTCAGGAATGAACAGCCCATCTTGTAGAGCATGTGGTTAGTCAAAAGGAACAACAGAAGATAAGTAAGTCTTACAGGGCAATTTCCTTCTGCAGAATTTACTGAAAAATTAATGAAGCGCAATCTATCTGCCCACCCCCATAAGCGGTGAACCTATAAGTCAAGTAAGTATTCTTGGTTCTTGGGGGCAGGCTGGGGTGGAGCTCTTCCACATGAGTCTGTGTGTGAGATTTTGCCCAGACAGTGGATTTTAGGGGCATGGGATCAAATTGATTAATTATTCTGTGTTGTGTTTGCTCAGGGGGCAGGAAGGAAACGTTAAATTATACCCACTTGAAGTTACTTGCTAATGAATAACATAATTATACGCTAGGGTATTAGAAGGATTTTACATTAAGTCCCTGATGTTTTTGTTGTCTCATAAGAATCACCTATGTTTAGATAAGCTAGAATTAACATCTCCTCTTAAAAAGTCTGTATTTTAACTGGAGGAAAGCGAGGTTATGTTAAGAAAATAGCATGTTTAAATTTTGGGGGCAGGTGGTAGCAGTAAAAAGCCGAACACTTTTACATTAGATCGTGCATGTCTTTTAAAGGCAAGAGTTTCTTCAGCAGATGCTTGGAGACTTTTTATAGCTCAGATCACAACATGCAAAGAAGTCTGATGTTTTTACTTTTTCTGCTTGGCAGTTCAGGGAACTAATGGAAACTTGACTTTCTAATTTAGTAACTGTATGAATTGGCCAAAGCTGTCATGTTGTTTTTTTGTTTGAACACAAAGGTGTAAGCAACTGCTAAATTCAAATTTCCCCAGCGTGAAACAGAAACAAGGAAAGAAACTACAATAATGAAACAACTTTTATTGATGTCTTTGGGACCAAGAGTTGTGCTGAAGGCAGAACTTGAGCCTTGGTATTCCATATTTGATACGAAATTTCAAAGACATGAAAGGTTCAAAATGTATAATTCGATCTCATTTTGCATAACAATTTATTTTAGGAAGTGTATACTGGAGTGTCTGTTAAAGATAAGTGATACCATGCTAGAGCACTTAAATTACAAATGGCTGTGTTCTTTGGCAGACATTGTATACATTTCAAGTTGGATGAATATTCTATTGTTTTACCTACTGCCGGTGTCTTGTAAGCTGAACTCATTTACATAGATTCAACCTGGCTTGACTACAGGGAAAGATAGGCGTGAGGAATTGCTGCATTTTCTTTCTGGATGGCTCACTGTTTTGGCTCTAAATCTACTGGCACTAGCAAAGTGCTAGGCTGACATAAGCGAGGAACTAGCAAAAGAAAGAGATGCTCGGTTCTGGCTCAGAAAGAATAATATGCAAATAAAATCGGCTAAAACCAAAACTGTCCCATGGACAGTGCCAGTAAGTACAGCAGTAGTGAGCTTTGTCATTTAGAGTAGGTTTAGTTTATTCAGTCTATTGTAGGTTGCTTCTTGCCTTGCTCCTCGCCTGATAGGTCAGGAGTCCCCAGAACCTTCAGTGGCTGCAGTGTTGCTTTTGAGGGTATGACATCAGATTTTTAAGAGCTCAGAGCCAGGTTTTTGAGTACTTGGCATCTATAATTGGGGACAGATTTTCAAAAGAGGTTAGCACTGATTCTGCTGAGCTCTAGTGAAGATTTGTCCATTTTGATTTTGTGCTTAACTGAGATGCTGTGTTGAAAATCTGGTCCCTATAGCTAAGCATGATATTCTTGGAATGCTGTGAGGGCAGTAATAACAGTTAAAAAAACAAAATAAAAAAACTGTACAGCAACCCCCATCCGTTTCAGTAGCCCAGTGCTGCCACCTTGCACAGAGTAGGACAGGGTTTTGCTCTCTGGCGGTTGATTTTCCAGGTTGAGACCAAACTTAACATTGAAGGTATCTTTATTGTTTTGCTACCTCTGTTCTGGTTGTGTGTTTAGTATCTAAAGTATAAGCTTTTGTGAAAGGAAGGCTACTGGTTGTAAGAGTGCAGAATATCTTGTGCTATTGGGATAGTACAGGAATGAAATGTTTTAATTAAAATTTACTTAAGTAAGCATTAATATTGCAAGTTTTGAGATACCACCACTGTTTCTAGAGTTGTACTGCCTTCTGGCCTAAGGATAAAATAAACATTTTATCTTTGATTCCCTTTCTCTGTAATCAGTGGTGCAGTTCCTTCCGAGTTTGATTTAGACTGTTTGATTTAGTAGTATTGAGCCCTATATAAGAAATAGTCGCATCACTGACAAAATTCTTGTTTTATGTTGGAAAAAACTTGCTTCAATTGGTTGACATTTTTACTGGCAGAACTGTTACAAGGTCATAATACTGAATCGTGTGGTCTTTATGGCTAGTTATTTGACTTACTATTGCAGATTCAAGCGCTTCAGAAGATTTCTAGTTCCGTTTTTGAATAATTCCTTTCATTTGAAAATTAATTTAATCGTCCGTTCGCACAATGTTTTGGCCTTGTCTTTGGTCCATTAAAAATCACTATATCTGATATATATTGATTAGTTAAATAAATTTTACATATTTGGGGGTTAATTTGTATTTATGAGCAGTACTTGCTGTAGTTATTTGAACAACATAAAAGGATTTAATATTTCAATTTTAATATTGGGACATGACTGGTAATTATGAATTTGCAAAGTTTTTGTAAATGGATTTGTAACTAATTTCTGTGCCAAGTCAAGCCACACAAAGATAGTTTCCTTAAGTTCAGGTATATTTTTCTGATTTAGTTGCAGTCCCACGCACCTTGCACTGCCATATTAGTGAATAGAAGCTATGCACAATGTGCTCATTTTCCCAAGTCGGAATGTAATAAGAAATCTCTTGTAAAATTTTCTAGTCCTGCTTGCTTGGAAGCATAAAAATAAATACTGATCAACTCTATCTGATAGAAAATGATTTGTTACGGAAAAAGTAAATCCTCTGTCTTTTAAATGCAGAGGAACTTAGCATGGCTATTTTGTAATATTTTAGTATGCCTTTAGAGAGAACTTTTTTTATACACAATCTCCATCACTTGATGCCCGCATAAACCCTGGGAAAATGAATTATTATTTGTTGCAACTGAAGAAACAAACCAATATTTTTCTATGGACTTTTGAGGGGAAATTTCCTTGCAATGAATTAAAATATTTTCCTTGGTTATAGCGGGTAGTATAAAAGACAAATCAAAGTACAGCTGTGTTTTTGCCTACATTGTAGGCAAAATTGTGTTTGCACAGTTTAAAAATGGACTTTAAATAGTCTAGATTAAGCAGACTATAATACTGTAATTCTTATGTATGAAGCATGAGATACTTGTGTGTATGCTATTGTTGTAGTGATAGAATAGCTAAGGGAATCCTTAGAAAAACACATGAAAATAAACTCAAAATGGCTAAATTTTAGTCGATAACTGTCAGAGCAGTAAGATTTGGAAATATTCAAATAAATGCGATAAGAGAAAAGAAATGAATTGTTGTTAAAATAGTTGCTTTAAAGACCTTTGATAAAATTGAACTAGAAACCTAGAATGTCATTCTGTTTCTAGCCTGCCGGTGTTAGCTGGAACAAGTTCTAGGCTTTTAAAAAACTTGGTAAGTTAGAATGGTATGATGATTGTACAGACTGAAAACAACTAGCATGAAGAGAACTGCCCGTAAACACTGTCACCACTGTGAGCTCCAGGAGCAGGTCCTTCTGTTCTGCCTTGGGACCTGATTGAATGGAGACTGTGTTCAGCTTGTAACTTCTTAGCTGAGATGATATGATGTTATCCTATTTTGTTGGTGTCAAGTACAAACAAGTTTAATTAAAAGCTTTTGATAGGGCTTTGAGGAATATTCTCATGGTCATTGTTAGCAAGGACGTGAAGTTCTGGAATTTTAGTTACCCTTCTGGTGTTGCATACTGATAAACACAAGTAATACGTGCTCTGAAGTCACAGTGAAATGCAGAATCTAAAGGTTTCATTATCAATTTTGTGTAACAGCTGCTAATGCTTCTTTTTCTTTTTTTTTTTATGTAGAACTTGAACATTAAACTTGCAATATACGACCTGTACATACTCCGTTGATAAGTGAAAGCTATTTTCCCAGACAAGTTATTGTGTAATTGTACTTCTTCTCTTTTTTTTTTTTTTTAATTTATTGTGTGCACACAGTTGTCACAGTGGTAAATACATAAGGTAGGGAAGGGTAATGTTTTATAAATCTTCCTATTTTTTTTCACAAAAACTGAAGATACTCAAAATAGTAAAAAGTCTATCACATAAGGCTAGAGAAATTGACAGCAGTCACAAGCATCATTTTGGACAAAGAATTCTTGATGTGCTTCTGATGAGATGCAGCTTCCTTTGTCACACTTTTGGGAGGGGGGGATAATTTAGCTGTATTTTACATCTGTAGTCTATTCCCTTGAATGTCTTTCTGCAAATGAAGATTTAATTTGCTGAGGCTAATACAGTGAATCTGATTCAGCTCGTACCTCACTGACATTGTGAACCTATTATGGCATTATTAGTCTTCAGTTATAGGCATGAAGGTAAGAAGTGGCCTAGCAGTGAAGGCTACAAACCCAGTGCGGTGTGACAAGAGTTTTAAATGAGGCAAAACGAAAAAATATATACCACACTGATATCAAAAGGCCACTTCTTGTAAGTGGCTATTCTGAAAGTATTCCCAAGATGCATTAAGAAGTAGGTTCCCAAGAAGTACTGTGCCATCACCTGTTCATGCAGACTACAGACTGGAATTTGTCACAAATGCAGATGTGTGCAATCCGTATAGTTCAATGTACTGCATAACGCTGGTACTGAAGTAATGTCAAGCAGTTTGATATAATGTTTGTTTATTTGTCAGAATAATGTCTAAGTTACACTTCCAAAAAAATCTACCGTGGAAGCATATTTTCTGCTTTAGTGTTTGATGTGCTTTCAGTTTTCAAAATCAAATATTAGGTATCAAATGATTTATTTGTGCTTTAGAAATCACAAATATTTACTAGCATTGGTATAAAATCAATGTAACTCTCTTCTGTGATTTAAGATACTAGAAACTAACTTTGTGTCTTTCCAAAACATCTTTCTCTAGAGTGAGTAGAATTTTGTGAGAATGATTGTTATGGGATCCTACAGGATTCATTTTTAGAGAAGCTCTTGCGTGCTTTAGGATCACTTCACTGTGAGACCATACTGAATGTGCCACAGTAAACTAAAAGGATTGGAGGAAGCAGAGAGATGATAACTGTCAATAGGGGGCAGAGTCCATATAAATTACATGTGTAGTATCAAATGATTTAATCATTTTCTTCAAAAGTATGAGTATTTATATCCTGAAGAAAAAACAGACCCACAGAGGACTGGTGGCCTGAGAAAATGGAATGAACCTGAGAAGCAAGGAAGTAAGTTTTTTGATACAGTAAAGAGTGAAATCTAAGAAAAAACGGCAGAAATAGAGGCAAAAACTGCACATTCTCCTCAGAGGAGGCATATCAAACTTGAGATTTGTGGAGTAAGTAATTTTGACAGAGGAAGGGGTCCAGTTCAGTGTGAATAGTAAGACTGTCAACTTGCAGAATAGCAAGTAATAGCCAGTCTCATCTTAGATACTCTTTTTGTGTTTTTTACTAGTTTAAATATTCACATAAACCTTTGAAAGTTGTCGGCTGTAGTGGTGTGCCATGACACAAAATAGTATACTGGGGATGCAGATCATACTGAGTTTTAAGATGATGCAAATCAGTGCTGCTACACATAGATTTTGGCAGGATCGATTCCGTGATTTAGTTGCCTGTGCAGGGCTGCTTGAGGTGCTAGTATCAGTCCAAGGGATATGGTGAAAAAGCGTAAAACAGGAGGGAGGAAGTGCAAGACAATCCTTTCTGGTGGCTGTTGCAGGTTCACATTGGCTGAGTGAAACTTTCTGTGAACATGTGAAAAATGGACTTGCACATAGTTTAGTTACTCCTTGCTGTTTGGAGTAGTTTATTAAATTATTAAATGTCATGCTGCATTTAAATCTGTCCAGTTTTCTGCTCTGGTTTGCTTTAAAACCGGAAAAAAATCCCTTAAGTGTTCTAGGTGCTATGGAGACAGTGCTGATGTCAGAAATGTTTGCAGTGGGGCCTGGAAAAGGGAAACAGATGTCTGCAGTTACAGTGGTTGGTTGTTGGTGCATAATATAGAGCATTGGACTGCAGTACAGAATTGCTGAGCTAGTGGTGGATGTAGTAGACTGTTGGGAAGTAGCAGAGCTCGTGGAGAGATAGGTTGCTAGCTTTCCCCAGTGTGTCTCTGAAACTGCTGCGTTGTGTCGTGCTGTGTCCACACAGGGCTGAGCTACACCATATGTCTGTATTAGCTTGAACTGGTGCCAGCTCAGGGGTCTGTATTATTTGCAGACTTAGGCGACATTAAACTGCATGTTCAATTCTCTTTCCCTCTGTCCCAGTATATGATGAAGTGCCTTTCTGGTACTTTACTTGTCTTGACCCTTAGAGATTTTTGTTTTCTAGGTGGTTCCTCAACTCATGGGGCTTTTAAGAAATCTGAGGAGCCTTGGGTAAAGAGATGGGATAGGGGTGGCTTGAAGTGCCACTTTTGATGAAAAAAAGGTTTTTTTCTTAAGCATTGAACTCTGTGGGGAAGTTAAATGTTGTTGCCATTAATATGTTGCCACAGTATCTTGCACTGAAGTGACGCAAAACCGGGAACAGAACACCCCCCACCCCCACCAAAAAAAAGCTTTTCAAATCCCAGACTTCAAATTCTCCCTCACTCTGAAAGAAATCCCCTCCTGTATGCATCTTGAATCCGGTTCTGTGCAGTTAACATCAGTGCAGAACTCTGTCACTGAGGTCATTGGCTTGGTTATTGAGTTAGCCGCCCTGCATGGTTTCCCTACACGTCTGGTAAGTACAGTTGTGGCAGGACCTTTGCAGTTACTGCCAAAACTGTTGTGGTCTGCTCTGCCGTATCTATTGCCTCACTTAATGTTAGCATTTATTCTGAACTGTGAATGAGCAAAGTCTCTTGGTTGCTTATTTGTCAAGCTTTCTAACAAGGCTCTTTTGTTTTACTTTCCCTTGTGGTTAGGAGAAGTTGCCTGTAAACATCCCTTGAGGTCACCTTCCTTCCTTTCAAGTCCATCCTTGTAAAACTTTCATTTCCTGTGATGTCTATAAAGCCTTCACAGTGATTAAACAGTGCTTATCAAGATGTTCAAAATTATCATGTTGCATGTACTTTCCAGTCACTCTGTGTTGTTACTAAAAAATAAAATGATAGATTCTGTAAGCTCCCTTCTAAAAGCAAGGTCCAGGCATTCAGGCAGAGGCCTATCATGTCAGCTCACTTTAAATAATGAGTGAGATTTTAGAGTAAGTTTTATGTCTATCTCATTACTCTGTTGTCTTCTGCGTATATTTGTCCATATTCACTTACACAACAAGTATTTGTGTGAGACCTCTGTTCATTGTCCTAACAGTATTCCTTTGTCTGGACTTTTTTCACTCATCAGTATTCTGGTTATTTTACTGTAAAAAAGAGAAGATAGTTAAAAAAAAAGTAGGTAGACTCCTTATAGACTGTCAAGTATGAATAGGCTCAAGGCAAAACCAATAATAGTTTACATGTAGTATAAGCTCATCTAAATACGCAGTATAGAAATCCTGTTCTGCTTAGTGAATGAGAAAGTACAGCCCTGATCGGAACAATATTGGAGAACTGTTGAAAAGGAAAAGGTGTTGGAAAGGAGGGTGAGAGAGAAGAGAAGTAAAAGGTTCCTAGCTGTAAATTATTTTTTGATAGGAAGGTAAGTGTAAGGTGCCTTCAGGGATCATTTCCTCATAATGAAATGTGCATTAACATTAAAAATATGCAGTCATTTTTAATCAGGGTGACGTGTCTACAATGCAAAGTACAAGGGATTTTTTTTTTTGTTAATGGTATTTAGAGCACCAGTAGCATTTACCTAAGGTGGAATGGGTTGTGTGACAAAAAGATTCTGTGCTCAAAAGCTACAATTATTCTTTAAACTTCAAAATCCAGAATTCAAGATTAGAAGAGGCCGAGAATTTCTGCATTTGATTGGCTCAGGATGAATGCTAGAGAAAAAGTGGTTTGCCTTTTATGCATCCTGTCAGCTACAACAATGCTAACCAAGGAAAGTGTCATCTCCCTAGAGTCTCTTTTCAGACTGAAGTACTATGGGGCAATAATGAATCTCATAAGAAATTCACAATCGGAAAAAAGCAGTGTTTTGCATATAAATGTTTCTAATGGAGCTATGAATTTCAGTCTTGTGCTGTATTACTTTGAAAAATAGCATGTGAATCTCCGTAGCTTTTAGTGATTCAAGACATGAAAGGCGTTATTTATTTTAATTTGTATTATGTTCCTTATAAAATATTAAATAATCCCTTGGCATCAAAAAGTACTATGAGGTTTTTAAGGCTGTACAGAAATAGTTTTTATAACTTCAAAAGCTTAAGTTGCTAATAGATGACATATAAACCATCGTTAGTGGCGAACAATGCTTACTGGTTTCCTGGATAGAAGCATCTACAGGTTAATCAGATTAAAATGTGAGAAATACATACTGCTACCAGTATTGTCAAACTGATTAAATTTTTCAAAAACAAAATCATACTTTACAGCCCCAAATAAGTGGCTCAGTTTTCTTTAATTTACTCTAATTTTTTCCCAGTTTATCATCTGTCACTATCATTTGGTCCTAAACAGCACATAAATCCAACCCATCTCTGCAGCCATCAGGAGTAGACTCCTTGACTGTCTTTTATTTTAAGAGAATTGAGATTCATATAATTGCTGGAGCTTTAGAAGATAGGTGTTTCAGGGGGTTGTTAATATTAAGTCCCCAAACTTTGCTTACAAAGTTTACCATTACAAAGTCAAAGCTGGGCTGAGATTCTACTGCCACATATAATGGAAACAAAATCTTCACATTTCTTGGACATTCAGGAGTGTACACAAGCTGAGTTTGTGCATAGATTTTTTTGAATCAAGGAAATGTTTTTAGTGTTTTTGTATTAGTTTTTTCAAATCCTACTCTTACAAAATGCTACTTTAATATTTGGTTTAGTAAAGCAGGAATAAATGGTAACTTGTACCTGGGCGGTTTTTTTCATCGTGTCTGTGTAACTGCCCCCCAGGCCTGGAAAAACAGCCTTGTTGATCCAAAAAAAACAAAAAAGGATTGCTATATGCTGCAGGGAAAGACTACTGAGAATAAAAGAACTGACTGTGGAAGAGCCTGTTGTGTTCCATTAGAACATTGATAGAATTAGCAATCCAAACTATTTTGCAAATAGAAACATCATCCCAGCATGTAGTCTTTATGTTCCAGTGATGTTGCCTGTGTAAGTTATGACAAAATACAGTGGCATTTGCATCCTAATAAATGGATGTATTTTGTATAGGTTGTTTTCTATGGTTCTGGAAAATACTGATAACAAGAAGTTTCAGTTCTTCTTGGGCATAACTGTATACTATGCATTTTGCATAATAGATTTTTTCAAGTTACAGTTTTTCATTGGAAATAAACTTGTAAAATGTCAGTCAGTCAGGAGTCCATGGCCCTTATTGCAACAGCAAGGGGCTGAGGAACTCGAATGAAAAGCACTAATTGCATTCTGCAGGATATTTTAATTTGCTATTGGAAAGTACTGTAGTGATGTCTGCATTTTACTAAATGTTGTACTTGGCTTTTTTTTTTTTTCGTGAGGTAGTTGGGCTCCACTGGAGACTGAAAGCATTTTTGCCTGAAATTAGAGCAAATTCTGACCTGGCTTACATTAGTTAGCACTTATTTTGCCAGTGTTTGGTTGCAGACAGTACCTAGTTACTAGCTAAAAAATAGCGTAGAATCCTTTCGGATGATAGTGGTGCTTTAAAGAAGATTGTGATTTCAAGGTTTAATGCAAGGCTGAAACTGGAGAAAGTGGTGAATGGATAAAGATGGGCAGGTAGCCCTGAATGACTTAAGTGCTCAGGCATCATCTGTTTTGTCATATGCAACCTGTTTATCAGAGATCTGGATTCCAAAACAGAGTTTCTTTTGACTGAGTTTCTCTCCTAGACTGTTTTGATGATCTCTTCATATAAAGTTCTAAATAAAGGAAATCATAAAATCACATCTGACCTAAATCTGCCTTTTGTTTTCTAAGTGTCAACGGCAAATAGTCAGCTAATGAAAACCTGTGAATAAGCTGGTGTGGCACACTGGCTTTCAGAACCAGAAGAATTTACAAAAGATTAAAGTTCACAAACGCTTGTAAAAGTGTTTGTTGTTAGGCTATATTTGTTGCTGCTAGGATTTAGGTATTCTTTGAAATGTATGCAGTTCTTCAGTACAATTGGGAGCTCCCCTTTGTATGATAAATCTCTTTCATGTTTTTTATCAGAAAAATTGACGGAGAATACCAAATACTAGTGGTGGAGGTGGGGGAAGAGAAATTTTCATATGAAAATCTATATATTTCCTGCGGCAACTTACCTTGTAATAGGAACAGCATTGNTGTTTGTTTGTTTGTTTGAGTATTAGGAGATTTAGTTCTGGCTTTGTCTCAAACATAACCGACATTTCACATTTTTCAGTTTTTGGCCACTGATAGTCACCACTGTATGCTTCACTCTTCACTGTTGGACACTGAAAGAGAAACAAATGATATAGCATTAAAACTGTCCTTGTTGGTTTTAATGTCTTCAATGTCCTATTTACAAACCAGAAAATTCAAGTGTTTCCGAGTGTCAGATCACCAGATGAGTACTTTTTTGTAAGACATACTATACCTTTTCTCACTTAAATGGTGACATGTCATGGAACTGGCAG
>VXAL01000782.1:130554-177659 GCA_013399475.1 Chauna torquata | reverse complement strand
GTACCAGGACAGGCTGAAAGAACTGGGCCTGTTTAGCCTGGAAGAGAGAAGACTGAGGGGAGACCTCATCAATGTATATAAACATCTGAGGGGAGAGTGTCAAGAGGATGGAGCCAGTCTCTTTTCAGTTGTGCCCAGCAGCAGGACGAGAGGCAATGGGCACAAACTAAAACACAGGAGGTTCCGGCTCAATGTGAGGCGGCACTTCTTTACTGTGGGGGTGACAGAGCACTGGAACAGGTTGCCCAGAGAGGTTGTGGAGTCTCCTTCTCTGGAGATATTCAAAGCCCGCCTGGATGCCATCCTGGGCAACGTGCTGTAGGTGATCCTGCTCAGCAGGGGGGCTGGACTAGATTATCTTCAGAGGTCCCTTCCAACCCTGCCCATTCTGTGATTCTGTGATTCTGTGTTCTTAATCACAGAATGAAAAGAGAAGATACAAACTTTCTGACTTACAGATGGCTGAAGCACCTCAAATCTTGAAGGCTAAGTTTCTGTATACCAAATCATGATCTAAATCTGAATCAAAAAACAATAATTAATAGGAGATTCAGTTTCAACTCTTTAAAAAAATTACTTAAATTTTTACTTTAACAGAGCATGCAAAACTATCATCCAGTCTGGGCTGAGCTGCATGCAGGGTTGAAGGCAATTTTGACACAGAAGATGGAAAAGAAGACAAATTACTGCAATAAAGGAGAAGGATAGCATGTGGAGATGAAAATCAGGATACATGAAACAGTTCCATGCACTGCGATAAACAACACAATGCCTGGCCTTCAGAAGACCATGCAAAAACTGTAAGTAATTACGTCACTTTCTGAGAGTTTACCAGTGCCAGGAGAGTCTGAAGAGGGAATGAAGAAGCAGGAGTTTTTGGACATCACTGCAACAGAAGATGAATTAACCATCAGTCCAAAAGCAAATGAAACATTTATTCATTTTAAGTTGGACACAGGTGCACAAGCTCATGTGCTGCCAGAAACAATGATATTATCACTGAAAGAAAAGCCATAGTCAGTAGAAGGTAAATGGCTAGACTCAGCGTTTTAAAGGAGTGATCTTTTGCCTATTAAGAAAGGAAGATAACTAAATATGTGGATAAGGAAACTTTACAATTTCTGAAAAAAAATGTTTTCACTTTTTAAATGACCATCTTGAGAAGATGTATTCTTGAGAGAAAGAAAATATTGAGAAAGAGTGTAAGGATGTTTGCCAGGAAATAACACATTTCTCAAAGGAGTACATACCAGGACTGACAGAAGTTCCTACAGTTCACACCTCCAGCAAAGTTCTGCATCCTGTTAGGGATCCATGAAAGACACCTTAGCTTGCAGAAATAAAAATGTGAGCATGACCTGCAATTTTGTATCATTTCAGACATTTCCAAAGCTACAGATATAAACCGTCCAAATTTAAATTGAGCACAAAGAACAGAAGCAAAGAATAAAGACGGTAAAGCACATGGACAGACCCTTGCAGGGCTGTGGCTACCATCAGACTCCTCTAACTTCCAGTGGCATGTGGGGATCCGAGGAGGAGTGTGTGCCTTGTTTAGCTACTCAGAGCCACAACCTGAGAGTGTGGCTATGCAGAACCACCCAATGGCCAAACAGAAATCTGACCTCTCTCAAAGAAGAGATTAAAAGTATGGTTGCTTGAGGTGATTATGCAAGAGGCACATCTGAATAATATGTTAGAAAACTGTTAGAAGGCCCAGGCCTAAGCTACAATGATACTAAAAGCAAAAATCTTTGGATTGCCCAAAGATGATTACGAAAAGATCATTCATTTGTATGCATCAGAAAATAAAACTGGTAACAGCTGTTGTCATGGGACACGTCCACAAGATATTTCAAACTATTCTCTTTATTTTTCATTACAGTGAAAAGATAAAGCTCAGGCCTGTATAGAAGGAGGTTTGCAAAGCCTGTAGGTACAACGCTAACTTCTTTTCTGCACCAGAAGAGATGGCCTCATCCATCCTTTCCTATTTGGAATGGTCCATGGCCCTGTCTCAGGGTCCTGAGGGCATTAACGTCTTCAGGGTCCTGACCCCCCTTCATGGGGCTCCCCCACCTGCCCCAGGACCCCATGTCACCCCCAGGGCTGTCAGCCCCTGCCCCAGCCAGGCCGCAGCAGGGCCGGGCTCCAGCTCCTCACAGCCCTGCCCCAGCCAGGCCATGGGCCCCGCTCAGCTGGGCCCATCCAGAGGCCCATGGCCCTGCCAGGCCTCAGCCTGTTCCTGTCCCCAGGGAGGTGCCCGGAGCCAGGGTTGGGGCTGCCCACTGCCCCCAGTGCCCAGCTCCTGGCTGGGGCTGGGCCAAGCCCTGGGTGCCGGGCCCTGGGGACAGGCCCTGCCCTGCTGCGCTGGAGGAGCCCTGGCCCCCACCGCGCCCTGGCACTCTGCAGAGTGTCTGAAACTATGACAGCTGGCAGGGTCCAAAACAGCTCCAGGAACACCTCACCCAGTGTTTAGTTTGAACCTGTGTCCCGTTATTGCTGCCTATTAATACAGACATGGTCACCAGTCTAGCTGCATGTTGCTTATATCTTACAGATAGACTGGGAAATAATTTGAAATTTTCTATTGTGTTAACATGTTTTTCAGTTGTTGATTTTCAGTTTACATTCAGCTGGGGAAGAAGAGAGGTGAAGAATTAAAACTTCAAGAGCCTCTTTTATAACCAGAGACATAACCTCTGAGCACTGGGACTTGGTTCATGCCTTGCTGCTCTCCTGGAAATAGGGCAGGAGTGAAAGAGCGGTCTGCCAGATCCACTGTAAAATCAAAAAGCACTTGCTGAATAATTGATTCTCTGCGAGAATCTGGTGTTGATACCAGAGGAGAAGGGGAAAGAGGTAAGAGTTCCTTTCCCTAGAGACAATACTGCAATGCCTGAATTTTAGGACTCTTTCCTGGCTCATGAGCAAATTCAGGAGCTCTGGGTGCCTAAGCACTACTTGAGAAAGTTAAAGAGTGCCAACATGGGATCCACTGAGAAATCATACATCCAGCTGCACAGTGAACCATCTACAGATCACCAGCATGAAAACCCCATAGACAAGATTTACTTTCCTTATTCTTTCTTATTCTTTATTCATACGTACTCCTTACTCATTCTGGATACACCTCCCAGAATAGGTCTACAGTTTCTCTTGCAGAAAATTAGACAGGGCTACTGCTGTCTTTTAAAATGCGAGTAGCAGATGATATAATCATGTAATAATTTAGGCTTCAGGGGACCTTGGGAGGTCAACCCCCAAAGCAGGGCTAACCTCAAAGTTAGATGAAGAATAAGCAACAGTCTCAATTTCTAATGTGAGCAAGTGGCCAGAATGCTTTGTCCCACAGGGGGTGGCAGGAAGTCAGTCTAGCTTTCTGCACATCTGCAGGGCTGTGGCAACTGCCAAAAAACAGCAGAAAGTGAAGAGCAGGGGGAGACAATCAAAGAATCTTCTTGCTCCTGGCCATATTCTAAAGGGGTTTCCTACCTCACCTGTGTGCTGTGTGGAATGCAGGTACTTCAGATCTGCTCTGACAATGTCTCCTAGATGTGCTGGAGCCCAAGTCAGGGGCTCTGAATCCCAGCCCTCTAATCCTAACTTAGATATAGCACCAGGCACAGGCACTGCTGCTCAGCCCTGCCAACATGAAATACGTACGCACATGCCAAGAATAAGAGCTACAGATACCACTGGAAAGTCTGTGTTGAAAACAAGAGTGCCTACAGAGCTTAAGCAATTCCAAGGTCTGTTAGCAGCTGTGCAGAGATTTACAGGATTATATTTTTGTATATTGGCACTTATATGTGACCTAAATTTCACTTGAAACGGTGCCCTTTTTTGTTGCCTGTGGTGCTGCATTGTTACTGAATGTAAGAGCAGAGCTCTGTGGTTGTGCAGGTTTGTCTCTGCAGGACGTTAGCAACACTTAAATGCTGCACTTGCCCTTCCAAAGTCTGTTTTCAAAATATAACTTACATAATATCTTTCTGACCCAGTATGTGCTGAATCACTTTGGTGAATTACTACAACTAAAGATTTGGCTTCTTCTTGCAATTGCCGAATTGCTTAAGGACGGTGCTCTCAATTTCTCTTAATTATTTTATCATTGCAAAAAAAAGTTATTTCGGTCGTTATTAGAAAACTAGTAGTTAAATCCTTTAAATTGCTTTTGCAAACGGATTGTGTATTGCTTTCTACACCTCTAGCACCTGATTTGTGTGCCCAGAACACATGCTTCGTTAGTCCCTTTCACAAGCTAAGTATCTGCTGTTCCAAATGTAATGCAAATCACTTTTTAATGGTCACATTGACTAGATAGGAAATGCTTTTGTTGGAGTTATGACTTGTAGTTAATTAAGCCAATTAGCATTTGATATAAGCACTTCTGGAAAGATAAAGCCCAAGAATAGCTCTCAAGAGATGGTGGAAGACTTTATGCAAATAGAAATGTTACAGAAGGGAAAGGGAATGAAGCAAGATGAAGTTTGAAAATAATTTTTAAATGCATTCACTATTTTTTCTAGTTTACAGCAGTCTCAGCTGAACTTCTGTGAGAAAGGTTACCGTGGGTGAGAATCTATTTACTATGTCTTTGCTTAAGGAGATAAAACTGGACTTTTTACTCAGCAGAGAAAATTGGCAGTAAAATTTCTACTGAGATCCTGCTTATAATCATGAAATTAGCTGATTTGTCAGTTGCACTTTTGACTTTCTTCCAAGAGAAGGTTTTTGACTGCTTGACACCAGAAGAGATGGCAGCTCGTTCCTTGTAGGCTGGGTCTCGGAGTCGCTTCTGTTTGCTGTGGGGTAAGAACTGTCCTTTCAGCAAAGTAAAAAGAACAAGGAGATTCTTGGACTTCAAAATGGAAACGGATCATGTTCCTTCTAGCGCTGTTTCTTGAAGAGATGGGTAATGCAGAGACATTTTATAATTTAACCATGTGCTACCCTAGAAGTGTGCAGTGTACATCAAGTTTCAGGAAGTTGTTTCAGTTTCTCTGAAACTCTGCTAAATTGATTCCGTTCATGGTTTGAAACATGTAGTGACTGAGATGTATCTGTTATGATACTTACATTCGTTTCAGTGTGCATGATACTTGGCTTTAATTTCTGGGAAGTTCTGAACGCTTTTGAGAAACTTGTCATTGCTCAATGTAAAACAAAATCTTTTACAATCAGTCCCAATATATTGAACCTTGTTGTTTTTGCCAATTTCTTGTTCTGTTGTATTCTGGAGTGAAATATTTTTATTAAACAAAAAATCTGATTCTCCCAGATAAAGTTTGTTTAGGATGTTAAACTGTTTAATTGCTATTGGTAGCATTTTTTTTCCTTATAATTAAATTAATAGGAGGAAAAGTGTCAAATAAGCTGGGAGGAAGTTGAACAAAGGAAATGGGAATTATATGTCTGTGTTATGCTTTTATGATCACCCTGGAAATTTCCTAACTTCTGTTGCAAACTTCAGGCTAGAAAATTGTTGCCAACCCAGTATTCCACCCTCCACCCCCCCTTTTTGTAGTATTCTTCCTCTTTTTGTATATTTCTATCTTGAAATCTCTCTCCCAACCTGAATATACACATTACAATTTAACTTAATAAATAAGCTTTCAATTGGTTCTATGAGACTGGAGCTGACTCCCCCTGGCCGCGAGAGGGTTTCATACAAATACAAATGCTTATTTGACAGACATCTTTGCAGAAGGAAAACTTAGATTATTCTGGTTCTTCAGTCTTCATCTCATAAAGAAAAACTCTGCTGTGGTTCTTTCATGTATATAAAGATGCCTTACAAAGAGATTTTGTGTCTAATTTATAACTCCATGTAGCTCCACAGTTGCTTCCCTATTTCTTTATATAAGGATGCCAGAATGGCCATAGTTGTTTGATCCATAATCTTATAGTACTCAGTAGCAATGGCTCAAACTGCTGTTCCTCACCCTTGGTTTGGATTTAGGAAAGGGATGTTTCTACTTCTTTGAGAGCATATACAGATTTTTGAATAGGTATATGTCCTAAGCAAAGGGGTTGTAGGGAAGAAGGTGGTCTTGAGTCTTCTTGAGAAGACTCAGGAGTTTTAAACCCCTGAAACTCCTATATCTGTTTATTTTGCAACAGTCTTGTAGCACAAAAATAGTCATGAAATAACAAGATCGTAAAAATCAACAAATACAACAAAATGTTGCTAATTCTTGCTTCATCAACCTGAATGTTTTGTAACTCCTATTAGAAAACACAGATCACTGAATTTCTCTAGAAGGTTTCATAAAAGTGGACTAAAATTCCTAAGACTTTATTAAGTCAAACTAAATATCCTGTGGCCCATAGTGTGAGAATAAAGCCCCAGTGACTTGAAATTAGGATAGGATACTAAGAAACAATAACTCTGTAGAGAGGAACAGATGCTTTGGGGGCATAATTCTTTCAACAATTCTACGTGTCTATTTTAGAGCTCTGGAAAAGTCTTTTGCTCTCTATCAGTTCTCAGAGAAGATGGTTACATCCACCACAGACATTTCTTCTTAAATGTGTATGTTCAGGGAGCTAAATCTCAAAATAAAAAGTATATACAAATTAAAGTTATTCTTCTTTCATCATAGAATAATCCTTCATGTTATCATTCAGTTCTGCAAAGAGCTAAATACTCTTTACTTATACTGACTTGAATGAAAATGGAAGTGACTCACCACATTACAGAATCAGGACCAAAATCTGGTAATTCACATTTGGTCTCTCAAACCTTGACTATACACACAGTTAAATTGGATTTAACTTTAATACAACTTAAATTCAGTAGCTGACAAGGCTCCATCCATCAGTGTGATTTATTGATGTTCTAATGTACTTTCTATTACCAAGTCATCTACTAAATAAAGTCTTTTCATTTTTAGAAAGTCTACAAAATACTGAGCTCAACCTCTGCTCTTCACTACAGGATCACACAGTGGCAAATGAGTTTAGAGACTCTTCTTAAGGTGCAACACAATTTGCGAATCAGAATGATAAGAAATATTGTCCTCGTGGCTGTTTTGTGACCTATTGACAATGCTACTGTACTAAGATCTTTTGAGGATACTAATGCACTGCATGAAATGCATTAGGGGGAAAAAAATCACTTTATTTAAATATCAGCTTCAATTAGAAACAGACTTATATGATTAAGGGGAAAGCCAGTCTGGAAGAAAGTATTTCAACCTACTGAGTGGGAAATTAAAATCGACACAGTGTAAATATCACCAGCAAAATAGTTCACAATATTTAAAACTACTAACTTTTTAATACAAATACTATTGAATATCCACGTGTGAAATTCTGCAGGAACCTATACCAGCTATTGCCATAGTGCAGCAGCTGCACATCCAGATGAGTTGTGTTGTAGGATTCATGTCAGACAGGAGTGGGGAGTGGATGTGTGCCATCCCTATGGAATTGGCGCTGCTGGTTTCCTCCCTGCCCCTGCATTGTTGTGAGAGTCTGGGGCTCATCCAGGTGACACAGATCATCAGCCAGACAGAAGAGGTTCAAGGATTATGTGAGTGATGATATGTATTTACCCCCGGGAACTGGGTGCTCTGACAGCTCAGCACGCCCAGCACCTGCTGTGTTGGAGAGTTTGCAAACTAAATTGGATGGCTCTTCTGCACAGCAGACCTTACATAAACAAATGTGTGCCATTAAATTGTTGGCTCTCTTTCCTTATTGACTAGCTTTAGAGACTAAAGGTTGAATTAAATAAATGTTTTATTCCACTGTGGCTTACACCACTATGATATCTTTACTTCCAGATGTCTGTTTTCTAAAGCATCCTATTTGCCATTAATCTTTCTTTTACAGGCTTTCCAGAAGAGGCGGTTTGAGTCAATCTGAAATGTGGACACAGTAAGATAACTGGAGCCATCTGACTGTTAATAGCATGTAGTTATATCTAACGATCTGTATTTTGTATGTAGCAACACCTAAGGACCAGCAAAAGATGTTATGTGCCACTCAAGACTACCTGTGTTATCTATACAGAGACTGAGATGGACCGGTTTCATGCTGACTGAGAAGTCTGTGAATGTGACAATTCCTAAGATTAAGATTTAGGAAGATGACAGAAGAATTTGCTAATGGCATTTTTTAGCACATTGGCAAAAGCCCTCATCCCAGAAGAGGAATGCTTCAGATACTAATTAAAGATTAATGCTCAATAAAGAATATTCCTTCCAAAGAAATTGGATGGGCTACTGGATGAGTTGACTGCAGAATCACATATTAGACCTCAATAATACAAGGCACAGTTTGGTTTAAAAGAAATCAAACAAAACAACCACAGGAAGACTGCTTTTTATCTCATCAACATACATTTTGCAATAAAACTTCAAATTGCTCATGGAAGCCTTTTGGTGTATCGCGGACTATAACTCATTCTACACAGGTAGGTGATAAAAAGTGTTTCACTTTTCTGTAAACCTGTGTCTACCAGCAGCATTTTATAACTCCACACATTCCACTTTGCATGAGTCCTGAATTTGTGAGTTCTCTCTCTCTTCTGAATCAGAAATGACTGCCAGCTGAGTGACTGACATGTAATTACTGAGTCACTTCATGTTAGCAATTGAACTGCTAAAAACCAATAGACAAATTAGGGCTTCTTTTGAACTGCTGGGTGACCTACATGTAAAGAATTCTGTATTAGGGTAAGAAAATGAGATATGCAGCTTACTTAGGACCAGTATAACTTCATTCTGGCTGAAACTTCCAGTTATGTAGTCTGGGCATTGCACAAATATGCAATTCTATGCTTTCTGTTATAGCCCAGAACAACAACTGGGAAGTGGTAAGTTGGAAGAAAAAGTATTTATGCTCCTACATGTGAACAATGTAGAGGAACATAACTGCAAAGGAACCAGAATGTAAGAAGGTGTGTTGGAGCCACTGGGGAGGATGCTGTTCTGGACAGGTAGTTTTAAATAACTCATCAGCAGATGAGAAGTTCAGGTCTGTGTGTGTACCTGTCTTTGGTGAGGATGTTATCTACCTGATAAAACTCTGTAAAATACTTAGCTGGGAACCAGGTGCCCAGAAAGATACTGTTGCCAGGTCACAGTTGGCTGTTATCTTACTTTTTATTAGTTTTTATTGGAAGTGTTCATCCCAGTACACACATCATATTGTGAAGGGTTGCACCACCCTTCCTTGCTATTGTTGGCTGATTGGTTTCAATTAGATTTCTGTCTCAAGGAACTTTCCACTTAGGTAAACCCTTAGTTTAACTGAAAGTACAAATTTAAATGGATTATGAGATCCATCGCAAAACGATAGGAGTTGATGTAAATTGGTGAATTAAGTTGAGAATTTTGAGTTAATTTAAGATGAACCAAAACAAGGTAGTGGGAAGCTGAAATAATATACTTCATGTGGATTGCAAGTGTTTGTTCATACTGTTTTCACTAAAGATTTTTAAAAGGGATTGAGTAATTCAGTGTGACTTTCTCATGTGACAGGCCCTGCCACATTGTTTAACTCAGCTGGACTAACTGGAGTAGAGAAATGCCATATAGAAGGGGAATTTTAACCCAGAAGATGGATTTTTATCTTTACTGGCAAACCCAGATGCATTCAGCATAGGCAAACCAGATGCAGTCTACTTTTTTTTAAGTGGAGTGAAGGCTGCTAAAGGGATTCACAGACTAAACTTTTATTTCTGTTTTCTGGCAAGGTAGAAGGGTTTGGCTGTGGGCTAAGAGACACTTTGCTTCCATTTCTGTTTCAGCAGAATCATATGATGTGCATTATAATTTTTTAAGGCCAGGCTTTGGACTGTGAAATCATCTCTGGAGAAGATCACAAGGGAAAGTTTCTCTTCTTGTATACATGTATATATTCCAAGCAAAGGAGTGTAAATGTCTTGCTAACACTCTACCACTAGTATACAGATGTTACAAATCATGTTTATGTTCATGAATATTCATTGCCTAAACAGTAGCAGGCATGAGAAGGTCTGAATGGGAAGCTTAACAGGAGCAGTCTTGCAATCTAATACTTCTTTCTAAATTAAAAAGTTATTTTATTTGAAAAGTAAATTGAAATTATATTTAAGAAAATGTTCGTTGAGTTTTACTATGAATACTTGTATCATAACTGTACATTCCCAAATTTTTTTCTAATTTAAATGCTGAGTATTAATCAAAAGTAACTGCTGTGTCTTAGAGTAGTACTTTTGCACTGACTTGTACAATGATTCATGGAAAGCCCTAGAGAAATTTTTCTTGCATTCTGAAAGAGAGAAGCAATAACAGTCATACATAATGTTGTTTAGTATCCTGGTTAAACTGTCTATCCTCTAGTTGTGATACTGTACATTTATAGTAGGCTTGACTAAAACAAGTTTTCTTGATCAGTTTTTGTTTTCTTTTGCTGCTCAGAGGGTATCTTGAGGTGAGAAGTTTCATCAGTTATACCTCTGTAGCTGTGTGACATGCCTTTTTTCCCCCTATACCTCTCACAATGTGATCTACTCCGTGCATACTCCATCTGTGGGTAGAAAGAAACCAGAGGCCCATGGCCCTGCCAGGCCTCAGCCTGTTTTAGCACCCTCCACCCCCCCTTTTTGTAAGGGACCCTTAAGGATCATCTTTTTTTTTTTTTTCCACTAAAACTTCCTTACAGGGTCTCTGAAGGAGAACTAGAACTCTTTATCTCTCCCCTACTGCAAGCATTGTTTTTGTTGTTGTTGTTGTTTGTTTGTTTGTTTGTTTAAATCTCTGGGTACAGTACATTCCTTGAAATTTTGTCTTTGTGCTCTCAACCCTGGGTCACTCTGACACTGAGCAGGTTATGCCATAGCACACATAGTGCCAGCGCTCCTGTGCAAGCCTCTCTCATGAATCACTGTGCAGCCTGGAATCATCCATGGGATACAGCTTTGTCCCAGACATGTTTTATTAGCTCTGTAGAGGTGCTGCATATTCAAACTTGCCTTTAGGGTCTGCAAGATTACAAGAATCTTGAGGTTTTGTTGTAGTAATTCTTGAGGATTATTTTATACTGCATGAAATGGCGCTGAGGTTTAAGCATGGGTAAAGGACTAACTTGCAAAGAAGTTGTGGAAACATTCATGCATCTCAAGCTCTCATCTCTGGGAATTTCAGGATTTAGAAATGTTCTCTTTTTTCCCCTTCTTTTCCTGTCTCACTTGCTTTTCTATTTTTTCACTTAAAAAAGGGGAAGAAACAGGTAGAAGAAGAAAGCTGGCAAATGTCAAAGCTGGGAACATCAATTCTTCACAATATTTGGATTTGAACTAAATTTAATCCAATTCTTTTTGTTTCTTGGGCTCTACCAACACCAAATGACATTGTCCAGGCCTTGCATGTCATAAAATATGCCTGGAAGAGATACAACATGTGAAAAAGATGTTTTTAATCTTGAATCTCTCAAAGGGCCCCAGGCAAATGTCACAGTCCCAGCTACTGAATCTGGCTCAATAGTGGGTGGTGTCATACCTTCTGGGAAAGGCTATAAATAGCTTTACTGACTGGACAAGAAACACAAAATGTAGCCTGGGAAAAGTCTTTTATTCCAGGAAGAGGGTGGAAATGGTATCACAGTTTATATAGACTAGGAAACATCCATCTTCCAGTACAGCTGTTGTTTCAGGTTTAAATAAGTAATAATAATAATAATAATAAAAAAACATCACAATTGCAATAGAACATATGTGAAACCAGATCATGGATCTGGCAAATGTCACCTTACTTTGTGTTAGTCTTTGTATTACTCCTTGGCATCCTAATTATGTACTGATACAGTTTTCTTTTCATGGTAATTTTGGGAAGTGAGAGCGAGGGCTGCATGGAGGATCTGTGGGTTGCTGTTAAGGTGTTGATAGCATTTTGCACAGAGAAAATACTTTCCAGCATGCTTCTGTATCTTATTGCACACTAAATCATGTTACTTAAAATTTAGAAACTAACAGTAAACATTTTTTTCCACAAAATGAAATGATGGATAGTACAGTTCAATTAATATGCACAGTGTTCATCCTGGTAAATAGTTGATACAGCCAAACATCTGGAGTTACAATAAATAGTATTTCAGCTGAAATTATATAGTGCCATTATAAATGTGTGCAAGAGGCACACATCCTTTGATGTACACTGTTTGTTTTCTAAACTCAAGTGGCTTATTCTTCAGCTGGTTGTCTGATACTGTCCTGAAGTAGTACAAGCTAGCATTTCAGAAAAGCATTTTGTCCATGTTTCCATAATGAAATACATACAGTCGGTGCAATGCTCTCCTTCATTAAGCCTTTTATGACTGTAGCACTCCACAAGCAGTAGAGGTCACCATGCACCAAGCTCCACCAACTTCCAAGGCTTCATGTAGGAACTGGGCTGGGTATCAAATCCTGTAACATTGGCTGAAATTGATGTAAAACTCTAAGAGTTCTAGACAGCAAATGGCTGCATGTGGCAGGGGGAACTTTATAATTGCTATAGGAATAACTAGCTTCAGGAAAAATAATGCAAACATTAAAATAATTGTAATTAATAATCACTTCAAGATGCTTGCCATTAATTTGAAGCTTTTTGGAAAACTACCCCTACTTAACTAATCATCCTATACAAGCCCGTGTAATTTGTCCAGTGCCTCTGGGAGTGGGGNGAAAAAAAAAAAAAAAAGTAAAATGACTGATCCATGCCCTTTAAAACTTGTTAATAATAAAGTGAAATCCAAACATGACCACTTTAGCTCTGAAGTAAAGCTCGAACTCCATGCTGAGCACAACTACAAATAATATATAAACTAGCATGATGCTAAGTGCAGATGTCCAGCTGGTGACTATCACATCATCTAGCAAAGTTCAAAACTTGTGGTCTACTGTATCTTGCCTTCTGAACTGTGTACAATTTCCTGCTGATACCATGATGTCCTCAGCAACATTTGAATATTTCCATGGATGGTCTGTAGAAGAAATGTTCTCAGACTAAGAACAACAGTGACCATAGGACTTTAAGTATCTACAAATTATAGAGAAAATTCTTGCCTTCATACCTTCAGTTGTAAATTGTGCTTTGATCTATATCATATGCCTAACAATAGCAAAAGCGTGTAGGTTTATTTATGAAATGAATAGGATGGCATCTTGAGCTCCTCTGAACCCAACAGAAGCTTTGTTGACTTTTAAAAGAACAGTAACTTCAACCTTATTCTTTGAAGGATGGTGCATCTGTATCAAACCTTTATTGTTCTCCTTTCAGGGTAACTTTCAACATTAGAACATTCTTTGTAATTCTGCCTAAATGAACTGAAACATATGCTCAACAGTTCTGAGTAACTTTGAGCAAGTTTGAGCATAGGAAGAATTTTTTCCCTAAAATTAGGTAAAATGAGTATTGGTGGGTTTAAAAAGCGGTGAGTATAAAAGGAACATTAAATCATTGGAGCTGCAGTTTTATTTCCTTTAGTGTTATGTTATATAATAATTCATGATTTTGAAATTACGCCAGTTAAGTTATAACATGCAATATATTCTTCATTATGTTTTGCTGGGAGGGGAGGGAAATGCAGTAATTTAAATACACTAGCCATGAAAATGTTATTAATGCTGTGTTGTCCAAGTGGTATGTTTTCTGAAACAACCAGAGTGAAGCATTTTCCATGTAATCTCTCCTGTTTTGATTAAAGGGGCTCTTGTATATAAAAAGTTTAAATTTTAAGCATAAGATGAAGGTCTGACTTTAAACTGAAGTCAAGGTGTGGTTTCATCTCATACAGATGAGGAAATTGCAAGTACAGCTGAAATTCTGTCCTTAGGTTATGTTGTGTTTTGATACTGGCACAGAAGCCCAGCAGTCAGGGATGAAGAAGAGAGAGAGCAACTAAGAGTGCTTCAGTGAGGAGCCTTGAGGGAGTGATTGCAGAGACACATAGATTAACTTCGGGATTTGTCACCATGGCTAGTTTACACGAGGAGAAAAAGAAAAAATTAAAAGCTTTGTGTGTGATGTGTTTTAACAAAGACATTGACTCCTTCATATCTGCGTTATGGCTCAGAGCAGAAGGATGCAAAACCTAATGGCTAGTAACTGTTTGCTTCCAGCCTTTCTGAACTCCTGTATCCAATGTTTTTTGTTTTGCCATTGTAGTAACCCCAGGTTGCATGCTGCTGAAACATTCCTTTAAATGAAGGTAAAGCTGGGATCAGTACAAAGTCTGTTAACAATCAGTTTAGACTTGTAGAAATTAGCTAGTGGGATCCCTCTCCTAAAAGAGAAAGGAGGGGGAACATGTCTGTTTTTTCCACTGGAAAACTCTGGTTGGATACCTACCCCATGCACATGGGATCTCCACGCAGAAGTTTTCTTCTCTAAGTGATAGGTTGTCCTACAAGCTTATTAGCTGACACGGTTGACAAGTGGAGACATGGTTTCTAGATGGGGATTAAAGAAAGATAGGGCAGGCTAAAGGAGAAGTGAAATGGATGGGGCTTAGGGAAATGGCAAGCATCCACTCTAGCCAAAATTGCTTTAGGGTTCTGGTATTATTATTTCTGCTCTGCCTCTTCGGACTTTTATTAGGGTCAGGCAGAGCCAGAGGAAATCCCACACAGCACAGGTACAATACAGCAATGTTGCCAGTGAGCCAGAAGGCTTGCCTGAGGCCAAACCAAGCAAGAATAGACAAAGTCAGCTGCTTAAGAATTCGAACAAATTAATAGTGCAGTGCCCTTTTTGGACTGAGGAAAACCTGGGCCCTCCAGTGGGAGAGTATGCATCTCTACAATGAGGTCCTCACCAAGTCTTCTATTCGAACCCTCTTCTGAGGACTGTAGCACAGAAGGGGATGATGTGGTCTAGCTATTGTAAACATAATGAAATAATAATAATAATGAATCTAACGGAATAAATACAATGGGATGCCATGGAAACTAAATTATGCTTTCTGATAAAACTAGTACTTTAAACGATTATAGAACTCATTTCTGAAGACATCTAAAATCAGTCTAAAGATTTTAGTGGTGAAATATACCTATTCTGCTAAAAGTGCAAGATAATTCTATATTAGCTACAGCTAATATAGACTTTTTCTATAAATAAAGATTAATTCACATTTTTAGTGATCCTTCATCCTTATGACAGTTCTCGGAGCTGCTAAAAATTTCCCAATAGTTTCACCCTTTATCCCCAAACTAGACAGTATTAATGCATTCTGCATTCATTTACTATATGCTCCCTCTAGTTCATATATAATTATAATATCTGCAGGCAGAACATTCTATTTAACTAGCAATCTAAAGTTTCACATCTCGCCAAGAAAACTAAAGGTTTTAGAGTAGCAGAGATTAAAAAGAAGAAGAAATCCCAGCACTGTAAATTGTAAAACTTTACACCTTACAGCTGCCAGCTGTAATCCACAAGGAGACAGCATTCTTAGGCTCTTAGGAGCATAGACTGGGCTATTTTTTAGCAAATACTCCTCTTGTTCCTTCAGAAAGGGAAGGAAAGGGAAGCAAAAAGTCTCAAAACCCCTGAAGAACCCCTCATAGAGAACCTAACACCGATGAGGAGTTATTTTGTCCTTGAGTGGAGAAGGATTGTGGTGATTTGATAAGATCTGTTAAGATTACATTTTGCTTGTTATTACAGTTGAAATATTACAGCTGAAGTGTTACACAGGCCAAGTCAGACTAAGTCTGAGAGGATTTGCACAATGTAGCATTTACATAAGATAAGGACATGGTGGTTTCTGCTTCTTTTTAACTGGAATACCTTTATCTTAGTTATCACGTTATCAACTTTTTGCATAAGACAAAATGTACTTGTTTCAAAGGCATAATAAGGCTTATATTAATAACTCAATTTCCTATACATTTCAATAAATTAGCATCAGACAGAAACCACAGTACATTTAAGATTCCTGAAGTTACAGCTGTAACATGCAGAAGAGAAGCAACAAGTTGGGTGCTGAAGGATGCCGGGCAGTACATTGCCAGGCCGGTACCATCAGGAAGGATGACCATGGCCTCTTCTAAGCAAAGGAGAGGCCCAACAGCTGCCTCTTTTTTTCCTCTGACAAAAGAAGAAATAATGGAAAACTGTTTTTGGCAGGTCCAGGACAGCTTAAACTTAAGATGTGTGGGAAAGGCAGGGAAAGAAGGGAGAGACACAGAACTTATTATATGGCCTGTGTACCTGTTTGTCGTGTGTTTGTCCGCCTGTGTCTTTGTGATGATGGAGAGAGAAAATCCTTTTGGGTGAAGCTGGACGAGAACATGTTCCTTGCTACTGCCTATTGCTTATAAAGAATTTATCTGTTTATCTGGATCCATCATGACTTTGTTTTCCTTGTGAAAATATCCTCTGTGTGATCTAGCTACTCAAAGTAAGCATGGAAACAGTGTGAACCTGGTCTTGTAGTCCTTACAGTTCAGCAGACCTTGGGGAAAAAAAAAGTCTGTATTCCTGATAACACTAAATAAGTGTATAAGGCAGGAAAGGGGCTAATTTACCTTATTTATAAACATTCACTTATTTATAAACATATTCAACTATTTATTCAACTATTTCTTGATTGTGTCTTATAATTGTACCCTTGTCAACTGATTTTGACTTTTTGTTGGAGACTTGTTCTATGCCCATTGCTATGGGACATACTTAGATTATATCTCTTGTCCCATACAGATGAATACAATCACAATGATAATCATTTATGATTGCTGTGTTTGTGCTAAGTTTGCATATGCTACAATCCTCCTCTTTCAAGTTGATTATCTTTTTGATTGCTAGTGTGAAATACTTCTGCAATATAAAATCAAAATCAAAACCCTTCTATTATGGAAGAACTCCATGAAATCCCTGGACTTAGTCTGCTTTAATTCAAATCCATGTAGGTAGGTTTAGTGCTAGGTAAGCCTGTGAGTAGAACTAGAAGAGGGACAGATACTTCCTTAAACTACACTTAAAAGATTCTCTCTTCATCTGTGGTTTTCAGCATGACTGTCACTTTATGACATTTTCTTCCAGTTAGGAAAGGGAGGCAAGAGTCATACGGAAATCTGCTCTTACTCTGTGGTTCTTTTGGTCTGAGGCAAGCCACAGGAAAACTGAAGTAGTAAACACAAGAGAAATTGATGTCTGGAGCTTAGGCTTGTGCTAAGCTGCAGTTACTGGGTTGACCCAGGGATAACCAGATGAAATGTAAGTTCCAACAGAGGCTTGACTAGATAGTTCTGGAGTTTTCTTTTTGACCTTAAATCCTGTGAACCCAAGTCCCTTTGTGGTGCTTTGAAGACAGGTCATTAAAAGGAACAAGCCTCTTCACTGGGATCAGAAGGTGCCTATTCTCTTTTAGCAGCCCATGTGGTGTGGCTGAACAAAGACGGCTCTCCACCAGAAAGCCTGGCTATCCATAAGACCAATATTTGGTATAAAATGTTTTCCTTGTAGGCAGTGAACAAACCTGTCAGCAATGTTTGAACGCTGGAATGCAGAACTTCCCAGAAGTCATTTTTTTGGTACTAATTTCCCATCAGTTTTGCCCTAAGAGGGAAGGGACACTACACTTAGTGTGAGACCTTTAAGCATGTGCTAAAGTATCGTTTGAATCCCTCATCAAAACCAGCTACTCAGCGAGGAAGTATCTCCTGGCAATAGTAAAAAAGAAATCTAGAGAGGCCTAGCTTTCAAAAGGCTTCAGGATAGTTATGCTTTTCACATTTTAATCTTTTCTGACACAACAGAACCACCCTCCCTGCCATCACATCACATTTCATCACTGAGTTCCTATGGCAGGAAAACTGCATACAAAGACATCTTTTCCTCTAGCTGAAATCATGGATAAAGGGGCTTAAGTTATAATCTTTTAGACTGTAAGTATTTTTCTACTTAGACATGGAGGAAAGCTCAGGAGAATGCATTCACTTTCAAATAATTTTGATAAGGAGCTATGCATGTTTTACAGAAAACATTTTTCACAAATTAACTAGAGTTGTAAGGGTTTAAGAAAATATGCTTCTCCTAAACTTTGCCAGGCTTACTAGTTCAGCAAGAGCTGTTGAACATGTTGCTTTAATAAATGATCAAAGTGCAAAATAAATTCTATCCAAGTTTAACAGATTAATTCACTTATGATAATTATTACTACTCTTACTTATTGTTGCTGTTATTTACATTGGCTACATGGAGACCTTATTATACTTTTGGGGTTTATAGTACGGAAAATTGCTGTCAGTTGAGATACCTACAGTACTTTGAATGAAGAAGGGCTAGAAGAAAAGATGTGACATACAAGCATGGTCAGTTGAAAGGAGACATATACTCATTCTGTTTTAAGTGGTCAAAAAATTATAAGGGTTAATTTACTCCTGTAACAACAGGTTTTGCATATTTTGTAAACACAGCCTTATTCCGAGTATTTTAATTTGTCAGTAACAACACTTCTGTTTCATTTTCACGGTCCCCGCAAACTGATTAAATCACAAGGCAGCAGTGGAATTGTCTTGCTTATTTGGGTCCTCTATAACACATGTATATGTACATTTTACAAGTGACTCTGTTATCTATTTTTCATCTTTTCAGTAAGAGGATATAAAAAATTGCTGTACCTATGTTCTGGAGAAGTTCAGTGTGACATGCCAAGAAGGCAGGTGACTGTGCAGAGTAGCCTCACAGTGGACTCTCTATTCTCTTTCATAATCTCTTACTAGGGTTTCTATCATATGAATAGATCTTATTTTATTCAAATTAAGCATGTTGTCAATGTCAATTTCTTTTAATTTTTCACTGTTTCTTCATTAGGTTTCCTGGGGTCATGTGGGCATATTCCCTCTTCTCCTGCAATTTTTGTTAGTCACAAAATAAACTTGCAGTTTACCACAATACCCTGCTTGACTCCTGGCCATTAAAAAGGCCCTAGTTCATTCATTTTCTCAACCTGTGGAAACTGGGCACAAGTAGTTTGAGTAGTCAGTATATCTTCTCTGACAAATTTCTTCTTTCTGTGACTTGTTTTCTTCCTGTTTTCAACACTACAGTAATCTAACATTGTCAGCATTACAGCCATTTTGAGCATGGATGCTCTTCCTCCTTTCTGTTTCATCATGTATCATTTCCAAATGATTTAAAAATGCTCAATAAAGCTGCACAATAACCCTTCCTTTTGAAGACATTGCATGCAGGTTCTTGAGCTGCACGTTTTCTGTGGATGCTTGAGTGCTTTCTTACATCTCCCTCTTACTTTTTCCTCCTTTATTTCACCTGTGACCCAAGCTGTCTTCTTCAATGCGTTTTTGCTGAGCCTCATTACACTGACATTTGTATTTTAATAGATGTTTTCCTTTGATGTTGACTGTGAGGTGGGTAGGTTTCCGAAAGAAACATACATCAAAGAGTTTGTTCACTCTTTCATGGATGTTCTTTGGAGAGAGATAAGGGGGAGACGTCTTGAAAATTAACTTTAAATTACTCATGAAAAGGCTTAAGCTACAGAGTACTCATCTCAATAAAACTTCCTGGCCAATGCAAAAGGCCAGCTGGAAGAGAGAGCCAGGATCAGCTCATATGAGTGGGAAGATGGAAGGGGTTAGTCAGGCGCTTCCTTGGCCAAGAGCTTTAGCAGGAGATTTTCATGCTCACTGTCATCGCTCTTCCCTCTCCCCACCTCCTCCAGCTATCCTGCCATCTTCCTTGGGCCTCTTCCAGCCACTGCCACTTTTTTCTCAAGTGGCAGAAGCCAGCAAGCCTTGGCTGTGTCTGCCCCTTCTGGCTCTCCTCGGTCTGCCTTGGACCATGTGCATGTTGTCTCTGTGGAGTGCTGCCACCCGTCCCAGCTCACCCTTTGCTTTAGGCTGCCCCTTTCTTCCGGTTTCACCTTCCTCCACTATTCTGCCTGCCCTGACCATCAGTTTCACCAGAGGTTTTATTTGTATTTGACACAAGCTGTTCTGTGTGTTTTCCCTGGCAAAATAAAGGCTTCACTGTATGAATAAAAATGAATACACGAATGTGTGTACATGACAGACAGTGAGAGCAGAAAAAGACAAGTGAAGAATAAGAAAAGCTAGAACAAGGCATGATGGAAGCAAAAATACCCCCTTAAAAACCCTCTTCTGACTTCACTAAGCTAGTGTGCAGGAAGACAGGAGACAATGAAATATTTCAAATTGGGAAGCAATAGGATAAAAACCTCAGAATGGGGGGAAAAAAATCAATGCTTCATTGTCACACACTGGTGGATAATACATGGAAGACTGAATCTGGAATTTACATTGAGGGAACATAAATTTAAAGGAATATGTTTAAGGGCATATGAACATGGAAAAGGGAATATAAGAACATTTTTCACCACACAGAGTAATGCCCATAATCTTTTTGCCATTAGATGTTGATCTACTGTGTGACACATTACAGAAAAAATTATTTGGCTGAAAATATTTCTAAGTAAAGAGTTTAAATAGCATTTCTGTAAGGATGTGAATACTATGTCTGATATCTAATTTTCAAAGGACAGTGAAGAAATGTGCAAGTGACTTAGATCCACAAATTGTGCTCTACAGATAATTGTATTGATTGGAAGTGACAAGTCTGGAAATTTTGTTGTGTTAAACTGTAAGTGCTTCACAAATCTGGAGAGAGATTCATGGTAATGTCTGTTTCCCAAAATCATAGAGTGGGAGACTTGCTAAAGATTTGTAAATTTCCTTCTCTGAGGATCTCCATCAAGTGTTAAAAAGTCACTATAAAAACCTTAAAAAGAGAGATCCAAATCTGGGGCCATGTCGACAACTGTGCGCTGCTCCATTTGCAGAAAGCTGCCCCAGTCATGCTATTAGTCGTGACCAACTTAAGCAGCTGTTCCTATATGTACTGCTTTCCTTTGGGTCACGTCTGTGATCCACCTGTGAGGTACCTTACCAGTTTCCTGACTTTCACATGGCCATTGATAGCCTTTAGGAGACAAAGCTGTCACTGAGTGAAGGGACGAAGATAACACAGGCTGAGCTATGGTTATGAAACAAAGTATTTTTGTTGCTTCAGGGTACTGATATGTGATAGAAACACCTTAGCAATCATGTGTTTGTAGTGACAGTAGCATCAGAATAGGGAAAGAGAGAATATATAACGGAAATCTCAGTTCACACACTGATATAGCCTAACACCTGTAAAGGAATAGCCTCCTGTGAGATGCTGGTGGCCCACAAAGAGATGTATATAAAATGCTTAAGTCAAAATATATGCTTCACATAATGGCTTTAATAGGTACCCAGAGGATCTCTTTTCCTAAAGCCAAGTCCAAACATAACAGCCTGTAAGAGAGAGGAAACAAATCAATTTTACAATGCTGGTTGTGAGCTGAGCATCACTAATGGTTGGGACTGCTGTGCACCTACCATTGTTTTAGGATAATCTAGCACCAAACAATGCTAGCAATGGCGCAAATGAATCTTATGAAACACATTTTATTAATAAAGGCCTCAACACAAAGGTGAAGTAATTCCAGCTGTCCTGCTGGACCACATGAAAGTGATAAGTGTTAGGTAACTAAGATATTCACACCAGGTGCAAATGACAGATGCAACCAGCATGATGACAGATCAAGAGCTCTTGTAAATCTCATCAGGAGGGTCCATTTATTAAGGGCTTCAGTACCTCTAGCTGTTACACATCAGCAGATCTGACTGAGCTGCTTTGTTAATAGACTTTTTGTTTCTGTGATTATGTTGCTTGGTCTTTATTCTAAATTTTTGGTTGTCATGCTGATGAGCTACAGGAATGATATCTGAAAAGTTCCTTGACATGGACCTGATTTCCACTCCCCATTTTGGTTTCTCTTTGGCTCTATTCAGACATTTCCTGATGCAAGTCTTTTCCAGCTGAGGAGCAGAATGTAGCACAGGTAAACTGCATTTATGATCATGTATCCCATTCCATGTGGAACAGTTATCACGGAGGGCAAGGAGCTGAACATAGGATAGCTACATGAATCATCCTTTTTGAACATGCGTAGCGTAGTCTGAGGTGTTAATTCACGTGTCCTCCCAGTGAAGTTGTACCACAGTCTGTGGAAGCCATGGGCTGCATTAGTTGCTAAGAGTGACTCTGCAGTCAAATTTTCACAGCCTCTAGAAAAGGAGTTTCCTCTGACCTGTATCTGACCTAGATATTCACTTCTGCTTCACTGCAGTCATCTTAAGAAATGGGAAATCACTAAATTTTGCTCGGATTATTACTAAAGCAACTGAGCTGGTATAAAATGCACAGCTGGGCTGACAAATTAGCCTCTCAAATGATATTCATGTTATTGTTATTCCCATTATCTCATTATTACACGACTCTATTTATACATAAGGAAACAAATGTGTTTTGTTCTCAGTGTTCAAGCCTGTTCTGTGTTCTCAGTTAAAAACCTTAGTTATGGGAGTAACCATGAAGCCACAAGCGCTGACACTGCTCTGGACAATGCAAGCTGTTCTGATATGGATGGTACGACTTGATAGTGTGACTCTGCACTGCAGTACCAGCCACAGTTGGGATATGACAGCCACAGAGCACCAGATTTCTCTATCTCCCTAAGCACAGGCCTGGCATGGCATCTGTCTAGGATTACTTTAAGGGCCCTGAGAGAATACCATGGCAAAGAAGCAAGAAATGGGGTGGGGGGGAGAATAGCCCCGTTAGTCCTCTTCAGCACCAGTCCTTCAGCTGTGCTGAAGTAGTTCTACTGATTGTTGAAAAATAAAGGTTAGAAAACTAGGTTGCATCTTTAATGAATGTAAATTAAATTTCTCCTTTATTTGGAGTTTTTGAACAAAGAGTAAAAGTAAGCATTTTGTTTTATGCACGTAAGGCTATAACATGAAGAAATAATAAAGGAAAACAACTGAGATACCAAGCTGGCCTATTATGCTAATTTTATTCAACCTCCTATGAGTCTAGTGGTTCTTGACTAAGGATTTATCTGGAAGCTATTCACTGATGATGCTTAGCTCTCAGTGCTACTCCTGTATCTGAAGGACTTAATTTAAAGTTAGCTTGCCTATCTCAGCAGCACGTTGCAGTCTCGTCTGTGATGCCACTGTAGATGTATACATCTCAGGTCTCCAAAAGCTTTCATGGTCGGTTATGGTTTGTCAAGAAAGTGTTATAAGAGAATCCACAGTGATAGAACTGTCTTAATATTTTTTTTATTTCATCTCTGTTTTTCCTTGCACAAATAGCAGTTGTATTTTCAGTCTGCATAGCCTCAGACAATTCACGCAGTACAGAATAATACAATTCTATTTAGAAAAGAATTACAGTGAGAGGTACTGGAGAGCTCTATAACCTCAGAGAGCATCAGAAAGTCAGTGCTGCACAGAGGCATTGCAAAACTCCCCGTTATCCAGGTATTGCAAAGCCATGGTTACACCTCTGCAAAGAAACCTTCTTATTATTCTTTCACTGACAAGTACTGACTTGTCCAGGCTATTCAGAAAGGACACATGCCTAGAATCATATCTGTACCGAAACCACTGATTTGAGAATAGATTTAAGCATATCAAGGCCCATTACCTGCGTGTTTTCTAGCCATATTAGAGCTGTAGCCCTGCTTCTGCTCCAGTGGTAAGTCTTTTTGCTCTTGTGGGACTTCTACCTGCCTGCCTTCCTTCCTTCCTTTTTGAGTGACTTGAACATCGCTGGCTGGGGGAAAGGGGAGGACAAGCTGTCTAACTTCACTGCTGTTAAATACTGGCTTTGTGCATCCATTGACTTTGGCCAATTAGGGGCGTGCTCATCAGGAAATGAAGTGAATCCTGAAAGCCTGACAGGGATTTGTGGACTATGCCTTCAGGCTTACTGCTAAGGGCTATTGGTGCTGCCATCAAGACTGGCTCAAAGCCAGCTTGGACAAAAAAGGCTATGTGACCATCTGAGGCTGTTGCAGACACTGTGTGGATTAGTGGAGAGCTGTTTCAGCCTGTTTCACTCTAGGATGATAGATAACTTTGTATAGTTCTCTTCCAGGTCACTTGCAGCTCTTCGCTTTTTCTGTGCCTGGCAAGGATGCCTTCGCTTTGATACATGTCTCTCTTAAGACTTTGCTTTCTTATTTCTTAAGATGACTCTAGGGTACACCACGAGAATGCAGAGGATTATCTTATTTCTTTTCCATTTTTCTTCTCCCCAGTCCCCAAAGCTGTCTGATTAGCATCTTGAATGTATACCTTTATATACCTTATTTAGCATGTTACAGGCTTTAGGCTGTGTTTCTCACTTGCAGCCTTCTGAAGTCCCACTGATAACACCTTATGCATTGTATCATGAAATGTAACAAACGAATAACATTCTTACTTGATTGACAACTGTCTTGGTTAGTACCGTATAAAGGTTTAATTGGGCAATAAAATACTTCTGATTAATTCATCCTACCTACCCCTGATACCCACCATTAGTTTTACAGGGATTTCTGCTTTGGGCTCTTCACTGGGGACCTGTTTGGGCAAGGGGACAGGCTGAGGTATATTGCAGTGATTAGTCCTTAGCCTAGTTTTTGCAGAGTCACAGGTTCCCCTGCCCTCTTTCCATGAGTTTCTGGGGTAGATTCACCTTCTAAGCAGTCATCTGTATTTATTGGATGCAAAATGTCTGCTTAGTAAGCACCTGTAGATGAACCTGGGATGTCCCTGACTCTCCTCTCTTACCAGTGAGGATTGTCAGTATAAGAATACCTAGTCAGGTTTTTAATTTACTGTAGATTTTTTTTTTTTAATGTGTGTTTTGTACTTTTAGAGCAATCTTTGTTACTAAAGCTCTCATAGGGCTCCTCTTCTCTAAAGCCCTAAGTAGTCCATCTTTCACTGGCATTACTAGTACCAAGTTTAAGTGGCTGCAATGGCAAAGCACAACGGATGTGTTGAGGCAGCTGCTCACACACTTTCAGTCCATAACCTCAATACTGATGCCAGTCCTGTGCTCTCCCCTTAGGTCTGATGGGACTCAGACCTGCATCTCTAGACCCCCAGGCTCCAGAACTGATTCTCATACCTGTCTACCCACTTAGTTCCCTCACAGGCCTATGCTAACTAGTTTCTTCCACATCTCTTAGTCCATAGGAAGGTTGCTCGCATGGGAGGACAGGGCATACAGGCTAGCATCCTCTGTGAGAAGCTGACAGCCCAGCTAAGGACAAAGTCCTGACAATGAGCTGCCTAAAGCAGACAAGGTGAGACCTTACCAAATCTACAAATGTTCTGAAACATCAGTTACCATCATTGCTCTATGCCACAGCCAGAAGGGTCCTTCTTCTCCACCCTCCATTACAGGACCTAAGAGCCCAACACCCTAATTGAGCAGACTGTCTCTTGCTATCCAGATGTTCGCCCACTCCTGGGCAGGGACATAGGAAAATGTTTCATGTAGCAGGAACTTTAGCAGTTCCTGCATATTCCTGAAAGCTTGTAATGAGGCTGAGACTCATTAAAACACACCCAGGTCTCACACTGTGGGAGCTAAAGTGAGGGCATAAAATGCCAGAGCAGTTTTACAGTGAATGAGGAGGGTATACCAAGCCTGGTCTGGAAACCAGGTCCCATAACCATTCTGGCACAACAACAGTTATGAAGTCTGGCAGAGCTTCACTCGGCTGCACACCCTAGAGACAGAGAAATATGATGGAGGCTGTGAGCAGGCAGTGGTACATCAGTGGTACATCTGGCTACCTCCTCCTTATGCAAAGCTCACTATTTCTTTCTTCTTCCGCTTCCATCAATCCTCACCACCACCTTCATCAGATGAGCTACAAAAGTCTACAGATCATTTGCTGTGATCCAGATCCATGCTGTCCTCTTATCAGAACTGATCACTCTCCTTTTCTTATCTAGTCAACATGTGCAGACATTAGCACAGAAATCAAATATTTCTTTCAGATGCTGCTTCCTGAATGAATGTGTTCAGAATAGGGATATCAATTCACAGGTCTTGTCTAGAAGAGGAAGGACTCTTCAAGGAAAGTGAATAAACAGACTATTTTGTATAAAGTCTAGAAAGTCCACAGAGTCTACAAATGTAGACTCATATTATTTATTTTCTGCTCAGAATCTGCTCCACAAGGGACCCCCTCTTAGGCCTGCTCTGGACTTATTTCCATGCCTCAGACAGAGGACAATATAGAAGGAAAGAAAATACCGGGTTATGTAATGAGGGACAGCTCTGAGAACTTTCATCAGGACATACAGACCCTCTTTGTGTTGGAGGTTCCAGGCTGGTTCACTATGTATTTCAGCAAGGAAGATCAGGTATTCGTGTCACAAGAGGTTAATGATCAGCTATAACCATGAAAATCTTTACATCTTTACAACCATGTTTTTCTATGCTTCCTACAGTGCCTGCAATACCTCCTTCACACGTTGATGGGGTATTCCTCAGCTTTCTTCTCATCTTCCTGGATTCTCACCGTGCTGCACCTACAGCCTGTAAGTAAATGGCCTTACGTATTGCACTGCTGCAAGCCTATCCAAACTCAGGGGGGTCCATACCACAGTGATGGGGTAATTGTGGAAACATCTGTTGCTTGAAGATCTCAAGATGAAGCCCTAGATTTTGAAGGTTCAATTTTAGAGGGCATGAAGCCCTCATTCCTGAACCTTCATTGCTATCCAGGAGGACGCAGTGGACTAAAGTCACTTACACTAAGTCTGTTTTCTTTCCAGACAAATCCGAATGCTTTAAGCACACTTTTTATTTGTTGTAATACTTTAAAGCCTAAGAAGAAAGGGGCTGTCTTTATGTTCCTTGTATATCTTTCAGCATTTTGCCTAGCCCAAGCAGGAATGCCAGTATTTATATTCTCTATATTGCACAGAGTATTCTGTGGCAAGAGGGTCTATGTATTATTGTTATTTTTGATCCGGCTTTCAGGGCCTGTGTATTGCCAACAGATTTTTTTGTAAGGAGACAGTAAAAAATTTTGCATTTGACAACATGTCTGTGTCTCTTGACTCAGCACACTTTTGGAAAGCCCTCTCGTCTGGTATTCACACTATATCTTCCTCTGCCACAAGACAATTTAAAATAAGATATTCTCAGTTCTGCCAGCTCTCTCTAAACAAAGCCTGTGAGTTGAGAATGATCTCAGTAAATGCATGACGTGTATTGGCATAGACATGCCAATGGGAGGGGAACGATTAGGGTAATTTGGGATATCCTAGGACACTTTTGGGAGAACTGTGGATCTCTCCCCCACCGTCTTCCAGCTAGTCTTCCTTCAGGGATCTTTCTGAAAGTAATGCACTTTCACCCTCAGACCATCAGGCCCTGAATAAAACACTGAAACAAAATACCTGGACAGAAAGGTTTCCTATTCCTGCTGCAGCCACAGAGAAATGGGGTGAAATGGCAAAAGCAGAAGGAGATTCTGTATGTATTGATGGTTTGAGCTGCATCTGCCTCTGGAACAGCCAATGCACGCCCTCTATCAAAGGTACAATAGGGGTTCTGATGTAGTAGGAAGGTACCTTTTTATTTATACCCAAAGCTGGCCCTGAACCTGGCATGAATAAATGTGACATCCTTATGTCTTTAGAAAGGATAAAATCCGTATTTATTGATGATGTGAGTCAGTTAATGTGAATAAAATCTACATGAGAATACAAGCCTTGGAAAAAGTGCCTAATCAGCCACTGTTTTAAAAGGCACCTAAATAACAGAGGAACCTGAAATTCATATTTAGACATGTCTTTGCTACATAATATAACTGAAATGCCATTTGAATATCACTAACTCTTTGAATCTCTGTATTACATCTTAGAAGCTTTTAGGTACCTAATACCCATTGATATCACATGCTGTGAGGCACACAAACATCTTTGCAATTTGTGCATAACGTTTCAAATTGATACTAGCTCTGAAAATAGAACTTTAGCTTGTGGTTTTGTTGTTCTGCACTTTTATTTAGAGGCTGCCTGTCTTACTAAAAGCTTGTCTACCATTGTTAGCTTTTTTTTTTTTTTTTTTAAGTATTTTGAATAGTTTTGTTTGTCCTCAGTGTAACTAATCTCACAGATGGATTATTAGGCTTGCAGAATCTGTTTACATTTATAAATCTTTCCTCTCATAGCTGAAACATTTTTTTGAGGGGAGAGGGAAGTTTCTGCTGAAAAACTCCCTTTCTTTATTTAAAATGTACTTCTGTTTTCTTAGAAGGAGGCCATATGCCCTGGTTAGGCTGGCATGCATGAGTATATGGCTGCACATACAGTACACACTGTACTTTTTTGGTAATTTTCTTAATCTCTTCCAGTCTCTGCCCCTTTTATACCCGCAAACTTTAATAAGCTGGAAGAGAAGTCCTGTGAAGGCTGGAACTTTCAAACCAAAAATGCAGTGCTTGAAATGAAACAGAATGATCTCATTCGTCCCTAATTTTCAGTGCCTCTTCTATGCCTAGTAGACAGCTTTACTTTTATAAAACTTGAGTCCTTGTCAACCTGGAAAATACTGCTTATTGACTTTAAGTCCCTTGTACTTACTTTAAGCAATTGCCTCTTGTGTATGTCCGTACACAATAAATTTCCAAACAAAATGTCAAGTATTTTTTATGTTGATCAAGAGATCTAATTTCAATGTCAAGCTATTCTCCAACTGTGCACAAGTGAAGAAAAAGTTTTTCAATGTACTACATACAGTTTTGCACTCTTATACATCTGACATTAGAATAATGCACAGTGGTCTTGATCCAATAGAAAGTGGCTTTTGTGACTGTTGATCCTGGGCATTTCAAGGGCTCCCCAGGCTCTAGTCAAAAAGTCTACTTTTGATTCTGATGGGAGAAAAAAGCTTCCTTCTGTGGCTGCAGAATGCCAAATCATTCCTCCCATGCTGGCTGTTTCCAGACTGGCACTGCATAACAGCTGTGGTAAAGATTTTAGTCTTTACCTCTAAAGCCAATTTGGCGTGAAAGAGTGATAAGCAGATGACTCGAAAGCAAATGTAGTATTTCGTAAGAGAACGTATGCAGTAATAGCTGTTTTCCCTTTTTGCACAGTAAATGAACTAACTAGCTAAATGCATTGTTAAGTATCTGTTAAAAGGCTTTTGTTTCCCATAAATAATCCCTGCAAGTTTTGAAAATGAAATCAGCCATCACAAGCAGATTTTTGGAAATGTCACTGGAATTGAATGCAGTCAGCGTGCTCAAGAAATCATTTGTCATGATTCAATCAATTGGCCAGAGCAAAAATCTAAAGAAAGACTACAGTAGAATAAAACAGCTTCCATGCATACAATCAATTCAAAACATGATTAGTCCAACAATAATTACACATTTGTAGTGCATTGCATTTTAAAGAAAAAATAATTAATGAAGCGGGTAGAATATTGTATTTATCAAAATAAGCAGAACATAGCTGCAGCCAGGGAGCAACAGGAAATTGCTGCACTACCTCTGTAGATACCTTCCAGTGCTGTACATCCAACGCTGGAATAGGTCCTTGATTCATTGAAGTACTTAAGCGTGTGTTGCATTCCCAGTGAGTTCAAAGAGACTTAATCCTGTTCTTAAAGTAAGCATCTGCTTAAATGTTTAGCTGAATGAGGGCCTACTACCTTGATCCCATTTTTATTGGAAACATCCACTGACTTCCATGGCTGGGGCTCACAGAACTGTGGTTCTGGGCCCTAGGCATCCACCTATTTTGCTCTAGGGATCCTTCCTGAGTAGAGGATGTCCTGTCCATCAGCAATACATACTGTATGTTTATCCAGCCTTGGGATACCTAATGGATTAAGGAATACCCTTGCTAGAAATCTTCATCAGGATGATAGAGCCTGACTCAGCAGAGTACTTCAGCATGACTCCACAAGCTGGATAATAAAATGAGGTTAGTGTTGGTCTGCGAATGCTCTCAATAAGTAACGTGGTTCCCACTTACTACCAGTCCATTTTCCCACATGCCAGACAGAGCTAGCAGAACACAGTTAGGTGAAACAAGGTCACAAAGCCCGTGGGGCTGCACAGCAAGAGAAGTGCTAGCATTTTACAAAGACTCAGACCAAAGGCCATGCTGCAGGGCTGAGCGAGGTGGAACCAGTTGTGGAAGTGTCACGCACAGCACACAAGATTTGACAGGTCTGTGAGTAGCCCCATTAAAGTCAATGAGAATGAAACACACACTTTGCTCCGCAGAGATGGGATTACTCATGCGCCTAAAATTAAACATGTGGTTAAGTGCTTTGCTGAATCAGGGCCAGAGAGATGGAAAATGAGTACTGCCAGTACTGATTCTCCCCCATCTTCTTTTCCACACAGCTGCCTGCTGACGCCTGCTGACTTTTTTGTAAATAAGTACTGTAGCTATAGTACTTTATTAATTACTAGAAGAAACTATGCCATATCCAAAGTGTCCTGGCCTCAGTGAAGTCCTATTTAGACAAAACTTCCATTAACGCCAACTTAAGATTTGACTCCATGATCGTAAAATGGGATGGTGTAGCATAAGAATAGAGTAGTTCCTAATACAGCAGATGGAGATGAGGTTTTTGCTGTGGCAAAACCATATTGGTGGGAAAGTTTAATCTGCAGATGAGTCCAAAGCAAAGGTAAATTTTCTGTTGGGAAATATACAGTAGAGAGCTTTTTCTGCACTTTTCTTCTGCGTGCACTTAATCAGTTAATTTGTCAAATCTTTTAGCAGTAATTGGTTGAAGGCTTTTGTTTTGCCATAAATAACTCTTACAATATCTGAGAAAATGACACATGTTTGCGCACAGCAGATTTATTATTAACACATTTGCTCATTTAACAGGGCTGGTAATTATTAATTTGATTCATCATAAAAAGATTGGTGGTTACACCAAATTGTTTCTTTTATTTTAAAACCAAAAATGCAAGCTAAAGTGTGGAATCTCTGTGTGAATCAGGAAAAATTTCTTATGTGTGTGGTTGACATAGAAGACCGGTCATGTGACAAGAATCCGGAATTTCTGTAATATAAATTTGCAAAATCACCATCTTCTTACATTTCTTCACCACTTTCAGAATGATATTACGAGTTATGTTCAACCTTTTTTAGAAAAACCCATTTCTTCTATCCGTGTAAACATCCCATGGAAAAACAATCAAGATAGAGCATATCATATAAGACTGTAAGATGTACTACGTATGTTAGAGATTAATAAACTGTTTTATTTTTGTGTAAATAATAAAGCTATAGATTTTCTGATAACCACAGATAACAGAGCTTTCACAGTGCTGTCTTCCCCTCTTACAGTGGAACTTCAGTTTAGAAGATTTTAATAAAGCGTAGCAAGTGGTTTGTTCTGTTAAGTTAAATAAATATTAGAGTTAAGAATGAGGAATCCTGAGAATTTTTGCATAAGTCATTTCACATATATATTTCTCCACTTGTCAATCTATAAAATAGCAAATTACTAATAACTGCCTTTGAACTAATGCAATAAAATGGAGTTAGAATTAGAAAAAGCTTGAAGATGGATGAAAAGTGATATGCAAATACAAACTATTATATATATTANATAAATGCACAACGATCCTTGGAAAACATGGTATGTTTCATTACTGCCAACATACCTGGGTGTACAAGAGGAGATACTCCAGCCATTTGCATTTTAATAGAGAAAATGAGCTGCTAGGCTGAATATTTATCAGTAAGGTTTTGCTAGATACAGACTAACCCCAGGAAACGCAGAAATGGAGATATACTTGTGCCATGCTTCAGAGGTCCATAAAGCCTATACAACCATACTCCAATGTTTGTCTTCTTTCTTGGTTCTCTCCTTGATAACGATCATGGAAAGAGCAACTCTACACAGTTTGTCAGGGCTAGTTTTCATCAATCCTGACATACATAATGCACAGATATTAGGTCTGTGGTGTTTTACGTGTAAGGGAGATGTGTACATGCCATACACATCGGAAAAGAATTAATGGTCTATCCCATAACAAGAAGAGCCCAGCTCTCAGTGCCTACATCTGTCAAGAGCCATTTCTAATTAGCTCTCGTGCCCATACTTACATTACAGTGATGCCCAGTTGAAATTTGGACTTGGAAAGAAGTGGACCTGTTAGCCTTCTTGCCTCTAACTGACTGCTGAAGAACTCGGTGGCTAACACTCAAAAGGGCTGCTGCCTATTAGACCTGCCTGTGGCAGATGAGACCTGGGAACTGATGTATGCTTTTTTTGGCTGTCAAAAGATCACCTTAAGCTGAGCTCAAGTAAAATGCGTTTTAAAAAAATACACATATATTTTGCTGCATTACTGTTTATGGGGGAATGAAGAGTGTTAGGGGAATTAAATCCAGAAGAAATGGCAGAGGTTTTGTGTGAGTGTATGTGTCTAAATTATTATTAGAGTGACTATAACTTTTACATGACCAGCTCACTCTGGAAGATAGTGGTATTTGGATGGATCAGGTACAAGGCCTGGAGGCAGATAAAAGGGAAAGATGTTGCACTGTGCCTAGGCAGCAAGAAATGCCCAAGCAAATCCCAGCAGAAGTGCTGGAACAATTCATATCTAACACTGAGGTATGTCATTTTTCTCTATCTACATCACCATCATCTTCTCCCTTACTTACCCTAACCATTCGACAGTGCTGGTGTGACTGATCTGAGAACAGTTCCTGCAGTCATGTGCAAGGATGCCCCAAACTAGATAGGACAGGACTGGTGTGTAGTGGGAAGTGAGTTGTCGTACTAAGCAAAAATCTACTGTACAGGTGCCAGGAGCGAGAAGCCTGAAAGATTTACTCATCCCAACAGGGATGACTGGAAGCTGGAACACCTCTGTCTATTAACTCTTAGAGTGGTTTCCAGAGGATGAGGCTGCTTTGTCTAAAGTAGCATCTCTGTAGAGTAGATCAGGAAGTTATTCAGCCTGCAAGTCAGACAGGACATGTCAATTAAGAATAACCGATTTTCACTGGGCTGTCTGAGACTATGGGTATTCTCTGAACTATGCTGGAAGACAACCATGAGTAGTACAGCTCTGCTTGGGAAAACTGCCTGTGGAACAGTGAGATGAATTTTGACCTGAAAAAATGAAGTTCTGACAGTTTGGATTGCTATCTCACAGAGATAGTCTAGCCTGTGCCTGCGGCACCCCCAGCCTACCTAGTAGCAGGTGCTAAACTGAGTGGTCACAAAGCTGAATTCAAGTAATAGAAATAAAGATACTTTTGAGGCTGGTCATTTTAACTTCCTGATGAGAGGAGAGCAATACAAGAGCAGGAAGCATGAGGTAAGAATCATGAGCAAAGCCTGGGGTGGTGATCTGTTGTGTTTTAGGATCCTGTGAGAAGATTTGAAAGATTGTCAGCCAAATCTGGATGTGGTAAGTGCATCCTAGCAGAAGGTCTTAAAAAAGGCAGCAAAACAATAGCAAGAGTTCATGTAGTCTAGACCAGCGGCCAAATATAGAAAACCGCAATGTTTTCTTGGTCGAGCAGAAGTTGGCAGAGAGGAAGAAGTGCCTGAGAGTGGAAACTCACTGCGATGGCCAAGTGATGGCCAGGAGGGACCCAGACACTTCCTGATATAGCACCAGGAATTGTGTGGGCGACCCTGGCTGTGTGTGCTCAAGGATGGATCAGGAAAGATGTCAGCAGTGAAAGCGGCATTCCTGGGGGAGTGTGTGCGACGGGGAAAAGGCAAAGTGGCAGGAGGGAAAGGCAGAACAAGACACAAATATCCGTTCTGCATCTCCCATCACACAGAGTGGTCTGTAAGAGCAATTGGTGACTGAAAACAGCTTGTCCTGCACATGACCTTATGAAGGACAGCAGCTGGCTAAGGGCTCTCTGTCAGTTAAGGAAAGCAGGAGTCTGGATTTATGACAGAAAGAGATTGGAGACTGTAGGCGCTCACCCTGGAGCACCCTTACCCAGTGATGAAGAAGAAAATCTGAGGGTCACTTTAACCATGGGCCAAAGTGGTCCAAGTGCACAATTTCATCTGAGCCTGATGACCAATGCCTGAAGAGCAACCCTTTCCAGAGACCTCCGCAGGCTGAAGGGTAGGAGCAGTGTAACAGCCACATGGGGCTGAAGGGAAGGTATCACTAGGTGTACCAGCACAAGATAAACTTACAGCACATATGAGTGCTGCATTCTTTTTTTTTTTTTTTGCTAAAAACTTCCATATTGCAAAATTAATGAGAACATGGCATTTATAGCCTTGTCATACAAGTCTTAGGTAATCCTGCTGCTCCCGGTATATGCAGTGGCCATGTTAACCTAATGATATAGATTTTGGACTTCTCTCAGGAGGCTGAGAGGCTGGAAGGCTGCAGTGTAGGACCTGTTAGAAAATCCCTACAGAAAAGCATTGACTTTTTTTGATTGCCACTAGCAACTTAGTCTTTCCTGAAACCATGTGCAGCAGAAGCATTTGGTGTTTTGCCATGCCAAGAAGGAACAGGTATTATACCCAGACTGCTTGGAAGAATGAACCTCTCTTTGTGTTTCACACATACCTTTATAATGTACCCAGAGTGCTGTTGTGGGAGGTAGGCAAAATCTGTATGTGAGTCAGACAGCAGATTGAAACTGAAAAGTGGTGGAAGCTGTCTGGATTTGGCTGAAAGACGAGGGTGGATATGGAGACAAGCACTAGTTCCCGGTCCTGTGCCAGTCCCCAGTGATGACGAAGGAGTGACCACCAAGGGACCACCATTTTCCTCATAGTTTTGTCATGTTGTTTCTAAGAACTGCTGCCCTACAAGCCCTACATCGCCATTCAGATACCCGAAAGCAAAGTGACAGTTGTGAAAACAGCGCTGCGCCTGCTGTAGGTGCCAGTCAAGACAGGAGTGCTCAGTACTGAGCTGGGGCCTCTTCTCTAGGGGTGGGACACACTGGAGGGGTCACAGAGTCTGGAGAAGATATGTAAAGTCCCCTGACTAACACTGTGAAGTCTGAGCAATGGAGAGCACCACTGATCAATATTTTATACTAAAATGTGATGAAGTGTAAACGTGTGATTAATGGGGCAATTAAATTCCCTTGCTTCCAGTAGAGACGTGAACTTGTGTTCTGTTTTTTTCCAGCACTATAATTTTTAGCTAGTTTAAAGGTACTCCTTAATTTCATTTTGAGATCTTATCCCAATTTTACAGAGGCACAGTGAAAAATTATGTCACATCGTCAGCAAAAACTATTAGATTATGATCCTTTAATCACCTATATTGAGCATTAAGGCCCTGATTCAGCAACGCATGTAAGTGTGTGCCGAATTTTAATTATGTGCAAAGACTATTGTTATTCAGAAAAGTGTTTAGGCGTGTGCTTGTATGTTTTGCTGAACTGAAGCTTGAGAGCAATAAGAAGGCATCTGGCACTTACCTAAGAGCAATCACGGGTGAGTCATAGTAGTGAAACTGAAGCTGTGACCACAGAAAGTTATTACACAGAGCAGCCTCTGGACCCTGTACTTAATAATCAGAGAAGAGAAGGATCTGCTTATCCCAGTCTTCAGACTTCTGAAGTGTCTTTATGTAGTTTGAAACTGCATTACTTTACCAGGGTCCTTTCATTTCTTGTCAATTGAGGATGATCAATATTGGAACATTTTTTTCATCACGTTTTCCACCGGACAAATAATTCCCAGCACGCAATGGTGACTGTTGAACAAACTCCTGCTGTAAAACCAATAGAAAGGCTCCCATTGATTCTAAAGAAAGCTGGATCAGGCCCTGGGTGGGTCACTGCATGGACAGCTCCATTCTCAGCACTTCTTGTCTTCCTTCTGTAACGCGGCGGCAGATCAAGGTCTCCCAGCAGTGACTAACAAATATTTAGATCAGAAAATCGCTTCCTCCCCCTAAAGTTTTCTGACAGCATGCCACTGCCTCTTTCTAGCTTGTGTGACGTTGTGGCCATCAGTGTGAGCTACCCAAGGTACCCTCAGGATGGCAGAACTGCATCTGATATCAGCTGGCACAGCCCTTGGGGTGGGCTTTGCTCTGGCAAGCACCTTGCCTGGATGCAAGTCACTGCAGCTCTGCTTGCCTTAGCCGTGATGCTAAGGGAAGAATTTAAGCCCCTGTCAACTCAGAGTAATAAATGAGATAACTCCCCAGCTGGTTATTAACTGTTTTACCTGCAGTGCCCAGGACTGTTTAACTCTTACTGTGACTGATTAAAAAACATAATGGAAAATTGATTTTTTTTCCTGCTTTATAGGGGAAAAATCAATGCAGATTAAGAACAGGATAAACAGCAAAAGTGAAGAAATATGACTGCAAATTCCGCTGGACCCAAACCCAAAAACAAGAGTTTATATTCTTAGCTGCAGGAACATACAATCTTCTAAAGCCTCCTAAGTCTCTGCACGGGTAAAATAATCTCAAACTTGAAAGCAGATTGAAAATAGATGGTGAGTCTCTAAGTGAAAAGAGACAGTTATCCTCTGCACCTGCTAACAAACAGTCTCTTTTTGTTATGAAATGTCTCTAACTTAAAATACTGCCTGAAAGTAAACTCCTTCATCAATTCATCACAAATTCTTCAAAGGCATTTTGGAAGTATCTCTAAACCATTGGCTTTATTGTGGCTTTATTTAGGATTTGAGGAGAGAGAATGCTGCAATCAGAAAGAAAGAACGAAAGAAAGACAGACAGAGGAAATGATTACCTTCCAATCCCTGTGATTTAGAGAGAATAACATGCTTCTTTCTTGGTCTGTTGTATTATATACTTACAGAATAAGATTTGACAATGTGGCATTGAACTGTAACTCTCTACTGAAGTGATATCATCCTGCACTGTATACTAGAGACTTCTGGACCTGGGACTTTGGTGCCTTTCCTAGGATGCTATCCCCTCACTGCTTTTGGATTAATCACTGTATGCTCCCCTCAGTACCTTTCCAGCTGCAGTGATTAATGCAAAGGGTAGGCTGCCATGCCCTCAGCTCTGTATAGTCACTTCCCTTTGTTTAGAATAAAGGTTAGTTTTGACAGCAATATTTAAGGTGTGTGTGTGTGTGTGTGTGTGAAGTGCTACCTTTAAGTTCCTTAAACCTGTTCAAAACAAACAAACAAACAAAACCAAAAAAAACCACAAGGTAAGGTAAGTTTTGCTCCTCTCTAAAGTGGTGCAGCCACAAACAGTTGTTTCTTATCTAAGGCAGAAAAACGTTGTTGCTGGAGCGCAGTGCTCTGGGCATTTATGATCTTCTAAAAGTACTGCAAGTAGCTACGTTTTCTGCGGGTGGTGAGTGTATGTCTGTTTTGTGATGAACAGCTGAGCTTGCTGTTCTGCTTTGTAGGCCTTCTCAACACTTTTCATTACTTTGCTTCATAAGGAAAGTAGGCTGGGGAAAATGCAAGGCATTAGTTGTGGCAAAGACCTGTCTGGCTCCATTTTGACAACAGGGTTAAGAAAACATGATTTCTAACAGCTACACTGTAAATTAGGGATGTTTGACATCTGTCTCTGTAATTCTCAGCTCCCGAAAAGCTCTCAAAAATGTCCAAAATCAGTGGGGTCTGTGATAAGATCAGTGGAAGAAGCACTGCAAGAGGAACATAACCAGGAAACGGGGTACCATGTGTCATGGGTACTGGCCACAGCCACAAGGGCAGCAGGAAGCCCACTCCAGCCCTGCTTTGTTTTTAATCACGCCCCCTGCTGTCTGTGTGTGTGTTTTTGTCTGCCCATTGCCAAACTTTGAACACATCATAAACACAAGCTGAACCATTTGGCTTAAAAAGCTGCCACAAAAACGATCATTTTAGAGTATGAATCAGATAAATGTGTCCCTTTGACAAGAAGTAGTTTATTTTTTTCCACTGAAAAATAACACATTATTCCATATGTTTTGCCACTGAAGGTTTGCTTTTAAAATGTATCTTATAGATACTATCAGAAATTTTCTCTAAAGTCTAGTTCAAATATATGCAAAAAGGGGACATCTCTCTTTTTTGTGTAAATAGTGCTCCAGCAGTTTCCCCATAGTGAGGCAAAGGTGAGCCGAGATGTATCTGCAGACCTCCTACGTGAGGTACTCTGCCAGCCTAATCGTATCTTTGTATCAGAGCAATGCTAACTTAGGCAAACCAAGGATTTAACCCCATGCTCACGAAATCATACTCATGACTCAGTTCCTTTTTGGTGGTAAATGCTCTGGGTTGCCATCAGTATTTTGGAGCCTTGTTTGGTAGCTCTTTCTGCCAGACTGCTGCTGCTCTGGAGCCCCAGGGATGTGCTTATCTGGTAGCATTTTTGTCAGCACTCTGTCCAAGTTAAAGAGAGCTTTTTATTTAAGGAGGGTTGGATTTGCAAATAAAGTAACTTTCTCTTATCTGATTTCAGCTGTGACCAGGGAAAAACAGTGCTCTGGGGGTTGTTTGTGGGTTATTTGTACACATACAGGTCTGTGTCACCGAAACATTTTAGCCAACCACCATCTGCTGATGATGGTGGAAATAAACCAAAACAGCCCAAATTAGGCAAACGCCGAGACCAAAGCAGATGAACGACGAAGAATCTGCAGTCCGTTAAATGTTTAAGATGGCATTTTCAAGCGGGTGATTTTGTCAAAAAGACCCCAATAAACCATGCTGCAACACAGAGAGGTGCAGCGTGTAGTATGCTGGGATGCAGTGTTTAGGAAGGGGGAAAGAGGGAGGATACTCAGGTAATGGAAAAGAGTCTCCTAGGAATGGTTGGAATATGCCCTGTGCTTTGGGCAGGTATATATGTTGTGGATGTGGGGAATGGAGTGGAGAGCCAGGAATCACTCAGGGGTATATATTTCATCAGTGCATTGGTGAGAAAGGCTAGGCCAGAAGACTGGTGTTAGAGCCTTTAATAAAATGAGACAACAAAGCAGACGTGAACCCACCCCTTGCAAACAGCACTTCACATGTGCGTGTGATTAATAGCTGTGGTGAAGGGTGAGTGAATAACAGCCTGATGCCAAATGGATATCAATGGGATCAAACCATACATTTGGCAGATATAGGAAGGAGTACTCATTGTTGTACACGGAATAAAGGAGAGCGCGCAGCAACTCCCTGAACCCCTGGTAGAGCCCTGGCACTCAGACAAGAATCTGGCTGTAACCCTGTACAACAAGGACCACGCATGTACACATGTGCACACAATTACATGGCATGGACGTAGCAGGAGAAAATTGAATATAAAATATTACAGAAAGCCAATAATTCTGGTTTATATCTTTCTTTCTCCTTGAGGCAGAAAAGAACCTGGCTATTTTAAAATCTAGGATCTATTTACATAGCCAAATGTAATGCTCTTTCTTGTGCAAAATAGGGTAGGAAGGAATTTAGAATGTCAACATTCCCAAGACCTGGTTATCTCTTTTCATGCATCCCTCTGTATTAAGTACTAAGGAATAGACACTAGGTGTAGAAATTGTGACAGTTCTGCTGAAGCTATGACAAGTTATCTCAGCAACAAATATGATCCAAAATCTCTGACAATGTATCTATGCTAGAAAATATGGTTTTAACTACATGTTAGCTGGCATATAGGAAAATCCTGTTGTTGACAGAGCAGGTTGCATCTTTCGCTTGTTAGCTGATTCAGGAAACCAAATGAAAGCTTTGACACAGAAAGTCCGTGTTTTCCATGAAATGTATTCAGTGGGATATCTGTGTTTTCCAGAAGTTCCTAATGGAAATGGAAAGCACAACATTATTTTTTTTACCAACTTTACACATAAATAATAATGAAAAACAATCTCAAGATCCTAAATTCCCTTAAAGGTTGCTTTAGAGCTTTAGAGACTGATTGAAGTCCAGGTTTGCTGTTACCAGTGCACAAAGACCTTGGTATAAATAGGCCAGTTTGGTGATGGTGAAGTTTATGGGAGATAGAACTAGGTATATCTTCCCAAGTAAACAGTGTAAGCAAAACTTACTAGAAAAAATTAATGAAAGATTAAATAAATTAGAAAGCTTGTGTTTGGCAAACAGAGGGAATTCTCTTGCCTGTGTACATGGGAGAAAAAAATGCCTGGGTAGGGTCTCCAAAAATTGTTAGTTTTGCTGTATATGCTGAAGATTATAACTTTCACTTTATTGCGTTGTATGGTACACAAATATAACTGGAATCCAGCATCTATATGTAATAGCCTGTAGCCAGCCAATTGACTCACTGATCACAGAAAATACAGTTCTATATCTAGCTGTTTGTGTGACACAGCAGAGGAGAAATCTGGGTCACCTGCACATCCTGAATCACTCCAGTCAGTTAAAAGCTGTGAATGCTCCACTGAACTGATTAAACTTCTGCTCCTCTTGTCTAAAAAAAATAAAAAAATAAAAAAAAATGTTTTGTATTTTTGTATATTTGCAAAAAAAAAAAAAAAGAAAAAAAGAAGCAATTGCCTTAGCTCTAAATCAAAGTAGCAATGTCTTTAATCCACTAAAAATTAAATTTAATATGATGTATCGCTGGCATGTGTTAATTATATTTTAAAGTGGGGAGACAGAGGCCATCTGAGATTTCCATACAGGATTTCACATATATAGGGAAGATATTTCTCAAACTGAGCAAGCAGAGGAGAAGAAACAATTTAGTTCCTGCTAATTTAGTTGCTGTTTCTGCTTTATTGTTCATTAGGAGCCTAGAACTCCTTGACTATCCTCTCCGGACTTGTCTACATTACAGTACAGAACGTCATTCGGTTCCAAAACTATTATGAAAAATCAAACTGAGTGTATTTAGAAGGATTCAAAGGTTTACTCCTTATAATAATTTTCCCTTGTTTATTTAACTCTGGAGAATTGTGCTTGTTCTGGTGTTAGATATGTTTCAGTAATGTTGACACTTTCTCTCTAAAATAAGAGCAATCATGGTTTTCCTGGCTTTACTTCATACTCGTACAGCAGGAAGCCAAGATTGTACTGAAGTAAAGAAGTAAATTAGGTTATTCCATAGAAAATCTTCAGGGATTGAGGTGGAAATTACACTTGTATCTTTGGCTGGTTTTGTTCTGCTGTGGGATGAAGGTCTGATGTTGCTGCCATAGAGACGTACCATTTTTTGTCCAATTTTCGCAGCCTGTATCCCAGGCTGTACATTTGAGGGACAAATGAAGTAGAAGTAGACAGATCTAGACTAAAATTAAACTGTCTTTCAACATCTGCATCACAAGGGAAATGTCAGTACCCTGAAAAATACAGGACTGATGGACAGCATGATGACTCACTTCTTTCTATGGGAAGGAAGATGACAAGAAACAGATTTTCAGCTGTTGATGAAGCTTTTCCATCTACTGGGCAATACATCTGCCAAGAAATGATGAGAGGCAGGATATGATATACCACTCATACTCCCTTTCCTCCACCTGCACAAAATCCAGGCTGTGCGCCACAGACTTCTTGGTTGTGTTGCAGGCATCCATCTGTCAAGTAGGGCTTTTCTCAGAATTAAGGCCTTAGGCCAAATTAATCCCTGGGATAATTCCATTGTGTTTTGTCTAAGGAAATATCAATTACTGTGAACGGAAGGATGATCTCATGATGAAAGCAAATGAATGACTGGGAATCATGGCTGGGGTCTAGGAGAGATTCCTCTTCTGCTACAGAGTTCCTGTAAAATCTGGATAAACCGACACAAATGTCAGTTGCCTCCATGTCCACCTGTGTAAAATAAGTTATTTTATTTCCAGAGCATTCTTTTAAGGATGTGTATTTATTTGAGCTCTCTTGATAAAAGGAACTAGAAAAACAAAACAGAACAAAACAAAACAACAAAACAACAACAAAAAGAAAACTGGTATATTGCTATTTTTATAAAGTGTGAATAAACAAACAGTAAAGAGGCTCATGTTCCAGGAGGTGACAAGCTGACGTATCTGCAATTAGTAAGTTTACCCTGTCAACTTACTCTGAACAACAAGGATTAAAAACTCTTTTTGATCTCACTTTGAGCTATTCCCAAAGGATGAGGGAGATAAATATGTAAAGCAGATTAGGATTAGTCTAGAATGCAATAACATTAAGAAAATAATCCTCGAAACTTCAGAAGAGTTGAAAAACTACATTTTGCTTTGACATTGCTTTCTTACCTCAAGCATTAATGAACATACCACCAGAAATCAGTAAATGAGTCAACAGTATCCTGCAGCAAATCAATTGACAATGGCTACAGTATGGAAAACTGGAGTATCCTTCTGAGACTTCAGATGCATCATTGTTTCCTACTGCACACAGGTGAAGAGAACACAAACAATCATTTTAGGAGATAGTCCAAAATAGGAAGATGCAGGCATCTGAAGGAGGAATTGGGAAGAGGACAGCAATCTTAGTATGGAGACACCTAAAGTACTGTATATGGAAAATCCCAGCTTTTCCATTAAGTTTCTTGAGGTTTTTAATCACAGTGGAGCAAAAACTAGCCTAATTATTGTCTTCTTGACTGTCATAGGGCATTAAACCAAAAATGTCCAAAAAAATAACAGAAATATATATGTTAGATCTCATTCAAAAAATGTACTGCAAGGAACTACACCTTCTCCTTAACGATTTTTATCAGGATTTCCTGATTATCAGTCTTTTGGAGATAGATGCCTATATGGATTTGTTTTCCTAAAAAATAATCAGCTGGGAGGGAGTCCCATTAGCCCTCATTATAAATGTTTTACAATTTAGAGCTCTTCAGCAGAGCTGGGTTCACAATCTGCCCTTTTCTTCCTGATTTGAAGTAGACATCTGATTCCAGATTGCATGTACGCTAAAGGAACACCCTAACGGCCACTGTAGAAGCAATGGCTCTTGCATACCGTGAATAAATGGGTATTGTACTAAAATGAATTGGATGGGGAAGTGTCTTGTCATAGACTGCCCAATGTTGGTGCAATAACGTCAGAGTTGCAGCATAGTTCAAATCCGTTTTCCAGATTAGGTTAAGATACCTCGTGTCTCCTGTGTCCTTGCTTAATGCTTTGCTTCGAACAGAATCATCTGTATGCTGTTTTTCATGCTCCTAACACACTTCATCTCAGGTTTAAGAGGCAAGAAAAGGCTTATTCTGATAACTGTGATATGGCTTTGGAATATGCTAAAGCTTTAAGCAACACAGCAGTGGTTTTTTGGGTAGTTGTGAAAATACCAAGCAACAGAAATCTGGATACATAGGGGACTTTAACTGTGTAGACTTAGGTGCTTAGAAACTATGACATCTCCATCATCTGGTGTCAATTAAACACAAAATCCACACTGGCACCTAAATCTAAAGCACAGAAGAATTCTCTGAAGAATGAGATATCCAAGTCCCTTCGTGGATTTAGATTTCAGTCATAAGTTTTCCATGAAATGTTAGCATTTTTCATCAGAGCCATTTGGAGTAATTGGCTTCTTCAAGATATGCTCAACAGTGAGTTACATGAATGCTTTTGCATGTTAGGTGCGTACAAGAGACTTACCTATAACTATTTTTTTTCTTCCTAGAGAGTCTATGTAATTACATTAGATCGAGCTAAAATTGCATTGGTTTTCTCTCTCTCTCTCTCTCTCTCTCTCCCCCTGTCTCCAGTTCTGTAGCAATACTCTAGCTCCACTGACTGATCTAAAGCAGGAACTGGTGCCTCCTGGAAATGTGCTTCCTTAGGAAATGTGTTCAGCTAAGATCTCTTCCTTGTACTGATGCACATCAGGCATGTGCTTGTTTTTTCTGCATGTATTTAGTTTTTAATGTTCTATTTCATGCAGAGTTCCATGAGATTTTACTGTTTAGTGGTTGCAGTGTATTTTTACTTTGGTTTTCATTGCTGATGTTATTGTTATCACAGCATTAACAAAAGAAAAAAAAAATAATGCAATGTCTCAAAGAAAGCAGAAGTGCTGATCTGTGGAGAATCAGTATGATCTTGTCAGCATGACAGGAAAACAGCAGCTTAGATCCTTTTCCACGAAATCAAACAATCTTACCTCTATGAATCCGTGAGTTAATTCTGAGAAAGGCACTTGGTTGAAACATTCTTCTCTACCCCACTTTCTCTTACATTTGAGAAAATAAGGTCACTTGTTCATGTAAGTATTCGACTAATTTGACTTATTTCCTCAGATAACACCTGCTTATCCCTGACTACTAGCAACAGCAACTGAGTGGGTGTTTCGAGATACACCAAAGTTCACACTTCTGGGGCTCATTAAGTCACATTATTGGATGTAATTTAGGTTGTTTGAAATATGCACAGTATGTTATGACATTTATTTGATGGTATCTGAGCATAAGAACGGGCAAAAAAATAAATAAATCCCACTTGATTATTCGTATAGTAACATTTAATATTCAGTTGCCTCATTCTGATGACGATTCCCAGCTAGCCTTTCTCTTCTGAGATGCTCTGAGGAAGCTGGCACAAACATTTTCTACCAGATCCAGCAAATGAACCCCGTGTATAGAAATTGAAGTGTCTAATCCAATCTGTTGAGGGATCTGCACCACATGCATTACCCTGACATTTAGGGTCTCATAGTCAGTGACCGCTTAACCAAATCTGTCACTGTGACAGACATGTATTTCTACATGCTGTGCCACTACTTAATCTTTCAGGCACAGTTTAGGTGAAGTATGCTATAGCACACTGACTCAGAATCTATAATGTATTTGATGACGAAATTTCCCACCTGGTGTTAAAACAGACACATTTTGAGTGCCATATCTGCAATAAAGCATATGAATTTGTCTGCTAAGCTATACACAATAGATCAGCTGTTAGGCTGTGTAGTGCTGGTTCTCTTTACAATTAGTGTTATTATTACGTGTTGTTACAACCCTCCACCTCTTCCCTTTTCCCTGATACCCGTGTCTGTGACAATGACTTTCTGGAAGTGAAGGTTATTTTGGAAATGGCTGCTTAGTGACACATGTGAACTTCTAAATTACCTCTTTTGATACCTTGTGATTACCGCACGTCACACGGTAAATCTGCTATGAGTCAGAATGTTATCTGACATCTCCTGATAGTATAGTAAAATGCAACATTGTTCATAGCTCCGGTGCATTTATTATTTTAACTAACCAAAGAACAGATGGAATTCCCCTAGCACACTTTGATTTCTACCCCCTTGTGCTCTCCAGCAGTGCTGTTTGCTTATCAAGGCCAACAATTTTGATGCTGAACCTGCATCCAGCTTTCTGCACTGGCTCCGTCCACCTGCTGCCCCCAGCTTGGCCTGGTGTGCAAGGTCCCAGAGCTGCCAGGCAGAGCAGTGCACACGCACGTTGCCATCTATTTCTTTCTACAAAGCAGGTTTTCTCCATCCGAGAAAGCTCTTACCACTGGGAGGACGCTTATCCTTTGTTTATAGAGAGGAATGCTTCTGTGATATGCAGACCCTGGGGACTCCTGTGAGTGCAGATGAACTCACTTGGCTGGGGGATTGCGCTGGTGAAGCCCTGATGGTGCCTCCAGCCACTCCGGAGCACCAGGGATGTCCAGCGGAGCAGGCACTCTCTACAGTCTACACATTTCACCCCACCCTTTGTTGACGTTCGGTTTTATTAGTCAGCGTCAGGCTTGGCTAAACTTTCTCCTGGGAGGATTTGTTTTGTTTCTAAAGCTTTCCTGCCAGCCCTCAACTACCCCAGCCTGTAGTCCTGCCTCTTTGAAGAAAAAATCCATATGCTCTTGATGGAGAAAGAGAGACTTGTGCCACTGTGACTCAGCAGCAATTACGCTGCTTTTTATGCAGAGTTTATTAGGATGTTCCAGAAAAGGAGCTGTGCAAACCTTGTGTGGAAGCTCAGCAATCCCACTGCGGCAAGGACTAAGCCATGATGATCAGGGTCTTGGCAGTAGGTCCAGAAACACTTCGAGAACTGCTGTTTGAACGTAAGGATCACAGTTGTTCTGACAAAGCACACCAACTCTTAAAATCTGGGTTACTATGTTCTGTGCTTCAGGCTGAAAAGTTTAATGCGCAGTTCCCAGATCAATGCGATCCGCTAATGGGTTCAATAAGGCCCCTCAAAGCTTTAATATTCTGAACAAAATGCACCCTCCCCCCCATGCCTGCAATTACTGCCACTGATGGTGATAACACACACCCTGAATCTAAGTAAAAGCAGCTGAGATGTTTGTGACACTTGGGGCAGACTTCACAAGAGCACTTTAAACATTGCTTGAAACAGGTCTTAATGCACTTAATATATTGTGAGGTTGCAAAGAACAGCATTAAATAATCACATAGGGGAGAAAGAAAACTTGTTAAAAGCTCCCCAATTTATTATACACAGCTTGATGTACAGACTCCCATTCTTCTGGGACAGCATGATGTGCCACTCGATGGAAATCATGAGGAAACAGTTATAGAAAGGACTAGCTGGCATAAAACGGAGGCAAGATTTTAAAAACTCTTAAAAAAGGAAACAATCAGCTTGATGGAACCAGACCCTTTCCATAACCTTGTGCCTCTAATGTCCATGAATTATTTATTATAGGATGGTTTCTGTGCATTATTTCCCACAGCTGGGTTTCCTACCCAGGTCATTTATTCGACCCACTCATGCTGCATGTCTTAGGCTGTGCCTACCATGTCCTTGCAGGCACCACCCTATCGTGTGGCTGCTTTTAGGGAAGCCCAGTTTGCAATGCTGCCTGCCTTGGGGTGTGTTTGTTTCCTTGCCAAGGTTTGGTGTTTTGCTTAACTGGAAGCCCAGCTAGAACTCCCTGTGGCTGTCCACTCTGACAAAAAGAGAAAATATGAGGCTCTGGGCAAGGAGGAGTGTGGAGTCCCCTGCTCCCGCATCCCATCCCTGCGATACGGAACCTCTCGTTCCTGCTAAGGAGTTTCCAGCTGACTTGTCCTTGTGCTGAGGAGTAAAAAAGAAGAAAAGAGGAAAAAAGGAGAGGGAGTAGGAAGAAAGGAAAAGAGCGATGGGAAAAGGAAGGAAAGGGGAAAGGAGCAAAGGAAAAGAGAGGGGAAAAAAACGACAAAGAAAGAAGACGGAAAGCAAGCAGGAAAGCGGAGAAAGGAGGGGAAAAAAAAGGAACCTTGAGGAGAAGGGTGCGCCAGGCTGGCGGCACCAGCGGGGCGAGCTTCCCCGCCCAACGCACGGAGCACCCCGCGTCCCGCCCGCGCTGCTGCCGCAGCCGCTGCCGCCCGGGGTGCAGGCGGGGCCGCGGGTCGCGGGGCGGG